>OZ008368.1:223703595-224251095 GCA_963931995.1 Phaonia tiefii | reverse complement strand
TTCAGGTTAATCGATGGCCTATGGCCGTTTCTGGAAATATTGTCCATGTATCCGCGTTCAATGCAATATACACATCCATTGATCCTTCATATAAGAAGAAACATTTATCATATCGTTGTCATTTTTTTATAAAAGATTTAGCTACGACACTGACAACACCTCTTACACAGCGGAGGAAGAACTTACCATCTGGTAGCAGTGCGGCTAAACTCGTCAAAAACTTAGTACAAAGTATTGAGACGTTTACTAAGGAAATGCCAAAGGTTATAAATCGAAGCAAAATTTCCGCTTTATTGCGGCGAAACTTCACGATGCTGTTTTTGCTCTATTGAAAGCAAGCTCGTCTGGCGTGGACACCACAATTGGTCAACCAATACGGTGTTCGTCTTGGCAGCTCGTACAGTCTCGTTTAAGCTCTGCTACGAAATAATTTGCTGTCGCAAACTAAGGAGCTGACTTCCCCAAAAAACCCAGCTTTAATATTGCTTGGACTGAGACCTTTCAAATGGAAATATTAAGTGTGTTTTTTTTTTACCCCGCTAAAGTTAATTATAGCTTAATTTGTACGGGACAGCTAAGCGATATTAAGTGGCATTTCAATTTGCCACTTAAATTCCGACTTCTGCAGTGGCAATGTTGCCACATGTTGAATTTCAAGAATGGTAAAAAAAAATTTATCTTAGATAAATTTTGTTATCATTTCTTGCGAATGAAAATGTTATCAAGGAGAGACGCAAAAGCAGAAATTTCCAAAATGACTTACACATTTTAAGTTCATTAAAATTATTTTGTTTAATCGATGACTACGTATACTTTTACATCTCTAAGTTTGAAGGACAGCCTTTTATTTCCGATAGAAAATAAAATTGGAAATAAATTGTTCACAACAACGCTCGGTAATTGTTATACATATTGATCATGGTAGAATTATCTACCAGGTATAGTCGTTTAAACAGGCGATGAAATTTTTTCCATATCAGTTTTCGTTTCACTTGTCAAAATCTTATGTATTTTGTTTTTATCCTTTTTTGTATTCTTGTATTGTTGTTATATATGTATATCTGTAGAGTTTAACAACTGAAACGAATGAACGCAAATAAAATGTCTGTTGTTGCTCCTTACAATTGCAACAACATCTGCTGCTACCATGAGTTTGTTGGCACTGGCTACGAACTTGTTGCCGTACCGCATGTTTTTTCACCCATTACAGCAAATGTTGCCACCTTGCGTAATATTAAGTGTGGATACTTTTATTTGGGAAGTCGTAAGTGGTGATAGCTTAAGGGAATAAAAAAACAGCCTTATTGAATTACATAGCGAAGACCAATTCCTCCCATGTTTACAAATTAACTGAGATCGTTTACTTTTGATGGTTCAAATAAAAATACTAAACAACGTGGCATCTTGAAACTTAAAACACATGTTTTATTAGGTTACCACTTTTCACTAGAATACATTTTTTCAAACTATTTTTGTCTATTTTGAATTGTCATCCAATTCTGAACACAGTTCAAAGCTTCAGGATCCTAGATTTGTGCAAAACAGACAAACATACAAACAATAAATCGAGCTATTAAAGTCATGATAAAAGTATGAATACTGTAGAGGAAAAATTAAAGCGCTGACTTAGGAAACAACTGTTTAGAGTTGCCGTATTTATTCGCCCAGCCTAGTTAGTGTTATAATATTTTCTCAGACTCCATGATAAATATTTATCTAAGTTAGACCTTTATTACTAAACAATTTTTTGTAAAAATCTAATTCATTATAATTGCAAGTATATGGCAAAATAGGCAAAATGTATAAATATTGCAATCTTTGAACTCGTGAACCGATCGTGCTTACTTTGTGCAGCTTATGTATATATTATTGCAGAAGCGAAAATTGGGGAAGCAAATCTCACGTCCCTATAATCTATCGTGGACCTTAATATTTAAATCTATTTGCGTGTGGGTACACTGAACGGAAAAGCATCGTCACAGGGATGCAAATGTTCATCACCCCAACAACTTTTGACATCGAAAGTGAGCTAACGTACAGTTTCATTCCCGCCATGAAAATGTGGTCATCAACTGCAAATTGTTCGTTAATGAGGTGAAAGTATTGTTGTTGCTGCAATGAATTTGCCTCATTATTACAACGAATTTGATTCTTTGCTGCAATGAATTTGTTTCATTGCTGCAATGAATTTGTTTCATTGTTGCAATGAATAAGTATCGTTCTTGCAAAAAATTTCTTTCATTGCTGCAATGAATTTGTTTCATTGATGCTATGAGTTTGATTCATTGGTGCAAAGAATGCGAGTCATTGTTGCAGTGAATTTGTATCATTACTACAATGATTTTGTTTCATTGATTCAATGAATTTTTTGAAGTGTGTTTGAAATTATTTATTGACAATTGAACATAAATTCACTGGTAGTTTCACATTGCGGTTGGTTTGATAAAATTTATTTGAACTTTTGTTTAGAAAATTGTTCTCAATTATATAAATATATTAAATCCATCTCATGTTGACACACTCGTCTGGAGAAGATTGTGGTAGTCGGGGAGTTCAGTGTTATAGTGGCCGTCGTATTCAGGTCCTGCAATTTAAAACAAATATGAAGAATTTATTATTAAGATTTCTATTTAAGACATGTAGATACCTATGTCTGTACTTACCATGAACATAAGCTCATTATTGTTTCCTTAAATCATACAATTGTTGTTGTGTTGAGGGTTCTGCCATTAAATTGTAGCGCCAAATCTTCCCATCATTAAGCCAGTGATCGCTCTGTAAACATTTTCTTCAACTGCTCTTTTATTTATTTTAACCAAATTTGTTAAAATTTCGATTTGTTTGTTAGAGTGTTAGTTTTTATGAAACTTAAAACACTTTGTTTCTTTGACTTCGGCTGCATGTAAAATGTATGTATGGCTTTCGATTATCTCTGAATCCAAGTACCAATACACCGAAACAAGCGCGACCGAATTATGCATAGTAAAATAACCAGGTAGTAGCACTAGACGTTGTTGTTGTTGTAGGCAGCAACAACAAGCATTTTGTTTTTGTTTAAATCGCTTAAGTTGTCAATCTATACACGTAAGTATACCAACAACACAGGAAACAAAATGGAACAAAAACAAAGCAAATATGAGTTTGACAGCTAAAACGATCAACCGCAATGAAAAAATTGAAAACGTCTGTTCTATCGACTTTACCTTCGTTATATTACCATGGAATTATTAGAAGAACACGAAAACGGAAAAATTTTGTTGCGATTTGTACCGTCACGCGCATGAACACACACAAATGTTGAGTTACATATTTCGGGGTGCTTTTTCTGCTATCGATGCGTCACTTTCTTTGCTGTTGTGCTGCTCCTTGCCTTCTGTTTATTTATCTATTTGATTTATAAATACTCGATTTACACAACGATCACAGCAAACACATAAATTGGCAAAATTTATTTCAAGATTATTAATAAGTATAATTAATTAGTCTGTTTAAACAAATTTATTTAAATTATTCCGTCGGAGAAATATGTCTACCTCTTTCTGTTGACGCAAAGGAACTGATTTAAGATGTGTACGTGACCCACCACTCACGCTCACCATTTTCTCTTGCTGGCCTCTTTATTACGCTCGCTCATTTTGTCGACTGCTCTTCTCTCTTTATCTTCAAAAAAATTTGTTTCGTTGCAATAACGAAATTGTTTGGTCAACTAAAAATGTTGGCAAACCTCCAAAATAAATAGATAATAAATATAAACTATAAAAAGTAAGAGATAAGCAAAATATCAGTAGTTTAAATCTCATGCCTTTACTTCTTTTAATTTTTAACCAATTTTTCTACAAAATTCAAATAAAAGAAAATTGTTGCAGGAACGAAAAGTAAGTTGTTGCAACAACGAAATGAAAAATTGTCCAAGAAATCATGTATTAAATATTTCGTTGCAGCGACTACCAAATTGTCCGATCTACAACACTTTTCACTATAGCAACATAAAAATACCAACGAAAATGTTTCATCCATGCGACGATGGGTATTTCTTTCAGTGTACTCAAAATTTTTTGTCGTGCTGTATTATTTAGTATACATTGTGCTACCGCGTACTAAACCCTTTACAATTTAAATAATTTGTGAGCATGTGGTCGTATCAAT
The DNA here is from genome assembly GCA_963931995.1 of Phaonia tiefii. Classification (NCBI taxonomy): domain Eukaryota; kingdom Metazoa; phylum Arthropoda; class Insecta; order Diptera; family Muscidae; genus Phaonia; species Phaonia tiefii. The sequence goes on along the minus strand of OZ008368.1, from coordinate 224,246,949 downwards.
ATCAACTATTTTTTACCAAAAAAAAAGAGCATGAGAAAATCAAACAGTTTTGTTTGAATTAATTCAACCCATAAATCTTTTTTACATGTATTATACGAATTAATTTCGACATATTTAAATAAATATTGATTTTGTTGAACCGAACGCTCATTGCAAATATTTGAACAAATTAATTGACGCAACCACCATAATTTTTGCAACTTAAATAAATAAAGAACTGTTTGAAAAGACATTCTGGAATGCGATTTAAATAAAACCTCAGGAATAAATAATTAATATATAATATTCAATTTATTCGGTGAATAAAAAAAAAATAATATAAGCGTTTGTGGCAAGTGTCATTAATAATACTGCGTGTGTTCAGCTACATCAACAATTTTGCAATATTTAAAAATAGGGAGAAGTGAACTTCGATGTAGGAAAAGAAGACAGTGATGATATTACTTATATGGGGCTGAATAAGTACGCCCCACTTTTAAGTGTTGCTTTTAAAACTCCTACAAAATATACTCGAATGAGCAAATAATTTCATGCTTATCGCACCGCATACTTTTAATCTAATTATTCTTCACTTTGGAGCAATTATCACTTATTACAGGTCCCATTTTGAAGATAAAGTACTCATTCTACAACTAGGGCGCTGTAGTCGCTCCGGTAAACCTATGCTTACATCATAAACTGGAGCGAAGTGTGGAAAGATGCATTTACCATAAAAATTTTTTCTAACGTAAACTATGTTTATTTTGTAATGAAATAGATTAACAGTTGTTATATGCGAATGATACTTAAAAGGTACTGAATATAAAAAAATTAATTAATGATTAAGATTCTCTAGTCTCTGCAATTCGTCCCGTTTGTCTTGTATTGTACCGATATTGCCCTTGACCACCACAAGCATGAACTTGGTAGACCTTCAATACAGGTTGAATTCTACTGATGAGCATCTGTTCGATAGGAGTTATCCCTTTCAACTCTGATGGTTGAACTCCTGGTAACATGTTGTTCGTCGCACTAAATTTGCTTGAGTTCTTCTGCAAATTTTACACACACCACCATACGTAACACTTTCTAAAGATAACGAATGACAATTAGAGCAGGACTTGTACGAGATACCAGAAAGCTGATCGTAAAATTCGTTCAAAGATGTGTTATCGTGTGGAAATACTTGGTTAGATAGAGTTTGCATAATTTCTCTTAAGTTAGCTCTGTTTTCATCTGCTTCTGCCTCTGATCTTCCGCGTCTTATGGCTCTTTAATTCAAAGCATTCTGGGTACTTCTGCCTAATCGAACTCTTCTTACTGGTGGCACTTGATTAATCCGTAGTACTTTGGTTATTGAGAATATGTAAATCTGTTGTGATGAGAATGCAGCTACGAGAAGAAATTTAGTTCTCTTTCAGTGACGAACGTATGCCCCATGTATTCAGGCAAAAATCATAATGAATATTCAACTTACTGTAGTTTCTGAATAAAACGTAAAATTTTATTTCTGACTCGAAGTAAACAATCCCCACTGTTCCTACTAATATTCTCAATGCGAAAGTTTTTGAAGAAATTTTAAAAATCGCGCGACTTAACTTACGACGTGAGGCATCAATCAAAAAAAAAATAGCACAACTTGTCAATTCGGTTGTACAAATCAATCTACTTTTATTTTCAATTCTTTCCAATAAGTTGTGTGGTTATTTCAGCTAACGGTGCATGATTGCATCGTTTCAGCCGACGGTGCCCGGTTGCATGATTTCAGCCGACGGTGCATGATTTCAGCCATCGTGGTTTTGTAGTTTTCCACTGATGTGTTTTGTCAGAGGATTTGTACATACATAGTTGTTATGGTTGGTGCTGGTGACCGCGCTTTAAAAATTTCAATGTTTTCCAATAACGCTAAAACCTTTTCTCAATTAAAATATTTTTATTAAGTCTAAATTGAAAAGTCGGCCGGCGAATATTTTTATTAAATCTGAATTCAAAATTCTGCCGCCGTTACGACCTAGATAATTGGTTTAAATTCACATAAGTGAAAAATTTATTAAAATCGGCCAAGTGGTTGCTGAGATCTACTCTTTTTAAAATTCACCACTGGAGTCGCTATGTGGGAGCTTCGCTCACTCCGTTCCAATTAACTGACTATTTCGTTTTATTTTATTCTGTTGAAACTAAATGTTTTCTTCTCTTCTAGAATTATCATTTTTGGCATCACAGGGTGAGAAACACGTTCATTCTTAACGTTCAAAGAATCGCAAATCGCAATAAACCAGAAGAGACTGATGAGTTAAAATCGATATATTTACGAAAATGTTGTCTGCGCACTGGGCCACCGGAACTTAATTCTCGCGCCCATTGATTGGACCTGCAGCACAAACTATTATTCAGCACCTATAAATTTATCGTGGGCTTACATGCATCAAGTTGTATGCGGTATCTGGTTTTGGGAATCTATGACTGACGATTGGAATCTCAGTGTATTCTGTTCTGTATTCAAAAAGGGTGATCCGAGTGCATGTTTTAACTGTCGTGGTATCAGTCTCCATCGCGTATAAGTTCTTGTCCAGTAAATTATGAGAAAGACTAAAGACAATTGTTGAAAACCTGATTGGACCTTATCAGTGTAGTGTAGTTTTAGACCAGGAAAGTTCACGACTGACCAAATATTCAGTCTACGCCAAATCCTGGAAAAGACCGGAGGAGAGAAAATAGATACATACCAACTTTTTGTCGATTACAAAGGATAAAATTGTACGAAGCTATGTTTGAACTTGGGATTCCGATTAAACTAATCCGGCTCTATAGAATGACGCTAACCAACACCAAATCAACAGTGATGATGGGAAAAGACCTCACTGAACCATTCTGTGCCAAGGGAGGACTGAGACAAGGCCACACACTTTCGTGTAATATTTTCAACATCTTAATGGAGACAATAACGAGGAAAGCTGCAGCAAATATGAACAAGACCATCAACACGAAAAGTCATACGTTGCTGGCATATGCTGACGACATAGACATTTGCGAGAGGTTACTGGAGTATTTTCAAGAATCGAAAAAGAATCAGCGAATGTGGGTCTTTCTGTTAATGAGAGCAATTGAGGCAATTGTTTATTATACTGCAAATACCAACAATATTTAAGGAAATGCACTTAAAGTGTGGAAAAGGCTAGGTATTTTTGGGTTGTGATGCCGAATAAAATTTCCAATCAATATTATATCAATTGTAATTGGTTCGTTTGTTTTACTATGTCTTAACATCAACTGATGCCCATAAAAATTTAAATTTAAAATTCACATACATAATTATTATAGTTTTCCAACATATTATGTATTTGAATTTTACATTTCTATTTTTATTATTATAAATAAGAATTTTTGTGAGTAAACCATATAAATGTGTTTGTAAACAAGTTGAAAAAATTTAGCGAAATCTGCTCGATGTACATGAACATGCTCTAATTATTGGGCGTTTGTCGATTCTAAAGACCCACTAAAATATGGTAACTTGGAGTTGTCTCTCCACAAAAATAAAGACCCTATTAGATGTATTGTTCTCCCACAGTTTCCTGTTTCTAGTTATCGCTAAATGGACCACTTTTTTGAACCACGTGAATCCCATAGGTCCATTCGAAAAACAAAAATTTTTTTTATACTTTTCTCCAATTTCGGTTATATTTGATCAAGTTTTGTGTCCATCTCTCCCATAACAAGCAAATGCAAATTAACAAGTACTTATAAACAATGAAATTCAAAATACTTTCATCTGCAAATCCGCGTTCGCAATTTTTAACTCGAGGAATTATTCCGATTTGCATTTTATAAACTACGGTCTATAAATTACTAAAACAACATAAGTAACGCGAAGGAACTGATTCGCGACTTATAGAATAACACCCTTAATTTCTGTAGTCACTACTTCTGTTTAGTAGGAGCTATTTTTAATTTAGCAATAATATCGACAAATAATTATAATGTATGATCATTAGGAATTCTAATGAAAATAAAGACTTTATCATGGAACTGCCAATGTGCGAATTGAATGAATTGATTAGAAACAGTAACAAATGCAAAAATTTTTAAATATTAATTCAAATCAAATTTCTAAAATTACTTAATTGACTTTTAGGAAATCTGTTAGTCAAACTTCAGAAATTGGAAGACGAAGACCACATTCATTGAAATGTTTTTATAATCATTTGGCTTTCAAATATCCGTCATTTTCAGCATATTTCAACATACGTGGGTGTAAAATATTCATTAATTTATTTCATTGATTGATAAGGATCTCTTCAATTTCTATTGCCAAATCCGACCAACTGTGGCTTATCATATTTTCCCACGAAAAATATCCATGGAATCCATAATTGAATCTTTGTAAATCTTTTGTTAATTGAATCTTAATGTGATTCAAAATTCACAGTCATTGTGAAAAAAATTGTTGCAATGAAATGAAATAGGCAACCCCAGAACCTGGCAACGTTAATAACACAATTATGGGAAAAATATATGTATGTGTGTCTAAAATGATAAATCTGGGAAGCAAAACTACACCCTGAATCGCAATATCGAGGGAACGACATGAGGGAACGAGCATTGTAAAACAAAATTCCGGACATTGTTTCTTCCTGATGAGCTTAAAAACTATATGCATATTCATATGACTGAAGTAGTATGATTGTTATTGTTTGTAGGGCAACGATGGTGCACATTTCACCATCTCTCAACCACAACACCATAATTGAACTAATAGGATGAAATATTGAAATAACTGAATCATACATTGAACAGCGACCATTGCCATTTCACTCGAAGCGAGAAAATCATTTGACAATATGTAACATGCTGAAGCCTTCGGTATCACTAGACACTCTGCCGTTTACACTGCATTTGGTGATGGCAAACATATCTTGCCACTACAAAACGATGCAAAAGTCAAATATCCTTCACCACTAAACTTTTTACGACTAATTCGCCTTTCGTATGGTGATGGAAATGTTTTCATGCCCGACAAACTACAACATATGAAACTGTAAACACTTTATTATGCTGGCAAAAAAAGCACTTTTAAGATTCTATGAAAAATTTCAGCTATATCGTTCATGTAAAAATATGACTTGTCTGACTGATTTCGTTTTACTAAGTTGTAATCGGTCTGACAGTAAAACATGTAATCACAATGACGAACACCCCACCTGACATGGCTGCTGCTTGTCAATGTTATCATAATAATAATTAGTATCGGGGTTGTCTTCGATGCTTCAGCAAATTTTTTGAGTTTTGCTCATCGTTTCACTCGATTGTGTTTTCAATTAAAGTAAGTATGACCCAGACGTTAAAATACATTTTCCATATCCGATTATCTGGTACACAAATATATACGCAGAAATTTACCTGTGTACTGAAGACTGGAAAGGTATTTGTTACATTTACACGAGGATGATGTGAAGAATTGAGTAATGATATAACGGCTAAAAAGGTCTTGAAATATTATTCTGACATATTTATTGCGACACAAACATCATATTCTGAAGCATAGAAAATAAAAATATTGCAGCTGGCTTAAATAATCAAATGCTCCCAGTCCCTAAAGACGTATCATCTCATAGTGGACATCCTCATGCTGGCTAGTGCTGGGCTTGTGTAGGAACTAATATCAGTGCATTCTGTATTGCAGCTTATACGACACAAAAGTAATTTATCCTTCAATATCGCTGCTTACCTAACAACCAGAGAATGTTCCATCAAAACTGATACCAGCACGGTTGACGAAAATATTCTTCTACCAACTCAACCCTACTACATAATTGTACTAAACCGATACACTTACATTTTGTATTTCTTCTACCTATTTCGGAGTATATTTTCTATGTTTCATGTTCTATGTAGCTACATATTTAACATAATTTAATTTTCCTAAAAATATTAAATTTGCATTATGTTGAATAGAAATCATCAAATTTGTGCTTTAGTGTACTCAATATCGTATACTGCTTCGCTAAATCAATAACTGTACATTAGATCGACTAACATGCATGGTTGGCAAAAAAGTGTTTTTTGTCCACTCTTCAAAATACCCCATACTTAATTCTTCGAAAAACAAAAAAAATACATTTTCTAAAAATGGTCAAGCTCAGGCGATTTCAATGCTACATACGAAATATTTTGAGAATCATCATAAAACAACCCAAGGTAAATATATTTTGAAAGGTGGCCAAAATTAAATTTTTGATGTGTTAACATCCATAGGCGCGGGTACGGCCTAAATTCACAAAGTGAATACATCCAAACACAGTTTGTCCGACTGCGATCACACAGATTGTCCGACTGCGATCACACAGATTGTCCGACTACGATCACATATGGTTTGCCGTTAAACTCCTCCGAAACGGCTGGACCGATTTGTATGAAATTTTTTATGCATATCGGGTCGGTCTGAGAATCGGCCAACATCTACTTTTCATACCCCTAGAAGATAAGGGTGACCCACAACTATATAGAACTCAGATTTGTCCGACTGCGAAACACAGATTGTTAGACTACGAAAAAAACACAAACTGAGGTAGCGACAGCGAATAGTTGTATTGTGTGTATGCGGAGCACTCTCAGAACAAAGAGAAGATATATATAAAAATTAGAAAGCAAGAGCTCAACGAAAATTGTGTGAACTTGTGCAGCGTATGTACGAACATACCAATGTATGTATTTATATGTGTCTGTTGCTTTGCATTCTCTTTGTCTTTTGAGGGTTTAACCCTGCTGTTAGATTAGGACCATTTGGTCCAAATTTTTTCTGTTTTCCCTTGTAACTTTGGAACGGTGATATATACTGACTAAATTTTTCTGCTAATGGGGTCTTTTAATAAAACAATGTTATGTGCGAAAATTAAATTTTCTAACTTTATTCAGGACTGAGAAAAATACAAAATGACGAATCTTAGGTTAGAGGACCATTTGGTCAATAGTACATTTTTTCATTACCAAGCGAATGTAAATTCATGTCAAATATTTAGAAGATGTTTTTGATATGTCAAATACTTGCTTTAGAAATTATTGAACCAAAATAGTTACAAAGGATAAGATAAAATTATTATTTTGGATGAAAATTCCAGTATGGACCAAATGGTCCCTCAATCTAAGATTCGTAAGTTTTTTCATTACCAAGCGAATGTAAATTCATGTCAAATATTTAGAAGATGTTTTTGATATGTTAGCGGATGTTTTTGATATGTCAAATACTAGCTTTAGAAATTTTTGAACCAAAATAGTTACAAAGAATAAGATAAAATTATTATTTTGGATGAAAATTGCAGTATGGACCAAATGGTCCCTCAATCTAAGATTCGTAAGTTTTTTCTAATCTAACAGCAGGGTTAAAATGAAATGTATTAAGCAAGAAAATAATGATACTTGTCTTTAAATATTGTTAAGTGTTATTAAGTACACTGAAATTTCCCATAACGGACACCCCCTATGGACGGACACTATTGCTTGGTCTTGGCAACGTGGCATAAGAAAAGCATTGCAATAGCTCTCCCTTGAACGGACTGTCGCTTGAGCGGACTCGGACACGCATTCGACAAAAAACGCTTCTGTGTTACGGACATTTCCATGGTAGAATTACTAGAAAGTAAGGTCGTTTGAACAGCTTATTTAATTATTTTCATATCACTTTTCGTTTTTGATTTCAAACTCTTGTACATTTTGGTTTTGTAGTATTTTGCATAGGTTTTTTGTGTAGAGTTTGACAACTCAAGGAAATATCAATAGATCAAACTAGAATAGAGTAGCTTATTCTCTCAATATTTTTAACTTCTTAGGTATGGTTGCAAGGAAACAATGGATGGTGGAATAAATACGTTCAATAATACCAGATTGAGGCCATAGTACACAACGTCCAACAAAGTAACACCAACCGCATTTTATATTTTTGTGCCAAAAAAGTTGTGTTAAATACAATACAACTGTATATAAACGATAAAGTTCAGATAACATTTGATGGTGATTTTGTAGTCATTTAAACAAAAATCCATTTATTCTAAGTTCTCAAAATTGTGCTGCTGCAGATTTAGAAATTTAAAGTAAATTGCATCTATATTGCAATCTATATATACATACCAACGTGACGCATGTTACATTTTACCATCCTAACAATTTTGAAAATGTATCGCAATTATATTAAAATTTACCAACATTTTAAATTGCATCTCATTTTTGCTTCAAGTACATTGCGGAACATAAAGGGGTAAATTGTTTTGTCTGAAATTGTATGTGTGTATTCAAATTGACCCATAGAACAGTTTTCTGTGCCTTAAATTCTGTACCTTAATTTTTTTTTCGAACCCGCCTATTTAACATATTTAGTTTTATTAGTTAGGAAAACCGATTGAATTCATTGTTTTGTTTCGAAATGGAAGGATGTTTTTATTAAGACACATTTTTCTGATAGAATTTTTCAGTTTCCTCTTGAGAGGACACTCCTGTTGTACGGACACATTTCAATGGAACACCGCTCAGGAGAGATTTCACTGTATTAATATTATTTAAATGAAACGTCATCATATGAAGTCAAATAAAATGTGGGTGCGGAGCACTCTCAGAGCAAAGAGAATAATGACGTGGTTATACGTATATGAAAACGAGATAGCAAGAGAACAACGAAAATTGTGTGAACTTGTGTAGCGTATGTACGAACATAACAATGTATGTGTCTGTTGCTTTGCATTCTCTTTGTTTTTTGTGGGATTAAAACAAAAAGTATTAAGCAAGAAAATAATGACACATGTGCTTGCACTGGTATGTAAATAATTTTAAGTAATAATATTATTTAAATGTAACGTCATCATTTGATTGAATGCTGTTTTTTATTTTCCAATGTAACATTTACTCATGTGTTCATAGAAATCGAACAGGTACCGTGCAAGAAAAAGGCGTTAACAAATCGCCCGAGATCGAACACTCATTGGATTTTTTTAAAAAGATTTGCCATTTTCAGAGAATGCTGACTGTAGGGTACATTTCTATATGATGATAATTTTATAATAAAAATAAACAAATGTTCCTTGTCTTTCAGAAAAGTTTTAAAAATTTGTATAGGTTTCTTAGAAAAAATTAAAGAAAATACGGAATGAATCATGGTATCTTTCGAGAAAACATTGAGTTTTTTACAAGTTGAAACAAAATGTTAATTTTGAAAAGTCGGCGTTTCTAACACGGCTTGGGATAAGCTAAAACTTTTTACAGTTTTTCAGAAACATTCTTTCCCTCAACTGGCCGAGTTATTAACAAAAAACTGTAAAAGGCCAATGAAAATATTGACAACTTTAAACTTTATTTTAATAATGGTAAAATATATTTCGCCCACTTAGCTTATTGATGTGTAAACATCTATACGCTGGGGGTAAAAATCGTTTTCACAATACAATCACACATTTAGAGTAAGATGTGCGATGTAATCGTTAACCAATCGTAAAGCGTTATCAGATCGGTGTAAGCTATGTATGAGTGTATTAGTGTAATCATACGCTGCATACAATATACTCAACACCATCTAGTGTGCAATAGTAGCTACTAATTTTCACTAATTTTCGTACAAACAAATGAAAACAAATAAATAAAATGAATACAAAAAAATATTAATTTTAATAACTTTTAAAAAGATTTTTTGCACTTTTAATTAAAAATTTACTAAAACAAAGCAAAATAAGGAAACTAAAAACTAAACTTGTCAAATATAAGGAAAACTAAAAACTGAAAGTTTTCTTCATCTTTGAGATTGTCATTCATACTTAAAAGCTGAATATAAGCACCATTTAGTGTGCAATATTAGCTACTAATTTTCGAAAACCATTGCTGTAAAATAACATTACATTTCAGTAAACAGCTGATTAATAACTTGTCAACCGCAACAAATACAAAATAATAAAGTATTTTACAAAACACCAAAAAAATTATAACTCAGAACATAAAACAACACAAAATGTGTCAAAGCTGAATGGAGGTAATGTTAATTCTAATCAAATTTCTATTAGATTCCAATATAAATTAAGATTATAACATATCTTCATTAGGTACTGTTGCCTTACACTGAAACTGGTGCACGACAATTGGGTAACAATCTCCATCTCATGCCAACTATTTTAATACAAATTGTGCAAACCCACAGTCGCAAGCTTTATCAAAATTTTTATTTGACGTTTTCCACTTGCATATGAGCAATTCTCCACAAACCCCCACAACTAACAATTCCACTACTATAGATGCGGTTTTCCATAGATTTTTAATTACAATCGAGTCAAAAATTGATATACTTATTTTAGTTACCATAAGCCAATATTAAATATTTGTACTTAAGGCATTTACCATAGATGGGCACTTTGCAGTACGACTAAAATTTCAGTAAAAATAATTCTTTAACTAGGAAATTTTTACTGATTACTAAAATTTTTTTCAGCAATTTTTATAAAGTGCCTACATTGTTACGATGAGGTGCATTGAATTTTCAGTAATCAGTAATGCCCGATTACTGATTATTATGAATACGGCCCTATGATTTGACTGGTAATGCAAATTAAATTTCATTATCAGTAAAAATTTACTGAATTTTGTCAGTAATCAGTAAATTTACTATCTACTTACTGTAATTTATAATGCAGTACATATATACTGCAGTGTGCCCATTTACTCACCAAATAAGTTAAATAAAACAAACAAAAACCAGCAAATTCCTATGTATTTACAATATTGAAAGTTTTGATACTTTTAATTGATTAATTAAAAAAATATACTAAAAGCATAAGTACTTCCAACTTCATTACTACATGTTTACACATCTCCCCTGTGATCGGACTCACATTCATTTTTATTGGTTTGCGTTACATAGTAGATTCTTGAAAGTAAAAAGCTGCACAATAGGCATATAAGTGTAGAAGTACCAGGTTTGACAATTTGCAACATCTCCAAAGTGGCCGACTTTGACTCTTCATTTTCCGAAAGCATAAGTCTTTCTCTAGATATGTTTAGTAGTTATATTCCAAAATAATCAGCCCAATAGTTTAAAAGTTGTAATATTATTAGCGTATTTTATCCACTCGGTCCCACTATGCGACGTCTCACGTCTCACAAATCACCTAGTATAATTTTGGAGCTAAAATAATAAAACACCGTATATAGATCGTCCTAGTGGTCCCCATCGTAGGCACCAGCCTTAGGTACCTATTCCACCTTTTTTTTAAGGTAAACATTTTTTTATTTTAGTTTAAGTGAAAACAATTCACAGTATATGAATTTCTTAAAAATATTGACATAATGTATAGTGCATTATTTCAGATGGCATGTTGATTGGTGTAAATAGTTTGTCTAAAATGTATCACTAATTAGTAGCGAATCTTTGCTTCTTCAAATTAAATACTTCCTTCTCGACTTATCATGTTCATTATTCTTCCAAACCATTTAATAAGTACTACATCGGTTCCATTTGTATTATAATTATATACATAGCGATTGTGGTTGACTTACGTTTTGACTGTGTCAACTGTTATTAAATTAAGACTTTCCGATTGTTTGTGTTGGTGTACTGAATGCTGCTCTTTTATCTACGCCGAACCATAAAATAGGATTTGACAAGAGGATTATTCTGGCATTAGCATAAACAAACAATGCATTGTAAAGTTAAATATTATACTTAATTATGCAGAGCCACAGAGACACAGATGCGATTAATGCCTTCCGACCGCAATTCATCTGTCTTTCATTGGCTGGTGGGTTGAATATTTTCCACAGTATGTTTGTGCGTTAGAGTCGATAAAGTATTATGCATAAAATGTTAATAGGAAATAATGTATTTTTATTTGAACACTACTGTTCAAATTGTTAAATTACGAGAAAAGTGAGAAAGGTATCTTAAATGATACTGAATAGCTGATTACGATAGTGTGATTTTTGTGTACGGGGATGACGTTACATGCGTTACATGTGGAAGATTTATATTGATTTATATGGCCAAAATGCGATTTCAAAAGGATGATTTTTTTCAGAAATTCTCATGAAACATATTTTTGGAACGAAGTTCCTTATTGCACGTTGCGGGATGGGGGCTAAATGAAAAAAAATAAACGACTTTTTGTAACACTATTATGCCACATCCCAGTATTATCAACTATATTTGGTACCTTTGCTTTGGCTTGTGTCTAGACTGTTAGGAAACATGTGTTAGGAATAGCATATATAGTAGATTTGAACCCATTAAAAAGTTAATTTCGAAAAGCCAAAGTGAAAGAAGTTTAAAAAAAGAAAATTGTATTCAATAAGCGCCTTTTCTTAAAAAGATAAATTTTCTCAAAAACAAACACATGAATACGTTTTAAACAAAGTACTTTTTCTTAAAAAAGTTCCTTATCTCAAAGAAGTACCTTTGCTAAAAAAAGTCAATTTTCATACAAAAACTATATGTATTTCCTTTTCAAAAGAGCACATTTTCTTTCAACAAATTGGCTTTTCATAAAAAACTACATTTTCTTTAAAGAAGCAAAATAACTGTTTTTGAGATAAGTACCTATTTTATAAATATTCCTACACTTGAAAAAGACCAATTTTAAAAAAATTCCCATTTCCTTAAAAAATATTTTCTTCAAAAAATACCTTTTCTTAAAAAAAATATCTTTTCTTACAAACATTCCTTTTACTAAAAGTACCTTTTCTTAAAAATAAAATAATACCCTTTCTTTTCTTGAGATTAGTAGCCTTTCTGAAAATAACTACATTTTCTTAAAAAAATAAAGAAAGTAAGTACCAATTCTTTAAAAAGTATCTGCTCGTAAAAAAAGTACTTCTTTGTAAACAAAATTCATACACTTATGGCTTTTTCTTACAGAAAGTATTTCTTCTTAAAAATATTACCTTTTCTTAAAAAAGAACAATACTTACTTACTTACTTTTATTGACTATTTTACAACCTCATGAGGTCAGACATCATACACATGTTATTTAAAGAAAAAAAATCCAATGAGTGTTCGAACTCACGGGCGATGTGTTAACACCTTTTTGCTACACGATACGTGGTTGATTTTTGTGAACACATTACTAAATGTTACATTTGAAAATAAAGAACAGCGTTCAATCATATGACGACGTTACATTTAAATAATATTAATACTTGAAATTATTTAAAGACCAGTGCAAGCACATGTGCCATTATTTAATTGCTTAATAATTGTTGTTTTATTCCCACAAAAAACAATGAGAATGGAAAGCAACAGACACATGCACATACATACATTGTTATGTTCGTACATACGTTACACAAGTTCACACAATTTTCGTTGCTCTCTTGCTATCTCAGTTTTATATACGTATAATACGTCATTATTCTCATTGCTCTGAGAGTGCTCCGCACCCACATTTTATTTGACTTACCTTTCACAATAATAAAAAACCAAACTGTAAAAAACATAGTTTTAACGTAGAATACGTTATACGGTAAGGTAGGGGTATTGATCTGGAGCAAAAAATTTTGAGAAAATGTTTGTCAACTTTCAACCACTTTTACTTAAATATTAAAACATATTTTAGCAATTTTTATATGTTACTCAGTTTTGGTAATATGTTTTGTTTCGAATTACATTAAAAAAATTATATGTCTATATATAAAAGTTTTATGTAGTTAAGGAAATAAATATTTAAGAGCATGATAATTTGGACTTTTTTTGTACATGCCGCTGTTGTTGTTGGTTTGTAAATGCCGCTGTTGTTTTGTTGTTGTTGTGAAATCAAATGATTTTGGCTTTGCTGTGCTTTGTTTATTTATCGAGCAGCGTGTAAATGTGTGTAAGTGTACATTTCGTTTTGTTGGATCGGTCGGTTATTAGTTCGTTTGGAGGGGAACATAAAATGGTGGGAGGGGAGCGTGGACACTTGTGTGTGCTTGACAGTTTACAGATCTTTGCTGTCGTTTGTTTACTTCTGCGACCAGCGTGTAAATGTGTGTGTATGTACATTAATACAAAGGATTGGCGATGTATACGCTCACTATATCAATGGCGTTTTTCCTAAACACATTTCTGTCAATACATTGGGAAGTAGTTGGAAAGCAGCTAATCTATTCTGCTGCCATATCATAAAATGTATTGCTGTACTTCAAATGAAGATGTCGCTATAATGTAATACGTTAAACTAGATATAGTTTCATCCTTAAACATATGGCATACAGTCTTCGAGCACACAAACTAAAAAATAAATTAATAAATCTTGTTCAAAACTATTCCAGTCGTTTAGATCAGTGGTTTCTAAACTTATTTGGGTTATCGCCATCATTTTGGTAGTTTTGTTGTTGTCTTATTTTACTAAAAATTATACTGTACATACATAAAATAACGTATCACACATAACTTATCCTATCTAAAATTAATTAACTTTAATACATGCAAACGCCTACTTATGTTACAAAAACTTAATAACTAGCTATCAGCTGTATGCGTATATATTAGATAGATTTAAATCATTTATCAAAAATTATATATAATTCACATATTTTAATTGCAAAACGACTAACGTATTCTACGTCTGACCTATGCGCCCGTGTTATCTAACACAGGCTTGTTATTTTTTTTTTGACTATAAATTCTTTATATATTACCACGCCCCTTTTTCCAATCACGACCCTATTTGCAGCAGATCATAGAATATATACACCTTACCAACATACCCAATTTTGTTCAAATGCAGTTAACAGGAGCAGAAATAATGGATTTTTAATTTGTGATTTGTATGGGAGGTGCCACGCCCCTTCATCTAATCACGCCCATATTTTGACAGCTTATTTTTGTCGTCGCCATTAGTGCGCCTGCGAAGTTTCAGCACGGAAAAAGGGTTAAAAATCAATCCAAAATTTTTTCGGCATACATGCATACAGAGAGGTGAAGTTAATATAAAGGATTTAAAAAGGTCAATCATATGATGACTTTTCATTTAAATAATATTAATACGTGATAACATTTAAAAATATTTAAAGACAAGTGTCATTATTTTCTTGATTAATACTTTTTGTTTTATTCCCACAAAAAACAAAGAGAATGCAAAGCAAGAGACACATGTGCATACATACATTGTTATGTAGAATAATATCACATATGCGCAACACAATTCCACTCGATGACTATATGTTCACATAACCGGCATGAATTTTGAATTGTTTTGCGTATACTTTGCTTCTGTGGAATTTATATGCCTCAACGAAAAGACAGACGCTCGCATGTGGTTACTTTTTTTACCGGGAATCAAAATATGGACAATTATTAACAAATTAAATGAGTCGGTTTCGACAGTAAGTACAGTACCTTCAATATCAAGATATGATTCTTGTAAAATCGACTACATCCGATGGAAGCTCTTCCCGCAGCTCCCGAAATAAACCCGAAAAAAAATCGTCGGGTTCAGTAGGAGAGAAAAGTCCGACAAATAGAATTTAAAACAGGAGACGATTTCATCACTTTTCTCTAGGACAAGTGGAACGCATTCAATGCAAAATTATCCTAAACTTTGGAAATTATATTCGAAAGGGTTTGAACGAATTTGTTACTTTTTTTATTATTTTATTAACTATCATCTCACAAGTAAAAGTATTTTAGTACAAAAGTATGAGATACTACATAAATAAATGTATTGCATCAAATTAAAACTAAAATATACACAAAAGTTTAATTTTGTTGTTGAAATTACATTTAAATGCAAAAATATAGAAAAAACCTTAGAATTTGTTAAAAACAATGAATCTCAAACAAAATAATAAATAAATTTTTTAACCAAACCAAACGCTCGACCATTTCAATTTTGAATATTTAAAATTTTTCAAATTGTATGTGTTTTGTACTCAGAGCATAATGGTTTTGCAAACGGCACAATTTTTGAGGACATTTGGAATATTTTTTTAGTCGGTCTCTGGCAACACTGATAACCACGTCATTATTCTCGTTGCTCTGAGAGTGCTTCGCACCCACACAATACAACCAATCGCTGCCGCTACATCTGTGTGTGTGTTTTTTCACAGTTTGACAATCTGTGTTTCCCCGTCGGACAAATCTGTGTTCTATATAGGGGTGGGTCACCCTTCTGATTTAGGGCTATGAAAAATAGATGTTGGCCGATTCTGAGGCCTACCCGATATGCACAAAAAATTTCATACAAATCGGTCCAGCCGTTTCGGAGGAGTTTAACGGCAAACAATGTGTGATCGCTGTCGGACAATCTGTGTGAGCACAGTCGGACAAATTGTGTTTGGATGTATTCACTTTCTGAATTTAGACCGTATCGGCGCCTATAGATGTTAACACATCAACAAGTTAAACAAATTTCAACATATTCTTCCAACTGGCTTTATCCTTCGCCTTTTCTCGCCAGTTGGTAACACCAAGGATACGTAGGGATTGTTCTGCCTGGTCTTTCCAGCGGAGTTTTGGTCGTCCTCTTTTCCTGCTGTCATCGGGTACGTTATCTAAAATCTTTTGCGCTGGCTCATCTTCATTCATTCTGATAACATGGCCTAGCCAACGCAATTGGCCTAATTTGATTCGCCTAGCTATGTCCGCGTCAGAATATAGATTATATAGCTCTGCGTTCCAGCGACGTCGGTACTTGCCGTTTTCCCTAAGAGGACCATATATACTACGGAGAATTTTTCTCTCGAAAACTCACAGGAGTTTTTCATCCGCTTGCGATATGAGCCAAGTTTCGGAGCTATATGTCAAGACAGGTGAAATGAGAGTCTTATATAGTTGGACTTTTGCCCGTCGAGAGATGGCTTTGTTCCCAAACTCCTTGCGCAGCCCAAAATAACATCTATTTGCAAGCACAATTCTCCTATTTATCTCCAGGCTGACGTTGTTGTCCTTGTTCATGGCGGTTGCAAGGTAGACAAATTCATCTACCACTTCAAAATTAAATCGATCGTCAACGTGCAAGTGCGGACCAAGTCGAGAGGTTTCTCTAGTCGTTGACACCATCATTTTTGTCTTGCCCTCATTAACAGCAAGACCCACCTTCGCTGATTCCTTTTCGATCTTGAAAATATTGCAGTAACCTCTCGCAAATTTCGCCCAATGATGTCTATGTCGTCCGGATACGCCAGCAACATATGGCTTTTCGTGTTAATGGTCCTGTTCGTATTTACTGCAGCCTTTCTCAATATTATCTCCACTAAGATGTTGAAGGGATCAGTTTTGTTGGAATCCCAACTTCAGACATAGCTTCGTACAGTTTTCCCCGTATGGGGCTATCGAAAACAGCTTTGTAATCATCAAAAATGTGGTATGTATCGATTTGCTTTTCGTGTGTCTGTTCCAGGATTTGGCGTAGCGTGAATAGTTGGTCAGTCGTGGATTTGTCTGGTCTAAAACCACACTGATAGGTTCCAATCAGGTTTTCAATAATTGGATTTAGTCTTTCACATAATACGTTCGACAAGACCTTATACGAGATGGATAAAAGACTGATACCGCGATAGTTGGAACAGACACACGGATCACCCTTTTTTAATACAGGGCATAATACACTGAGACTCCAATCGTCGGGCATAGATTCCCCCAGCCATATACCGCATATAGGTTGATTCCTGTGGCTAGCAGTCCTTCGTGCTTTAAAAAGTTCAGCGGGTAGGCCATCCGCAACACCGGCTTTATTATTCTCAAGGCACTATCTTCCACTATCATTACATCGTGATCTTCAGTGGAAGAATCTGAGTGGAGTAGTGCTGCATAGTGGTCTCTCCACATTTTGAGCACACACTGCTTCTCAGTCACCAGATTCCCATTCTCAACCTTGCAGGAGGGCATCCCAATATTATGCCCGTTATTCAATCTTCTTACCCTTTCGGAATTCACCACTCATCCTGCACATTTCGGTTTTTTCAGTCTCTCTCTGGCCCCACAGTCATTTTTTCCGCCTAAATAGTTTGTTTTCCTTCCTTCTTAGCTTCTTGTACCGCTCACTCGCAGAACGCGTTGTAACTGACTGTAACTGTAAAAACTGAAAAAAACATTGTCTTTTAATAAAAGAAGTACCTGCCTTTAAAAAAGGACATTTTAATGCAAATATAATATTTATTCTTACAAAAGGAACATAAAAATAAATTTAAAACAAATAAAAATGGTAAAAGTTGAAAACTGTCATTCTTTATTAAATTATGAAAATAAATTGGAAAGTTAGCTTAAATTCGCCAAATATATTCTTTATATTTATTTATCTTTTTATCTTTATAAATCGGATAAAAATTATACAACAACTCAGAGCACGCGTATCAAAATGTTCCTCCCTTTTGGCATAGTTCGGTGATTAATAATTAATATTTTTCACGTCGCCCCAGGGAATGGAGTCCAATTGTGTCAATTCGAAAGATTTTGGCGGCCATTTGACCTCGTTGTTTCGTGAAAAAATGCGTTATCGGAACTTTGTTCGCCATAGAGCCATTGTTTGTACGCGATGTATGGCTAGTGGGACCGTCCTGTTGAAGCTACATATTTCCCAGTCCATGTCATCTTACTTAAGCCATAACGAGTTTGTTGTTATATCACTATAATCTCACCGTTTACCGTAACAGCGTCCCGGCATCATATTCATAGTGACCCAATAGCGACTCATTCTGGGTTTATAGGATTTCTTAAATGCCATGTGGATTTTCGATACCTCAAATTCGGTAGTTTTGCATGTAATGTATCCGTTTATGTGAAAATGTTGCTCATCGCTTAGGTCTATTTTGTTTTAAAAACACCCGCGTCAACCTTTGTTCTTCAAGCATCCAATTAGCAAATATATATCTCCAGTCTTCAGTTCCCTTGTCAACTGAATTTTGTGTGCCAAAAGACGCAGAACGGTGCTGTGGGTAAGGTTCAATTGCTGTGCCCGACGACGAATTCATGTTGACGGGACCTGGGCCACACTTTGGTCCATAGTGGCAACATTTTCTGCCGAACGACCGGTTCACGCACTGGTGTTGTCACGTTTTGCACCGACCTAATTTTTTCGAATTTCTGCACCATACGGCTGATTATTGACTCAGATGGCCAGTTATATTGATCAAAAAAATCACGCAATTCAGAACGAACAATTTTATAAAATATAGGTGGACCCGGCAAACTACGTTTTGCCTTCAAAGTTTGTAATTGCTGTAATTCCAATTAAGTTCCAACAACATATATACTTCATGTCTCTGACCATCTTCAAATCTCTGACAGTTCATGAGATATATCCATTTTAAATTTCAAGTTGTATGGGCGGTGCTACGCCCCTTTATCCAATCATAACCAAGTATAGCCAAGGAGTATCAGCAATCGGTCTATTAGAAAGCCGTCAGAGCGATTTTTGAAAAGGGGGCGTGGCACCGCCCACCTTCACCCTGGCTGTATAGCCTATGTCAGCCGCTAGATGATTCTGACTATTGTTTGAAAATTTCATCAAAATCGGTCCAGCCGTTTTCGAGTCCATTCGTAACATACATACATACATCCATTTTTATATATATAGATTTGGATCACTTATACGCGTTGTGCAAGTAGGTAGCGCTCCATGACTACGTTTGCCAAAGATTGTGGTACCAACTGTCTGAAAGAATTAAAACAACTAACATATGACAAATACGAGGGCGGTCCCAATACAGACGACCTGACGTACAGATGGTGTTAGTAGTGTGAAAAAAAATCCAATGAGTGTTCGAACTCACGGGCGATGTGTTAACACCTTTTTGCTACACGGTACCTGTTCGATTTCTATGAACACATTCGTAAATGTTACATTGGAAAATAAAAAACAGCGCTCAATCATATGATGACGTTACAGTTAAATAATATTAATACTTAAATTATTTAAAGGCCCAGTGCAAGCACATGTGTCATTATTTTCTTCCTCAATACTTTTTGTTTTATTCCCACAAAAGTCAAAGAATGCAAAGCAACAGACACTTGTACATACATACATACATTGTTCTATTCGTACGATATAACCGAAGATCAACATAAAATACTTGTTTAATATTACTCCAAATTAATACTCCAAATTAAAACACTTCAATCTCGGCTCGCCGATATCGGATCGCCTTAATTTTTGGCCTAAACTCTTCGTCGAAACCCGCACTAGCTTTTTAATCCAAAAATTAATAAAATCGGCTATGAATTTCCGGAGAAAATCGCGTGGGAAAATTATATGAAAATCGCCCAATAATCACTTTCAATACCGACTGCCAAGCAACGAACAAACAAACGATGATTTACTCTTACAAACCTAACACTTGCGTATGTATTAAATTTATAGTTTACTGCCCTAGAGGCGCGCGTATAGATGTTATCACATCAAAAAATTATTTTGGTAAAAAGTGGCAACCTTATAAAGCATATGTTTTAATTTTTAAGACGCCACTTTGATAAGTATATTTATTTGAGCCATGAAAAGTAAACGATCCCACTGAATTTGTAAAAATTGGTCAGAATTATGTAATTCAATATTGGCATTTGAAAGGTCTCAATCCAAGGAATATTATTAAATCCACAAAATGGTATTGGGTGATCGTCGGCTGAAGATACGTGAGCGAGCTGAAATTGTGAGCATTTCAAAAAGAGTTAACCTCATTTACACTGAAGGCACTTCAAACAAAAGAGATCTTGTGAAGACAGAATTTAGCGTAAGACAAAAAAATTGTGTTGCATTCACACTACGGAGAGAGATGACACTTTTGAAATTTTGTCAAAAGCGTCTTCTGCAAGACACAATCGCGAAGACAGATATTGAAGACACTGTGTTCACACTATGATGACAGCGCGTGTGTGTTTTCAAATATGTCTTCTCGCAAATGACATTTTTGTGATGTGTGCATTCAAATTGAAGACATAAACAAAAAGTAGCAGATGAGTACGAAAGGTAGGTAGGTAAAATAGTATAAACAAATTAATAGTACATTCGAAAATTTGCCTTAGAGCCTGTACAACATCAAGGCCGAATCCCCGGAGATGCTCGCTCCATTCGCACTCGATTTATGAATTATGTAATGGCTAAAGACCATGTCATATGGAAACATATCTTGCGAAGACATTTTTCAAAAGAAAACGTTTGAAAATTCAAGAAATAACGAGAAAAAGCAAGAAAGCACTAGAGGAATTGAGGGATGAAAAATTCACATTTGTTGTCAATAATGTCTTCATGCAGAAAAGAATGAAGAGTTCCTTAATGTTGTTCATGACATTTTATTCAGTATTCTAATGTCATATGCTGTTCACGCTTTGAAGACAAAAGTGTCGGAAGGCAAAATATTGTCATCAGCAGACAAACTACAACATGACATCGAAATGACCAAAAATAGGGGGCGTTCACACTGAACACAAACAAAATGACACCAAAACAAGAGATAATTTCAATTGTGTCTTCAGTGTAAATGGGGCTTTATACATCGTATATTGACCGAAGATTTGACGATGAGAAAGCTGTGCGCAAGATGGGTGCCGCGTTTGGTTTCACTAGATCAAAAACAGGGTCGTAAAGATGTTTGAGTAGAGTGCTTGGCGACGTTCACCGCGATAAAGCGGAATTTTTGCGTCGATTTATAACCATGACATTGCTCCACCAGTGTGGAGACAACGGAATAGTCAAAGCAGTGGACTGCAATGGGAGAATCGTCTTCAAAGTAGGCGAATACGGTTCCATCTGCAGGCAGATCATGGCGTCTTTTTCTGGGATACGCATGGGGGAATTTTATTGGATTGTCTTCAGAAAGGTAAAACCATCTACGGCGAATATTATGCTAATTTATTGCAGCGTTTAGTTGATGAAATTGTGGAAAAATGGCCGCATTTGGCGAAAAAGAAAGTTTTGTTTCATCAAAACAATGTCTTAGTTCACACATCCACTATTGCGATGGCCAAAATTAAGAAATTAAAGCTCGAATTGTTTCATCACGCACCTTATTCGGCGGATTCAGCTTCCTCGGACAATTTTCTATTTCCAAACTTGAAAAAATGGCTCGGTGGTAAAAGATTTGCCAACAATGAAGAGGTATATTCTACGGTTGATGCTATTTCAAGAAGTTTGACAGTCCTTACTATTAACAGGGTATCGAAGCTATTGAATATAGCTGGAAAAATATATCGAACTAAAAGGAGATTATGTTGAAATATAAAGAAAATATTTTCAAACTTTTTTGTATCTTTTTAATTTGGTCGGATAGTATTGGGACTGTCCTAGTAATTGGTGTCAAATATCTGCATTACGATTGAATCAACCTATAGTTGAGCTGTAAAGTTATCAAGAGCCAGAGTGTAGCGTCAGAGTGGTGCTCTGGAATATGATGAATACTAATGCGAATATTTTTCAGGAGAATACTTTTGAAAAGTTCTGAAAATCTAAAATCTTGTGGAAGGTTTTTTATCATTAGAATATGCATGTAAGGTATCAACTGGCAATTTGAGCAAGATATCTCAGAGTTCTAATGTATTGTTGCCAAGTTTCTAATCCTCCCTTTTAGCGCTGTTTTATTCCCGTTAATGTGAAAAGATTCGTTTTAAATTACGATTTGTACAACTGTTTTAGTTCCTTATATTTCATTTATATAGTTTTATAGTCAACACTTTACAATTAGTCTATATATCAACCTTTTCACTATTATTTATCGTTCATATCGCTATTGACGTCCGCTATTTATATTAGTTCTACACCTTGGAATAGTGTTATCCGCTAAATTTCTATCCATTAACAGAGTCTTCAATTTCAATTTCTCGAAAAGTCTTCTAGTACCCAGAATATCCGCGATCTTTCTTTGTCACTAATTTGCATGTGGAGATATCTAGTAATTTCTTTCTTTCTTTTCTCGATCTTTTCTGACGATATTGTTATTTTTCGAACTTATAGAAACTGGCAGATGGTAACGGGTTTTTCAATAAGAGCGCTACAAAAGTTTTTTTAAATAAAACAAAACCGGTTTTAGATACCAATGAAATTTTTTATTCCTGTGAAAGTACGTTCGATGCCATTATGTATGGAACTCGATTTCTTTTGCATGGCCACCACGGGCACGCTTGCAGAAGTCCAGACGCTGAACCCAATTTTCGACGGTTTTCAAGCATAAATCGGCTGATACTGCTGCAATTTCCCGTTCGATATTCGTACGAAGTTCATCAATCGTCGCTGGCTTGTTGGCATAGCCCCACAGGAAATAATCTAACGGCGTCAAATCGCACGACCGAGGCGTTCAATCGACTAGGCCATTTCGTGAGATAACACGTTCACCAAACTTGGTTTCCAATAAATTGATTGTGGCATTCGCTGTGTGGCTTGTGGCGCCGTCCTGTTGGAGCCACATGTCCTCCAAGTCCATATTATCCAATTGGGACCAAAAATATTCGGTTATCATTGAACGGTAGCGATTCGCATTCACAGTAATGTGCCAGTCTTGATCATCACGGAAGAAGTACGGCCCAATGACGCCGCCGGCCCATAAACCGCACCAAACCGTAATTTCGGGATGCAATGATGACTCATGGATTACGTGTGGATTGCTGTCTGACCAATAACGCATATTTTGCTTATTGACGAAGCCATTCAGCCAGAAATGAGCCTCATCGCTGAAGTTGATGAAATTGGACGTGGCGCTCTTAAAGATGAGGCCACTGTCTCCAAATTTCGGTAGTAAATTTTAATAATTTCGACTCGTTGTTCTTTCCATATCTTTCCATGATGAAATGGCAAACCTTACTGAAGAGAAATGTCAAAAGAGCTTGAAAAAATATGGCGTCGTTTGCTGTCCCTATCGATTTAGTTTTGTAGAGTCTCTGTTGAAAACCCTTTATTTGAAATTGAAAATTGAAAATTTTTAAAATACCCTAAAACATATTAAATAAAAAATATAATTTTAAAATTTGTATGAAATTTTCCAATTAAATTACGGATAAAAAGAATCGGGAAAGAAATTTCTCAAAATTGTAAAAATTTTCTCCTTATCTGATGAAAAAATTCATGCATTCCGCAGGCCATATTTTAGGAAGGCGTTACAAAAGACCCATTCCGCATGCTTTATTTGTGGAAGGCCAGGCGACTTCCTCCGCTGGGTATGTAAAAGCTTTTATTTAATCGTAACAGTATAAGTAATTTTACAATTGTTCTAAAATTTGAAGAAGGATGCATGTGATATAACATTTTAAATTTGGATTTGGATATTGTACTTAGCTTTTAGTAACTTTTCATATAAAAACTATTTAATATAAAACTGAATGAAAACTAGCAATAAGCTTGTTGACTTTTTTATACTTTACAATTATTTTTTACGTGTTTTGTGTACTTTACGTATTCTGATCTGAGTCAACTTTTCGATTGAAAATGTTTTAATTAGTTGTACCACACTGTAGGAAATAAGGCGTTCGCCAGCTGGCTAATTGCTAGTAAATGTCGGCAATAATGTTTCCATATTTTTTACTGTACCTTGAGCTTTAAATCAGTGCATTATAATAATTATTAATATACATATAATACGATTTTTCGCCTGTTTGTCTGAGTGCTGCCGTTTTGATAAATTTTTCTTTGAAGGTCAATTGAATGTTCGGCTCATAAATTTGTATGATATATTCTGTTACACACATATATCTGTGGTGACAAGGCATAACATCATAACTCGAGTTATGCTCAAATTAAATTTTTCGAGAATCGAGCTGTATATAATGAACTGCACACTTTATAATCCTAATATGAATAATTCAGTTTGTAGTTCCCAAGATATTGGAAAGGATTTATTAGCAAATCGCGATCAATCACTACATAACAAATGAAATTTAAACCCTTAAAACGATTTCCTAAAAAGTTTCAAAAATAGACATATGCTGTTATGCCTTGTGACCACCGATATGTAGAAATTCGTATATGTGACTTGCTCCACGAAAAGGGACCTCTGCGCCGAAAAGAAGTTATTGAGAAAAACGTGTTTAATAAAAGCGCTTCGTTTTTCCGCTACAGAAGAACCACCAAAAAAGCGTGTTAGGAGTAAAAAAGAGTAAAATTTTGATATTTTTGTAATTTTGTACCTTTGATATTCAACTTTTTTTAAATTTCAAATATTATAATATATTTATATTTATATTTATTTATATCACATTTTTCAATTTTTTCATTAATTATGTTCATCTTTACAGGTGATTTGTAAAAAAACTAAAATACATAGAAATTTGCGGTTTGCGGCATTTGAAAGAATCACTCAAAAAGTAAAAAAAATTTTTTTCGGCGCAGAGGTCCCTTTTCGTGGATCAGGTCACATATACTTTTATCTTTTTGTGGGTAGGAGATTTTCGCAGTTTTATCACAGATTAAAACATGTATAATGTATGTAGTGGTGAACAGATATATATATGAATATGTGTAAAGATTATTTAATATTACCTACACAGTTGCTGATGATGTTGATGGTGACGGTGATGACATGCCGACTTTAATCCAAATGCTAATGCCGTAGGTTGTGTTATGCTTGCTTTGACTGAAATGATGCTGATGATGTTCCTGGAAATTAGTAATATTGACACTAAAGAAGATACCTATAGCAATATTGCCTCTATCGGTAAAAAAATTTATGAATGTAGCGATGATAATGATGATATCAATTTTGTCGCTGATATTTTCCATAAACTAAATGCAATATAGTCCTTAACTTATTCAATTCTGCCGATGATGCTCACAATGATATCATCATGTGTGAGGATGACAAGAACGATAACAATGTTGATTCTAATGATAATGTAGCAGCTTCGATGAGGAAGCTTCTTACACTGATTCAGTTGTGCCAGCTATTCATATTTAATTGTTTTAACGTTCAACTTCGAATTGGCGATTTCAACTCAGGTGCAACATTATGTTAAAAATATCAATAAATACTCATAAGTATATTTTGTAGTTTGCTTATAAAAATATTCACACACAGTTAACTCTAGTCAAAAATTTTTCGTTTAGAACTACAGAAATATTTATATGAACACAAATTTTATTTTGCGATTTTCACAAACCTAAACACAGTTTTTGTGACATTTCTCGGGATAAGTCATTCTCGACCGCCGCATCTTATACATGAGAACGTGGGTACTATGATAGCTTATCAAACTCTTAGCGATAAAGAATTTCTAAAAAATGCCGGTCTGAAACAGTGTAAATTTTTAAGCCTCAATCAGTGACTGTAAAACTATAAAGCGCACAGCCCACTAATTGTGAGAAGCTCTCCCATAACCTCCATGTAATGGGAAACTATTTATTGTATACACAAATTATTGACAAAAATTACTATATTTGTTTCAATAAAACTATGCGTCGTGAATTTTTAGTGAAAGAGGCGGGGCTTGAAATGCTTGAAGACGCTCTTATATATCCATTGTTTGCTAATTATAATTATAATCAGCCAATGCAACAATGTTTCTATGATCTACTTGTTCAGCCAGAAATCAGCTATGTTGCTTACAACTATTAAATTGGTGATCGAGTCTTGATGATAAACCTCGAGCTAGATTATTTGTAAGTATTACACGGATACA
Source organism: Phaonia tiefii (assembly GCA_963931995.1). Taxonomy (NCBI): domain Eukaryota; kingdom Metazoa; phylum Arthropoda; class Insecta; order Diptera; family Muscidae; genus Phaonia; species Phaonia tiefii. The sequence continues at coordinate 224,220,439 of OZ008368.1, read as the reverse complement.
CACAGAGCTGATCCTAGACTTCAGGAAGCCGTACGCAATATCGGGGGAAAAATCCGAGGAAAATAATGTTTGCTTTATCCGATACTACTTGGGTATTGCTTACAACTATCAAGGCAATATATTTAGTAGTCTATGGTTCTTCAGTTTGATTCTTCATTCCCGTTCACAACTCCCAATCATCTTCACGTCTTCACAGTGGTGTTAATGCCGTTGCTGTTCGACAAGGTAATTGGAAATTCATACCGGACAGAGTCTGCTGGAGGATGAGCATAGGCAACTTAAGGTAAACAAAGTCCAAATAACAACTTAATCCAATGTCTAAATAATTTAAGTTTGATGCCGATAATTGGAAAATTTGCTACTCGGTATAGAACGAATATATGAATTTGTCAAATCCTCAACTGCAGTTGAAACTACCCTGTCTAGCGGCCGTTGTTTCAGTAAGTTTATTATCTTTCATTAGGAAAAATTAACGACCAAATGTGTAGAATATGTTCAAAGTTATTTTCATTTAAGTTACATCTTAGTTTTAAAAATAAAAATAACTCAAATATGGTTCTTCGATTGACAATTCGGAATCAGCGGACAATTTTTCACAGGGAATATGTGTCAGATAAATTAGGTCAAAAATTTCTTAGATAGTGGGTTTTATTTTAGACCAGAGATTATAAATAATTCTCGATATTTTTAACTTGGCTGTACTGGTCAACAATTTTCAATGAAAATTAAACAATGTTAATTTAAATTTTCTCCAACGTTTCTCCGGATTTTCCCGGCTTCTTCAGGGAGATGTTTGTTTTGATTTTTAGATAGTGTTATTTAGATTTAGGTCGACAATACAATATCACTACAGAAATGTTCCAATTTAACAAATTTCATGATACTAGATTTAAGACTTTGGTTTGGTTGAAATTTTAAGTTTAATTCTTTCAATCGGATTCTGATTAATCATATGTAGGGCCCCACTTTCTTACCCACCTCCAAGCAAAGTCTATCAAACCTAAGTTTTGCAATTTTAAATCAGCTACAATTTGTCCATAATTGTTAGGACATTTGTTTGATCAATAATTTCATCGTTGGAGCTAAATCTCATTCCCCCAAGCATGGGGCCTAAATCCAGAGAATATAGCGGATGAGGTATCAATTCGTAGCCCAACTCATGGAATTTTGCCATTCAGACTACACACGTGTGCACCCGTACGTTTATGGTCAACTGAGACCAAACGCGGCACCCAGCTTGCAGACAGCTTTCTTAAACCCAACTGATCATCAATCATCAACATCAACAATCTCACGCACTTTTACTCTTCGATCGACCAATACCATATCGTGGATTTTTTCGACATTTTTGGGTGTATTGACCTCAATTAGCCGTCCAGAACGTTCAGCGTCATTTGTATTTGTGCGACCACATTTTAAATCGATGGTACAGAGTGCCCATAGTGTTCATCAAGCTCTTCCTTGGTTTGATTGCGGCTTTTTTTTCCCAAAAAATAATGTTTAATAAGCACTCGAAATTCATTTTTTCCCATTTGTTAAAAAATGCACGAGGTTGTATGTTTGAACAGCTGTTAAACGCAAAGTAAATAACGGAACTTGCTCTAAATTTGACAGTAGTCTACTAATAGTTCGAAAGTTCGAAAAGTCACGGACTTCTTGATCCGCCCTTTAGAATGGACTTGAGCTTGAGTAATAAATTGACAAAGTACCAATAAAAATACAGAATAAATAAATATCAAATTAAACAAATTTCAACATATTGTTCCAAGTGGCTGTATCCTTCGCCTTTTCTCGCCAGTTTGTAACACCAATGATATGGAGGGATACTTCTGCCTGGTCTTTCCAGCGGAGTCTTGGTCGTCCTCTTATCCTGCTTTTATCGGGTACGTTATGGAAAACCTTTCGCGCTTGCTCATCTTCATCCATTCTGATTACATGTCCTAGGCATTTGATCTGCCTAACTATGTCCACGTCAGAATATAGATTATATAGCTCTGTGTTCCAGCGACGTCGGTGCTCGCCGTTTTCTCTAACAGGACCATATATTTTACGCAGAATTTTTCTCTCGAAGACTCCCAGGTGTTTTTCATCCGCTTGCGATATGACTCAAGTTTCGGAGCCATATGTCAAGACAGGTAAAACGAGAGTCTGATATAGCTGGACTTTTCTCCGTCGAGAGAGGGCATTATTCCTAAACTGCTTGCTGAGCCCAAACTAACATCTATTTGCAAGCACAATTCACCTATTTATCTCCAGGCCTTGTTCACGGCGGATCCAATGTAGACAAATTCATGTACCACTTCAAAATTAAATCGGTTGTCAACGTTCAAGTGCGGACCAAGTCGAGAGGTTGCTCTAGTCGTTGACACCATCAATTTTGTATTGCCCTCATCAACATCAAGTCCCAGCTTCGCTGATTCCTTTTCGATTCTTGAAAGTACTGCAGTAACCTCTCGCAAATTTCGCCCAATGATATCTATGTCATCAGCATATGCCAGCAACATATGGCTTTTCGTGTTAATGGTCTTGTTCGTATTTACTGCAGCCCTTCTCATTATTATCTCCATTAAGATGTTGAAGAGATTGCACGAAAGTATGTCACCTTGTCTAAGCCCTCGCTTGGTACAGAATGGTTCAGTGAGATCTTTTCCCACTTTCACTGCTGATTTGGTGTTGGTCAGCGTCATTCTACAGAGGCGGATCAGTTTTGCCGGAATACCAAGTTCAGACAGAGCATCGTAATGTTTTCCGCGTATAGGGCTATCGATAGCAGCTTTGTAATCGACAAAAAGTTGGTATGTATCGATTTGCTTTTCACGGGCCTTTTCCAGGATTTGCCGTGGCGTGAATATTTGGTCAGTCGTGGACTTGCCTGGTCTAAAACCACACCGACAAGGTCCAATCAGGTTTTCAATAATTGACTTTGGTCTTTCACATATTGCGCTCGAAAATTTCGGTGGGTAGGCCATCCACACCAGCGGCTTTATTATTCTTAAGACGGGAGATCGACGTGTACAATCTATACCATCTTCCACTATCATTACCTCCTGATCTTCAGTGGAAGAATCTGAGTGGAGTAGTGCTGAAAAGTGGTCTCTCCACATTTTGAGCACACACTACTTCTCAGTCACCAGATTCCCATTCTCGTCCTTGCAGGAGGGCAGCCCATTATTAGGCCTGATATTCAATCTTCTTACCCTCTGGAAATACTTTCGGGATTCACCATTCACCCTGCAGATTTCGGTTCTTTCACTCTCTCTCTGCTCCCACTGCCGTTTTTTCCGCCTAAATAGTTGGTTTTCCTCCCTTTATAGCTTCTTGTACCGCTCACTCACAGCACGCGTTGTAACTGACTGTTTCGTTGCCATACGTGGAGCTGTTGGTTCATTGTCATACGTGCAGCGTCAATGCGACGTCGTACCATGGCTTATCCTTCTGCGGTTTTTGATAGCCAAGTTCAGTCCTTGCAGTGGTTTCCAAAGAACGGGGGATGTGCTTCCACTGCGCATCTTGGTCTTCGGGAGGGAGGTATCCTGCTCTAGCAGGAGAGAGAGTTTCTGTCGATAGGACATTTATATCTCCGGTATTTGCAGCTTGTTAAAATCTAACTTTTCCTGTGTTCGGCTTCGTATGTTTTTCGCCCTGCGCAGTCGTGGGCGAACTTGGAGCCACCACATCATGATCAGAGTCGATATTGGCACCCCGAATCACACGTACATCCATTAAACTAGAAGAGTGCCTTCCATCTATTACCTGGTTCTTCGTCCGCTGATCAGCAGATATCCAGGTCGCCTTATGAATGTCCTTATGCTGGTATCGTGTGCTACTAACTACCATGTTCTTTGCAGCGGCGAAGTCTATCAGTCTAATTCCATTATCGGAGGTGGTATCATGTAGATTGTGATTGATTAAAGACACTTTTATAGTATATAGGGTTTACTAAAATAGTTGTTGTACATAAAGTGTAATAAACTCCAGATTATTTTTCACGAACAAATTATTAGATTATTATTTCACGAAACAATTTTATAACTTTACCCACATTTCGAACAGGTTTGATAGTTTGTTGAGAGAACGCGTCGCAAAGTGCTTTGGCTCATAGACATACACAACAAATTTGTCTCAAAATTGGTTCATTAAATTAGGTGTAATAGTCTGATGAAATTTCAAGATCCACTGGTCACTTTGTATGGGGGTAGCAAGAAGCCTGGTCCGATTCTGCTCAAACTATGTACAACAAGGATAATAGTCAGAAAATTATGTTTTGCAAAATTAGGTCAAAATTACTCAATTCAGTAGTGTGTTATAGTGTAATATAGCTTCAGAGCGACCCTACCCTTTGTATGGGAGGTACCCGAAAGTGCGGCACTTTTGGGTCCAAACTTTGAGATTTTCTTAATTTTGGCTTAGTACCAAAAGTAACTAATGTTCATGCTTCTGCAACTAGGATTTGTGAATTGTACCTACATATATTTTATAGAATGAAGTTGCTTTTGTTACCTTTGGTTTTGTTTTAATAAATATGCCTAGTACAATGTTTGAACACAGTTTTTTTTTTGGTTTTATTTTATTCGAATAATGTAATAATCGAATAATTTGGTTGCATTTTGTTCGGTTAATTGTTACAGTGAAATTTACGGTTAACTGATTAATCAAAGAAACCGATTAAATGGGTATCCTAATATCTCTGAAGACACATATGTTTTCCCCGTTCAATTATGTGTGGGATACAGTCTTCTGGTTGGGATCTTCAGTCTTCAGTTTGCCACCGTTTTCGAATGGACTTGTAGAATCACTTCAAAGCTGATTATTCGATCGGATCGCCGTCGTTCAAGCTCAGTGCGGAGCTGAACCTCAATTTCATGTATTCATGTAAATCTACACGGGAAAACAAATGTGTAAATTTCCATTTAAAATCTTGAATTCTAATCCAGCATTATTTCGAAGCTGGTGATTAATTTGATATTATGCGATGACAGATCATTAGTTAAAGTTTTGAAATTTACGAACTGTTCAAAATATTCATAACTTTCTTCCAAAGTTCTGGGTTTTCATCTCAAACTGTAAGAAATCTATAAAGTAATTTTGATAGAAATATTGTGCCAGCGTTGCAGCTCGTAAATCAATTTGAGAAGCGAAATCTTAAATCGAAGTAGTTATTGGACAATAAATAGAGCTCGCATACGCTTATCCATCGCAAAATGTTACCGCTGTAACTAAGAGTGTGTTCGAATAGCCATCAACTTCAACTCCCTAGCGTTTGTAGAAATTGAACATTTATCGCACGTTTTTGCGCAGAATTTTGCATACAGACCACGGTATGAAGGCTTATTAAGTCAAGTTAGTCTAAGTACTGAAGGATCGTGACCATACGATGCGTTTATGTTTTACTGAATGGTCTGAAGAGGAGCATTTTCACCTCGGGGACTTCGTTAACAAACAAAATTGGGGCTGGGAAAATGCACCCGTGGTCGTGAAGAAGCCGATACATCCACAACGAGTGACAGTTTGGTGCGGTTTTTGGCATGACATCATAGGCCCACGTTTCTTCGAAATCGAGCAAGGAGTCGCCGTTATCTCCAATAGCGAGCGTTGCCGTACCAAGCTCAGTGAATTTGTTGTTCTCAAACGATCTAATACGTCGTTGGTTGTTGTTACATGGACGACGTAAGTTTTTAGCAGTACAGCTCTACCGGCCACACAGCCAAATTGTTCAATACATATCAATTCATAATCTATAAGCTAAAGACGGCTAAATTGATTACATAGATACTAACATATAAACATACTATATTTCTCTTTAATTGTTATCTAGGAAAAGTTTGTAGTAAATAGAAATTTGTTTTAGTTGTTGGACAAAATGAATGCTTTCGTTTAATAAACCCCTATCCCAATACGTGGTTGCAAACTTTAGAAAGAAGTTGGCAATAAATTTCATGAAGAAGAACAGTGAACCAGTTTTAATGTGGCGCATATGCATATTTCAGTCTGATTTTATGATTTTATAGAAGGAACGTACAGATCTGTCTCAAAGATACCTGCTGAAGATGCCTTTCGCGTAGCCAAAATCCTCTTCCGCTGTGACTTACAATTTACTCGCATCACAAACGTATGGGAATTGTAATCATATAGATATAGAATTGGTAGAAATGCCTAAAATACTTTGATTATAAATTTTGTAATATTAATCTCTAAACCTCTCTGGAAAATGTTTAGCTTCCTTACAATAACAAAGTATATACTGTTTAACCAGTTCTTTATTACTTAATTTCTACGGATCTACTCAAGTAATAAAGAACTGGTTAGCGATTTTGACGTGACAACGTCTTAAATTAGGTTGCGGCTGGGAGTCACTTATGAAAAAGTGTAACGCCCGGTAACGTTACGATGAGTCACCGAACACAAGTAAACGCAATGTGTTTACTTGTGTGCCAGAAACGATTTGCTTTGCTGGCTTCTAGTGGCTGTTGGTCGGTGGTGTGAGTGTTTTTGTTTTGACGTGACAACGTCTTAAATTAGGTTGCGGCTGGGAGTCACTTATGAAAAAGTGTAACGCCCGGTAACGTTACGATGATTTACCGAACGAGAGAGAGGCCCGCCGAATGCCTTGCGTCTCTCTCCCACTCAATAAATAATTCTGTGTGTGCGGATGTGTGTGTTTACTTGTGTGCCAGAAACGATTTGCTTTGCTGGCTTCTAGTGGCTGTTGGTCGGTGGTGTGAGTGTTTTTGTTTTTTGGCACATCATATATATGACGACTGAGCAAGTATGTATGTGCGTATATATGTGCGTGTGTATGAATATTGATTTAGATCAGTCTGCATTGGATAAGGTATTATTTTTTGTTTTTTGTTTTTTGGCTTTATGATATGTGTAGTGTATGTTTGTGTGTAGAAATTTTCATATGAATTAGGTAGCCAAAACGAAACAAAGAGCTGCGGTCGGCTTTAAAAACGATATGCGAATATGATGAATTGAAATACTTTTTGGTTAGTAAATTATTTTCTTTTGTTTTTAATAAAAGAAATGTTTATTTTTTATAATAAAAGAAATGTTTATATTTTATAATAAAGGATATGTTTATTGTTTATAATGTCACATTTGATAACGTGTTCATAGAAATCGCACAGGTACCTAGATGGTGTTGAAATTACTTCTATTTTCCTAAACCATAAGTTTCAATAAATGTTAAAACATCGCCCGTGAGTTCTAACACTCATTGGTTTTTTTTTTTATTTTACAAATTTTAATTAATTTCAAATTTATTTAGCAAAAATTTGAACCTTCGATCTGAATAAATGTTTTGATTTTCGAATTGATTCTTTAAAATTACAAATATTAAGAAAAAGTGGCAGATATAAGAAAACTTGATTTAAACTGTGTTGAGCAAGAATTTTAACATCTAATCAATATGAAAATCAAATCAATCTAAACAAAATATATTTCTATAGTTAAAATTTGTGCAATTCTTATTTTCATTCAATTCCTTGTTCCTATTGTGCAATTTAATTATATTCATATCAATAAATATTCTACCGAGAAAAAGACGTTGTCACGTAAAATCTTCGCCCGTAAAACCGACTTTACAGGCAACAATTTTTTTGGCACATCATATATATGACGACTGAGCAAGTATGTATGTGCGTATATATGTGCGTGTGTATGAATATTGATTTAGATCAGTCTGCATTGGATAAGGTATTATTTTTTGTTTTTTTTTGTTTTTTGTTTTTTGGCTTTATGATATGTGTAGTGTATGTTTGTGTGTATAAATTTTCATATGAATTAGGTAGCCAAAACGAAACAGAGAGCTGCGGTCGGCTTTAAAAACGATATGCGAATATGATGAATTGAAATACTTTTTGGTTAGTAAATTATTTTCTTTTGTTTTTAATAAAAGAAATGTTTATTTTTTATAATAAAAGAAATGTTTATATTTTATAATAAAGGATATGTTTATTGTTTATAATGTCACATTTGATAATGTGTTCATAGAAATCGCACAGGTACCTAGATGGTGTTGAAATTACTTCTATTTTCCTAAACCATAAGTTTCAATAAATGTTAAAACATCGCCCGTGAGTTCTAACACTCATTGGGCAAGTGAGTTCATTGCACTCCTATTGTGCAATTTAATTATATTCATATCAATAAATATTCTACCGAGAAAAAGACGTTGTCACGTAAAATCTTCGCCCGTAAAACCGACTTTACAGGCAACAATTTATTTTTTTGAAAAGTTCATGGGTTGCTGATTCAGTGGGTATTTTATAGGGATGGCGGTATATATCATTTAATACGTAAAAAAATGTAGTACATAGAAGGAGCCATGTTAGACCCTTAGTATCTTTGGACGAAATTCGTTTTAGGACTTTTTAAGACGATTGAGCCATGTCCGTCTGTCTGTCTGGCTGGCTGGTCAACACGATAACTGCCGTAAATCTTTACAGATCACAAAGAAATTTTGTCAGTGACTATTATTTGCCAATATTGAGTTTGGTATTGAAAATATGCGTTTTGACCACGCCCCTTCTGGTACCTCCCATACAAATCGACACATTGAGCACAAAATCATATTTATTTCAAACCTTTCTTCTGGTAGATGTTATTAGCTTCAACTCACACACCGGGTAATAATCTGTAAATGCCTACTTAACTGGAGGAAATGGGCGAGATTGTCACGCCCATTCTGGTACCTCTCATACAAACCAGGGTGTTCTTAATGAAATTATGTATTCAACGTTATCAAACGCCAATCACCGATTGAAACAAGGGCGAGTTTGCCACGCCCATTCTGGTACCTCCCATATAAAAGCTGGGAGGATGGCCGGTTGATCAACAGGAAAACTCTCGTAAACTACAACCGATCTTAATAAAATTCGGTACTAGGCAATATTTTCCTAAAACCTACTGTGTAACTAATAATTGACTATTGTGACACGCCCAGTTTCGTACCTCCCATACAAAAGTTGGGCGTATTTGCGGTTTGCCCACTCGATATCTCCAATAAATCATAACCGATCTTAATAAAATTTGGTACTGATCAACATTTTGGCAACAACTTGCAACGCCCATTTTTGTTGTACCTCGCATCTAAATATTGGGAGGAAACTAACTAATTTGGTATTCAATAATACTGTTATTGAACATAGCCACCTTTGAGTATGGGCGTTTTTAACAGAACTCGCACGCAATGGATGACTTAGGGTGAGGGTATGATTAAGTCGGTTCACCAGACTGAAACTTATGTACTGGTTTTTATTTCCATCACTACAATTGTTTAAACGACTATTGATACAACACGAAATATTTAATACAAATGTTTTAGCAGTTGTTAAGCCTATAAGTCAGTAAAATTTTGAGCAAGTGCCTTCTTTAACATTCAAGACGTTCGTAATAGTTAATAGCTGAGAAACAGATTTCAAGCTACATTGGATAATACTTTCTATATATTAAGATGGTTTATCATTTAATACTCCTAAGTATTTGAATTATTATATTTTATACTAAATAAGTGATATTTTCCTGCTCTTCCCCAGTGCGCCGCGACATTATGTGCGTTGATTTTATGCAGTGGTATTTTAATATTTTTATTATTGGGAGTCCCGTCTCCATGTTCTGATATAAAAAAATAGTTTCAGCTATTTTAAATCTTAGGAACTGCGAAGAGTTTCCCAAAATCAGTGAGCTGTGCGACATCTAGTTTTACAGTCACTGATTGGATCCCACAGTTTTACACCGACGTTCCTTATCTAATGTTGCGGGATGGGAGTAAATGAAAAATAATTAAACAACTTCTTTTAACACTAGTATATTACACCTAGAGTGTCCAAAAAAACGGAATTTTAAAACCTGTTTTCGGTTTATTCGAAAAATCGGGTTTTTAAGAAACCGGTTGTCGGTTTTCAATTCTGGCAAAAAACGGTCGAACCGGTTTTTTGTTTTAAATTAAATTGCACATGTAGGACTTCCAATTTATTTGCTTAGTGACCATTTCTTACAACTCTATTTAAATTTGACAATCACGTTTTAATTTTAAATTTAAATTTAAATCACAGTTACAAGTGTTTCTTAATCCAAAATTTCATTAAAATTCGAAAATCATATAATTTTTTATTATTTTTTTTTAAGGTTCTTACCACAAGTTGAGTACAAAACTGTTAACAGACGTCAAATAACCGGTTTTCAGTTTGTTTGAATACAAAGTTTTTAAAAAAATCGGCTCACGGTTAATAGCAATAATAGTTCGGTTTTGGTTTTGGACATTCAAGTTACAAACCCTCTACTATCAACTATATTGTTTACTTCAGCTTTTTCTTAAAAAAATAGACGAACTAAATGTCTCATATATGTTGGAAAATTTCTTGTTTTATAGGTGGAGCCTGTAACCAATATTTAGTAAATATAGTGGTTTTGAACACAATAAAAAGTAAATTTAGAAAAGCCAAAGTGAAAGAATTTTTTCTTAAAAAAAGGAAATTTTCTCAAAAAAAATACCTATTAATATTCTTAAACAAAGTACCTTTTCTTAAAAAAATACCTTATCCTGAAGAAGTACCTTTGCCTAACAAAGTATATTTTCTTACAACAAATTGCATTTTCTTAAAAAACTACCTTTTCTTTAAAGAGTACCTTTTTTTTGAGCAGCAAAATAACTTTTCTTGAGATAAGTAACCACTCCGTCGGTGGTGCAATGGGTAGTGTGCGCGCCTCTTGTACTTGAAATCCTGGGTTTGATCCCTGCTCTGACCACCTTAAAATTTCTTTCGACGGCGGTCACCTTCCATAGTGATGGTGACACTATCGAGCATTTAGCCATGAAAATGCTTCTCAAAAATACCGCTCGGAACCGGTGTAAAACTGTAGGTCCTAGTCAGTGAGTATAAAACTAGAAAGCGCACAGCTCACTGGTTGTAATGGGATGTAATGGGAAACCATTTATTTATTTTATTTAAGTAACCAGAATTAAAAATGTACCTATTCTTGACAAAAAGGACGAATTCGAAAACTATTTCTTAAAAAAAAAATTACTTAGGTGTCAGGGAACACCCGGTTGGAGCGAAGTTTCTTTCGCTATATATTATGTACTAGTTAGTTCCAACACGTCTAAGGCGCCTGTTGAAAAATACTATAATTTGAATGGATCTTTAAGAAAAGATACTTTTTATAAAATTATAAACTTTTGTAAGAAATTTATAATTTACTGAATGTCTTTTTTAAAAAAAGTTATATTTTTAGATCCTTTTTGTAAGAATATGTATTATATTTTCCCGAATAGGACCTTTCCTTAATGAGAGGTACGTACTACTTTCATTAAAAACTAACGTTTTTGTTTAAGAAAAGGTACCGTTTTTAATAGGAAGTACTTTCTGTCAGAAAAAGCCCAAGAGTATGAATTTTTGGAAAGAAGTTCCTTATCGCACGTTGCGGTAAGGGGGCTAAATGAAATACTCTTAAACAACTTTATTTTAAGTACTTTATTACAACCCACTATTATCAACTATATTGGGTTATTTTTGTTTGGTTTGGTTTAAAGGGAAGTTTTCTAGGTGGAGCCTGTGTATTACATATTGTAGTTTTGAACCCAATAGAAAGTAAATTTAGAAAAGCCAAAGTGCAAGGCTGGCAAATCCATAAAATACAACCCTGAGCATGGCAATACATTTGGCAGCACACTTACTCTTACACTCGTACTTTTGGTTTGGTTTGTGTCTAGACTAACATATGGGGAGATATTTAGATTTTCTAGGTGGAGCCTGTTTATTACATTTTGTAATTAGGAACCGAATGAAAGGTAAATTTAGAAAAGCCAAAGTGACAGAAGTGTAAAAAAATAAAAGTTCCTTAAGTTCGTTTTCTTAAAAAAAGTAAATATTGATATTTACTTTTGATATTGATTATTCTTATACAATTGATATTCTTAAACAATGTACCTTTTCTTAAAAAAATACCTTATCTTAAAGAAGTGCATTACATGAGCTGTCAGGGGACACCCGGTTGGAACGGAGTTCCTTTCGCTATATACTATGTACTAGTTAGTTCCAACACAACTAAGGCGCCTGTTGAAAAATACTGTAATTTAAATGGATCTTGTAAAATGATAAACTTTTGTTAAGAAATTTTTTATTTATTCAATATATTTAAAAAAACGTATGTTTTAGGCCCCTTTTGTATGAATATATGTATATTATATTTTCCAGAAAAGCTCCTTTCTTTGATGAGAGGTACTTCTTTTATTAAAATAAAAAATATATGGTTTCCTGTTATATCCCGTGAAAGAATTAGGGAGAGCGTCTCACAAACCAGGGAGATATGCGCGTTCTAGTTTTCAACTCACTGATTGGGTCCCACAGTTTTTCACCGGTCCCGAGCGGTATTTTGAGAAGCTTTTTCATAGCTGAGTACTCGATAGTGTCGCCGTCACTAAGCTAAGAAAATGCCTACGAGTATGATTTTTTTTTCCAAAAAATTTTTTTCAGAACAGGTACTTTTTAAAGAAGTGGTACTCTTTCTAGGATAAGATTATTTTTTTAAGAAAATTTACTTATTTTCAGGAAGGCTACTTATCTCAAGAAAACAAAAGAAAAGGTGGTACTTTATTTTTAAGAAATGGTACTTTTAAGAAAATGAAGTTTTGTAAGAAAAAGTGTTTTTGTAATATAAGGTTTTTGTTTTTTGAAGAAAAGCGTTTTTTACGAATGAACAAACACAATTTTTAGAGTACGTACTTATCTCAAGAAAAGTTATTTTGTTTTACAAAAAAGGTATTCTTTAAAGAAAATATAGTTTTTTAAGAAAAGGCAATTTGTTGTAAGATAATGTACTATTTTATGAATTTCCGGAGAAAATCGCGTGGGAAAATTATATGAAAATCGCCCAATAATCACTTTCAATACCGACTGCCAAGCAACGAACAAACAAACGATGATAAGACAAAACCGAAGATCAACATAAAACACTTTTTTGATGTGTTAACATCTATACGCGCGCCTCTAGGGCAGTAAACTATAAATTTAATACATACGCAAGTGTTAGGTTTGTAAGAGTAAATCATCGTTTGTTTGTTCGTTGCTTGGCAGTCGGTATTGAAAGTGATTATTGGGCGATTTTCATATAATTTTCCCACGCAATTTTCTCCGGAAATTCATACCGATTTTATTAATTTTTGGATTAAAAAGCTAGTGCGGGTTTCGACGAAGAGTTTAGGCCAAAAATTAAGGCGATCCGATATCGGCGAGCCGAGATTTAAGTGTTTTAATTTGGAGTAATATTAAAAAAGTGTTTTATGTTGATCTTCGGTTTTGTCTTATCATCGTTTGTTTGTTCGTTGCTTGGCAGTCGGTATTCAAAGTGATTATTGGGCGATTTTCATATAATTTTCCCACGCGATTTTCTCCGGAAATTCATAGCCGATTTTATTAATTTTTGGATGAAAAAGCTAGTGCGGGTTTCGGCGAAGAGTTTAGACCAAAAATTAAGGCGATCCGATATCGGCGAGCCGAGATTGAAGTGTTTTAATTTGGAGTATTAATTTTGAGTAATATTAAAAAAAATTGTTGCCTGTAAAGTCGGTTTTACGGGCGAAGATTTTACGTGACAACGTCTTTTTCTCGGTAGAATATTTATTGATATGAATATAATTAAATTGCACAAATGAACTCACTTGCCCAATGAGTGTTAGAACTCACGGGCGATGTTTTAACATTTATTGAAACTTATGGTTTAGGAAAATAGAAGTAATTTCAACACCATCTAGGTACCTGTGCGATTTCTATGAACACATTATCAAATGTGACATTATAAACAATAAACATATCCTTTATTATAAAATATAAACATTTCTTTTATTATAAAAAATAAACATTTCTTTTATTAAAAACAAAAGAAAATAATTTACTAACCAAAAAGTATTTCAATTCATCATATTCGCATATCGTTTTTAAAGCCGACCGCAGCTCTCTGTTTCGTTTTGGCTACCTAATTCATATGAAAATTTCTACACACAAACATACACTACACATATCATAAAGCCAAAAAACAAAAAACAAAAAATAATACCTTATCCAATGCAGACTGATCTAAATCAATATTCATACACACGCACATATATACGCACATACATACTTGCTCAGTCGTCATATATATGATGTGCCAAAAAACAAAAACACTCACACCACCGACCAACAGCCACTAGAAGCAAGCAAAGCAAATCGTTTCTGGCACACAAGTAAACACATTGCGTTTACTTGTGTTCGGTGACTCATCGTAACGTTACCGGGCGTTACACTTTTTCATAAGTGACTCCCAGCCGCAACCTAATTTAAGACGTTGTCACGTCAAAAGTGTTTTAAGTTGATCTTCGGTTTTGTCTTATGCATAGCAAAGAGAATAGTGACGTGGTTATACGTACATATGTATATAAAAATGAGATAGCAAGCCAGAAACGTATGTAGCTTATGTACAAACATAACAATGTATGTATGTACATTTGTCTGTTGCTTTGCATTCTCTTTGTTTTTTGTGGGTTTAATATAAAATAAATAAAAAGTTTAAGCAAGAAAATAATGAAATCATTAGCACTTCTGTTTAATTTTTTTCATTTTGTTTTATTATAGTGAAAGGTAAGTCCAATAAAATGTGGGTGCGGAGCACTCTCAGAGCAAAGAGAGTAATGACGTATTATACGTTTATAAAAATGAGATAGCAAGAGAGAGAGCAACGACAATTTTGTGAACTTGTGTAGCGTATGTACGAATATAACAATGTATGTATATATATACAAGTGTCTGTTGCTCTGCATTCTTTGACTTTTGGGGGAATGAAACAAAAAGTATTGAGCAAGAAAATAATGATACATGTGCTTGCACTGGGTCTTTAAATAGTTTTAAGTATTAATATTATTTAACTGTAACGTCATCATATGATTGAACGCTGTCTTTTATTTTCCAATGTAACATTTAGGAATGTGTTCATAGAAATCGAAAAGGTACCGTGTAGCAAAAAGGTGTTAACACATCGCCCGTGAGTTCGAACACTCATTGGATTTTTTTTTAACTAGAAGTACTTTTTTAAGAACAGGTACTTTTGAAAGAAGTGGTCATATTTTTAAGAAAAGGTTATTTTTTAAGAAAACTTACTTATTTTCAGAAAGGCTACTTATCTCAAGAAAAAAAAGGAATTTTTTTATTTTTAAGAAAATGTACTTTAAGAAAAGGAATTTTTGTTAGGAAATGTATTTTTTTTAGAAAATGTTACCTTTTTTTAAGAAAAGGTTTTTTTTAAGAAAAGGGAATATTTTTAGAATTGTACCTTTTTTCAAGAACAGGTGCAATTTTAAGAGTAGGTGCTTACCTCAAGAAAAGTTATTTTGTTTTACATAAAACGTACTGTTTAAAGTAAACGCAGTTTTTTATGAAAAGACAATTTGTTGACAGATAATGGACCCTTTTTACGAAAAGGTACTTATTTTAAAAAAATTACTTTTTTTAAGAATAGGTACTTTTTGTAAGAAAATTTACTTTTGCAAGCGAAGGTACTTCTTTAAGGTAACGTATTTTTTTAAGAAAAGGTACTCTGTTTAAGAATATGAATAGTTATTTCCTTTGATAAAATTTACTTTTTTTAAGAAAACGCACATATTTATTTTTTTTACTTCTTTCACTTTGGCTTTTCTAAATTTACTTATTATTCGGTTCAAACTACAATATGTAATAAACAAGCTCCACCTAGAAAACTCCCAATAAATAAGAAATTTCTCCCCATATGTTAGTCTAAACACAAACCAAACCAAAAGTACGAGTCTAAGGGTAAGCGTGCTGCCAAATGTAATTCCATGCTCAGGGTTGTATTTCATGGATTTGCCAGTCTTGCACTTTGGCTTTTCAAAATTTACTTTTTATTGGATTTAAAACTACAATATGTAATAAACAGGCTCCACCTAGAAAACTTCCCATTAAACCAAAACAAAAGTACCCAACATAGTTGATAATCATGTGTTGCAATAAAGGAAAAAGTTGTTTAAAATTTTTTCATTTATCCCCATCCCGCAACGTGCGACAAGAAATTTCGTCCCAAAAATTCTTCTTCAGAAAAATAAAAGTAATGCCTTTTCTCAAAAAATTTCTCTTCTTAAATGTTAATTTTATTAAAAATACAATGATACCTTTTCTTTTCTTTTCTAGAGATAAGTAGCCTTTCGGAAATTAGTACGTTTTCTTAATAACCTTTTTCAAAAAGAGTACCACTTTTTTAAAAAGTACCTGTTCTTAAAATAATTACGTTTTCTTAAAAACCTTTTTCAAAAAGAGTACCACTTTTTTAAAAAGTACCTGTTCTTAAAATAATTACTTCTTTGTAAAAAAAAATTCATACTCTTATGGCTTTTTCTTACAGAATGTAGTTCTTCTTAAAAATAGTGTCATATTCTTAACAAAAGGAGGTAACAATATAACTTTTCCAAAAGAAATACATTCTAAAGTATGTTTCTTAAAAAAGTTTATCATTTTACAAAAAGTACATATTAAAACTGGATTTGAATTATCGTATTTTTCAACGGGCGCCTTAGGCGTGCTGGATCTAACTAGTACATAATATATAGCGAAAGGAACTTCGTTACAACCGGGTGTCTTCTGATACCTCATGTGATTTTTTAATTACACGATTTTACCACCATCACTATGAGGCGTGGCTGTGTGGTAAGAGTGGGATCGAGCATTCACTCTCATGTGCGCACCACTGGTTATCAAAATTGTTAAATTAAATTTATTATAGAATTAAAAAAGTGACAAAAATATGTAATGGATGGAAGAAGGTATTGATGTTCATGTTGATATATGGATACTCGGCTGTCATTTTGGGAAACGGAAATTTATTTCTTGCAAATGAAAACTGATTTTTTTTTTAAAGTTATTTTTCGCTATATATTCATCACACCAATGAAACATATTTGTCGCAGCATTGACCCCGGTTTCGTTGCATGGGCATGAAGTTCGTTGGCCCAATTTTGCTGAAAATATTCGTCATAGACGAACAATTTCACTCATGTGACGAAGATATGTTTCGGAAGTTGGTAGTGCAATGGTATTGCTCGCGGCAATTATACATACGAACATGGGTTGGATCCCTTCTCAGAGCACTTAATATTCCTTTCGACTGCGATCACCTCGCTTAGTGAAATGCCGTTCCGAAACGGTGTAAAACTATAGGTCCCCATCAGTGAGTGTAAACCCAGAACCTGCACAGCTCACTGGTTGTGAAAAGCTCTCCCCAATCCCTTCATGGGATGTAATGGGTAGGTATTTTATTTATATATATTACCTTAAACACAGATTCATAACACAATAACCCATTCAATATTAAACTCATATTCCTCATATCTTTATAGTGAAATCAATAATTTAAACCTTAATTTCCTTCCTCAATATTTGCTTTAGAATTTTGTTTATTATTAAGACATTTGAAGGCACTATATAATAAGTACACGATGAAGACTACAATACAGCAACCATACAGTTTTAACATATGATGTCTATCAGCAACCTGAAAAATTGTTTTCATTAATAATTTTGCTCTCGCGGTGTCAAAAATTTGAGCAAGTACCAGACAATGTAACCGCAAACATCATCAATTTCAAAAATAAACTTATCATAAGAATCTTTGGAACAGGAAAAGTACCCTCTCTTAACAAGAAGTAAATAGCGCGCACACACACATAAGGAAGCAAGTCGTGAACGGAATATCATACAGCATTCACCACGACTTGAAGTGATGATGAAATGTGTCATAAATATGAATTTGAACCATAAAATAACGGCATGTGGTATGATATTCAAGATAACCAGCATAACATTGAAAGCTCACGAAGAGAACATTTGCTTCTATACTTTCATTCTCCAATATTGATATATGTATGTATGAGTACTTCGTAACACTCATATTCTGCTCATAGTAATTCAGGGTAATTTTTCATTTCACAACATGTATGTCACACTTAAGTTGCAAACACTCTTCATTGTCAATATGCCTGGTCTGGGATAAATATAAATTCCGCTATCAATGAAAAGAAAAAATACAGTTTAAAGTTAATAACAAATGGGACTACAACTCCTACTGTGTCAGCAGCCAAACTGTTATTAAATCGCTGTAATTTCCTTTAAGGCTAAGAGATCATGTTTTCTCCGGTTAGTGAAAAAAATGTAAATGCCGCTGCTGGGATTCGAACTCACATTCGCTGGACGATCGTTTCGATGTTTGTGAAGCATCATCTTCAGCAGCGTCTAGCCCGTTAAGCCACTGCGGTGTGTATTTACACAAGTCACTAATCGAAGACATTTATTGATTTCCATACTTTGCTCTTTCCGTCATATTTTTGCTATTTTATTTCCGAAAAGGCAAAAAACCGCGGAAGTAGATATTTGTGACGTGTCTGGTTTGTATGCTTTAACAGAACGCATATACCAACGCTGGCTCAACAAATTTCGTTCTTATAATTTTCGATCTAAAATCGCCACAGGTGTGGTAGGCCAAATGAAGTTGGTGAGAACGAAATCAAAGACGTTATCGAATCTGATGGACATGGCACGAGAAGGTTCGGACAAGCTGAAGGTATCTCACACCACCATGGAAAACCATTTGAAATGACTTGGACTTGTCACAGCGGGTAAGCACAGGCGATTTCTTGATCAGACGCAATAAAATAGCCATTTTTAAAGCGCATAGCCTTTCGAGATTAAAAATTGATTCTTTTCAATAATGCCAGCTAAATAGATGCCTGTCCAAGCACGCCGAACGCGCTCAATCTTCATCAAAGGTTAAACTGCTCAAAAAAAAAACGTTTTGTTTTCCATTGAGTGGAATTTTATGGCAGTAATTTATTTTGGACTGCTTCTCGCGAATAACTCCGTAAGCGACAATTTTGATGCGTTAACATCTATAGGCTCGGGTAAGGACTAAACTCACAAAGTGAACACATCCAAACACAGTTTGTCTGACTGCAATCACACAGATTGTCCGACAGCCTTCACACATTGTTTGCCGTTAAACTCCTCCGAAACGACTGGACCGATTTGTATGAAATTTTGTGTGCATATCGGGAAGGTCTCAGAATTGGCCAACATCTATTTGTCATACCCCCTAAGGATAAGGGTGACCCACCGCTATATAGGACACAGATTTGTCAGATTTTGTGGTTGCGGAGCACTCTCAGAGCAAAGAGAATAATGACGTGGTTATGAGACAGCAAGAGAGCAAAGAAAATTGTGTGAACTTGTGTAGCGAATGAACGAACATAACAATGTATGTATTTACATGTGTCTGTTGATTTGCATTCTCTTTGATTTTTGGGGGAATAAACCAAAAAGTATTAAGCAAGAACAAAATGGCACATGTTCTTGCACTGGTCTTTAAATAATTCTAAGTATTAAAATTATTTAAATGTAACCTCATCATATGATTGAACGCTGTTTTTTATTTTTCAATGTAACATTTACTAATATGTCCATTGAAATCGTGAATTCGAACACTTATTGGAGTTTTCTGTAAGTCTGTTTTTAAGAATACGTGCCTGGAATGGGCGAATACTATACAGGACGGGTGCCATTTTCCAACTGGCGCATGTCCTCAAAAAATATAAAGGTGACATCACAGCTATTCAGGAAATGCGATGGACAGGATATTGTTGCACCAAAAAGCTGCCATGAGCGAAAGCACGAATTCGGTTGCGGATTTTTAGTTAGCAAGGTACTGCGACACCTAGTTTCAAGGTACAACCCAGAGAGTCGCATCAATTCGCATCAAAGCGATATATTTCAACATCTCGTTAATTTGTGTGCTCGAACCGACAGAGGATAAAGACGATGATATCAAAGAGTCATTTAATGAGCGGTGGGAGGAATGCTGCCCTGACCACGACATTATGATTTTTCTAGGCGATTTTAATGCCATATTGGGAAAGAAAAGTGTCTTTAGACCAACCATCAGTAATCACAGTCTACATGATACCACCTCCGATAATGGAATAATACTGATAGACTTTGCCGCTGCAAAGAACATGGTAGATAGTAGCACACGATTCCAGCATAAGGACATACACAACGCGACCAGATTGATAAATTAAATTAGTAACATAATGCAAGAATGTAATATAGTGTAATGGATGTATGTGTGATTCGAGGTGTCAATATTGACTCTGATCATTACCTGATGGCTGCGGAAGTTTGCTCAAAACCAGTGGTAACCAGCGCATAGCCTTGCGAGGCAGACAATAATCGAATTTTTCTCGAATTTTTCACACACACACGATCTGCAACTCACATGCACACAACTACTATGGTTGATTCGAAGCAGCAGTCTATGCCTGTGCGTTTGAGACCGCACACAAGCACATAATACGTTTGTGTGCGTGCGTTCGGTTTTGTCTACCACTGCTCAAAACTAAGCAGGGCGTAAAACGTACGTAGCCAAACACGGCAAAGCTAAATATTAACAAGCTGCAAATACCGGAGATATCAAATTCTTATCAACAAAAGCTTACTTCCCTGCTGGAGCAAAATACTCCCCCTCCTGAGGAACCAGACGCGCAGAGGAAGCACATCTCCTATTCTTTAGAAAGCGCTGCAAGGACACAAATTGGCTATCGAAAACCGATATTTTGAAGAAAAATTGGCAGTGGGAGCAGAGAGAGAGTCTAAAGACTGAAATATGCAGGCTGTATAATGAATAGCGAAAAATTTTCCACAGGGCTTGACGATCGAATAACGGCCGGGCATTGGGCTGTCCTCCTGCAAGGACGAGAATGGGAATATGGCGACTGATAAGCCGTGTGTGCTTAAAATTTTGAGAGAACACGTTTCAGCAGTACTACACTCAGATTCTTCCACTGAAGATCTGGAGGTAATGATAGTAGAAGTTAGTGTAGATAGTCCCCCCCCCCCCCCCCACACAAAACCATGTGAGATTAAACCGGCGATCGCTCGGCTTAAGAATAATAAATTATTTATTATAATGAGATAATTTTCATTAGATATAAATATCAACCATTCCGGAATGTGAAACAGTTTTCTTGAAATTCCCAATGCTTCAGTCCCTTTACTGCTTTCAATTATTTAGATTTTTTCTCGGCATTGTTAAATTTGCATCAAATTTGTTTGCGCTTATTTCTTATCCAATTATATTATATTCAAATTATTTCATATAATTATCTGATAGATGAAAAAAGAACGCCCACAATTCCACTTTAACTTCGAGTTCAGAAAAATTTTAACTTTATGTATTTAATCATTAAAACCTTTCAATTTTTATATGCTCCACAAAGACTGGGTGCCAATTAATAGAGCGTTAATAATAGGACATCCTCAGCCAGATATTTCTGTTGTGGTAAATAATATTAGTTCACGTTGCACAGTGGAGCTAAAGTGAAATTTGAGTGGTGATAGATAACACTGGGTGTAATTTTTTAAGTCATGGAAATATAACCATATACGTATATAACCATATAAGACCTCGGTGTCATTTTTGCAAAAAAGTGATAGTTTTGTCAGGCTCATATCATATCAGTATGCGTTGATTTCTTCATTTCATTCTTCATTTCATTTTGACGATTTTATCTCAAACTCCCTAACGAATCCGTTGAGCTAGGAGAACGGCAAGGAGAACGGTTTTAACAAACCACAATGCCCATGGAAAAACGGTACAAAGGCAAAAACCTCGACGCATTGCTTGTCGCATTGTAATATCAATTTTATTGGTACATTGATTTGCATTCCTTTTTTGATTTATTTTCTTATTCATTTCAGGTATGTTAGTGGAGTCACAAGATCACCCTGTATGATGTTAATGAAGTATTTGAAGAAGGAAAAGCTGATGATGGAGGGCAGTCTGGAAGCAACGTGCCTGTGAACAATATAAGTTCAGATTCGGAAGACGATTTGGATCAACAACTGAAGAGAGTGCTATCTGCAAGTCCAGGGCCATCAACATTATAAACATAATACGAATGTTTTTATTATTATTATTGTTTTTGTAATAGATAGCATAATATCTCAATGTTGAAGTAAAGAAAAAACAAATGAATTTAAACAATTTTGGGGAAATTTTTCACTCTTGCGAATACATAAACGGTGTTAAGAATCATTCCTGGGAAGTCCATATTTTCCAGAAAGTTATTTATTGAGATCTTAACCCGCCAATGGTGACGTACTGGTCTGTGAGGCCCGGCTATGTTAAAAAATTCGTATAACTTTATTATCCGTTATTGTTTTTTGTTGCGATTTCGAGTAGCTGCAGCATTGCACGTCCCCCACTATCAGCTAATGACGAAGCTGCTTAGTGAGCACAACTTCTGTATTTTTTTTCTAACCTGCTGTGTGAGACCGTGAGTCACCGTGAATGTATGTAAGTAAAATAATCGCAACTCTTTTGTATTATATTTTGGAAGGATAACAATTTTTCTTCATTTTATAAAAGTTCATATTGTCGAAAGACTAATAAATATTATTTTCCTTAATGAATATGTGATTTTGTTATTTTTTCTTAATTTTAAAAAATGTATTGCTAAAACATTGTTATTTCTAATGCTCTATTTAAAAACATATGTGAATTTTAATATTGAAATAAAAGAACTTAAAATGATTATATATCTTTGTTTTATTGTCAAAGTGCATAAATAAAAAAACAAGTAAAAGTGTTAACTTCGGCTGTGCCGAATCTTTGATACCCTCCACCTTAGTGTTAACCAGCAAAATATTAAATTTTAAAAAAGACCTTTTTTAAGAAAATGTACTTTTTTAAAAAAAAAAATAAGTTACTTGTTCACAAATGCAATTACTTGTTCACAAATGCTCACAAATGCATTACTCACAATGCTCAAATGCTCACATTGAAAATGTACTTAAGAAAATGTACTTTGAAATTTACTTTTAAATGTACTTAATGTACTTAATGTACTTTGAAATGTACTTTGAAATGTACTTAAGAAATGTACTTAAGAAATGTACTTAAGAAGAAATGTACTTAAGAAGAAATGTACTTAATAAATGTACTTAAGAAGAAATGTACTTAAGAAAGAAATGTACTTAAGAAATGTACTTAAGAAATAAACTTAATGAAATGTACTTAAGAAACGTACTTTGAAATGTACTTAATGTACTTTGAAATGTACTTTGATATGTACTTAAGAAATGTACTCTTTTTGAGAAAATGTACTTTTTTAAAAAAATTAAAAATAAGTTACTTGTTCACAAGTAAAATAAAAAAGCATTTTTTAAAAATAAAAAAGCATTTTTTGAAGGACTGTTAAAAAAAAAACAAGCTGCAAAGCATTTTTTAAAAATAAAAAAGCATTTTTTGAAGAACTGTTAAAAAAAAGGAAAAAAAAACAAGCTGGGACGACAGTTGAACCAACAACCCTCAGACTCCAACGCGCAACCCTTTACCCATCAGGCCACAGCGACCTTAGATGAAGTGTGACAAAATTCATATAAATGTATGAACACATGAAAGTACATCTAAACATTCTAAAGTACTTACCTATTATAAAGAACAACAAAGATTTTCAACATGGAAATTCACCACACGGCAAAAGGAGTAGTTTAGTATAAAACTACAAAAAATAATGTGAAAATTTTATGAGTTTTTTTACGTTTCCAATCATAAAATTTTTTCCAATGGACCAATTTCGCTTATTTTCAATACCAAACTGCTCAGGAATACGTGGAACATTCTGGCCAAAAACCAAACCGCGTTATCGCCGATTGAAGTCGTGAGAATGTTTTCAGCAGACGGACAGACGGACATGGCTATATCTACTCCGGTTGTTATAAGGATCAAGAATATGTTTACTTTATGGGGTCGCAAAGCCTTGATTCTATATGTTACAATCAGAATGACAAACTGATATATACCCTCTATCACTTACAGTGGAGGGTATAAAAAACGTTAACTATTAGCAACATGTTTCGAAAAACCTTCAGTTGAAACCTCCGGTGCATGAGACCGGCGTCACCATTAATCAAAGACAAATTTGCGTCACCATTGGCGGGTTAAGTACATTTTTGAAGTTGATTGGTTCCTTGCATTTTGAACGGTTTGCTACATATGGACCTGAACAGGGGAAAAAAGTTAAAAAAAAATTGAATTTTTTAAAGTTTTTTGCGATTTTGATCATGAAGGTGCAGTTTTTTTGATTTTATATGTTCACAATTTTTGTTCTTTATGACGACTACAACTACAACTTTCCCTCAGATAGAAAATCAAAATTGCGAAGGGTTTGCAAGATATGAGCCTGATAAAATGATAACTTTTCTGCAAAAATGACACCGAGGCTCCAAATCTTTGGGAGACACTGCAATAATATCACGTAGAGGTGTCCGTATATGTTTGTATTTGTTCCTGTTGCACTGTTAAATTGGATAAACAAATTATTCTAATAATTTTAACGCCCTAACTAACCCATGCTCAACTATTAAACTGTATAAAAAGTATAAAGACGTGGCTTCAAGATTAATATATATCTTGTTTAAGAATTTTTTTTACAAAGAACATTGCATATGCATATGCATTAGAGAATGTAACTTGCTGGACTTTTTCATTTCCCAGGAAAGCGGGGAAAATAAGTAAATTACCAGGGATCCTGGGAATTCCCGGTTGATATGTAGCCTTATTTTGTAACTTTTTTCGAATTTTTTACGTCAATTTTGTACCACAAAAGGGGGAAAAGACTACAAACATCTTAAATAACATATTTATGTGTATTACAAATTTCAAATTTGGGAGCCTAGATTCTGTGAAACTTACCTAACATTCACTCCAACCATGGCTAAATTTATAAGTGATATGGATTAAAGTAATGCATTTTTATAGATGATCACTTAATTGTCCAATGCCAAACAGAATGCAATGTTTACATTCAACCGGCAATTGTTTAGCAGCGACAAACTTTTGAACTTTAGCCACCTTGTGACACATTCTGAGTTAAAATCATTGTTGTCGATTTCGTACATAAAGTTTTAGTTTAAATTCTAGAAAGCTTGAATATATAATATGTCGTTTCTCTGCCATTTTGTATCCCATCGAAATGCTATATTTCAAGTTTTCACTGATATGTTCAACATCGCAATATTTTGGTAAGTATTTGCAAAGATCGGATAAGAAATAAGATCTGTTTTAACATATGAAATGATTCATTTACTCTTTAACGGCAAGAGATATAGGTTGTAGCAACCGTAAATTCGGCTGTTACCACCGAATTGAGGTTGCCACAACCGAATTGATGTTGTTACTACCCAATTTAGTCCCCACAACCGAAATTCAGTTGAAGCAACCTCGTTTCATAATTGATTCGGTTGTGACAAATGAATCTTCAATTATATTCATTCAGTCAACTAATTT
This sequence comes from Phaonia tiefii, assembly GCA_963931995.1. Taxonomy (NCBI): domain Eukaryota; kingdom Metazoa; phylum Arthropoda; class Insecta; order Diptera; family Muscidae; genus Phaonia; species Phaonia tiefii. The sequence goes on along the minus strand of OZ008368.1, from coordinate 224,195,056 downwards.
TTCCAAAATATCAGTTGGAACAACAGAATTTGAAATGAATTCGGATGCAACAACCGGAATTGGTACCAAATCCCGTTGGAGTATCCGAGTTTGGCACCAATTCGGTTGCAGTAACCGAATTTGGCATCAATTCGGTTGTAACTACCGAATTTGGTATCAATTCGGTTACAACTACCGAATTTGGTATCAATTCGGTTGTAACTACCGAATTTGGTATCAATTCGGTTGTAACTACCGAATTTGGTGTCAATTCGTTTGTCACTACCGAATTTGGTTTCAATTCGGTTGTAACTATCGCATTTGGTATCAATTCGGTTGTAACTACCGAAGTTGGTAACTCTCCTCCAACTACCGAATTTGGTATCAATTCGGTTGCAACTACCGAATTTGATATCAATTCGGTTGTAACTACCGAATTTGGTATCAATTCGGTTGTCACTACCGAAATTGGTTTCAATTCGGTAACTACCGAAGTTGGTAACTCCTCTCGTTGGCGGGCGATTTGAATTGAAGTTTGTGACTCTAAATGTTGATATAAATCTAAATGTATTGCTTAGATATATATAAAGACCTATCAACGCAACGAAAATGATTTCACTAACCTAGAAACTTTCGTGACTGCTACGAATATATTTCATTACTTTGATGAATATGTTCCATTATTGCGGTTAATATGTTTCATTGATTTAAGAAGCTGGTTTAGCAATTTAATCATCCCTATATGGATGATGTCCAAAATATTAACATCAAGAACCCTTTATTGCTCATTATATAATATTTTCCACTTTTCTATTTCGTGGAAAAATTAAAATTTATTATTTTTATTTTGACAAATGACGCAGCATATAGTTTCTGCCAATTTGACAGTTATGTGGTGGAGCATTGTTCCTAAAAAGCTAGTAAACGTTGGTGTAAAAACAGAGTTGCCCTTATTTGATACAGCAACTATTTGGTTTTGTTAACTTTAAATATTTGACTTTGCTCAAAAATTAAATTGTTCGAGCGTTTGGTCGTATTTTTAATTAATTTTATTCTTCGATATTTCGCTACCCTTTGGATAGCATCGTCAGGAAGATAAACACAATTAGCGAAATTTCGAAGAATAACATTAACCTTCATCTCACCCTTGTTTGGAAATCCACACAAACTGAATCTTTTTTATAAATTTAAAAAAAAAACATGAAATTTCTTGACATTTCCTGCCGCATTAACTTAGCACAGAAAACGCATTAATTGATTCAAAAATTCTTTTTGCTAACGAGATATTCAAAAAGTTACGTTGCTTACCCTGGTGTGTGATTTTCCACACATGTGTAATTTCTCTATATGTTGCACTAGAAACAGCAATTCTTGTCGTCAAATATTATTTTAAATGTTTTTGATGATGAAGATTTCTCCGCCGATGAAGAGTTACCCGATTGCTCGCCGCAAGAAAATTATGAATAGGGAGAAAGTCAACCTGATTCTGAATTTCATGACATGGAACAAAACAGGGATTTCATCCGTAGATCCATTTTTTGTCACAAAAGACAGTTTTGAATGGAATCCTCAAACAGTTCACGGTCGTGCTGGACGATTACGGCTTTCATGTTGTATTTCTACCGCCAATTGAGAATGTTACTCTGAAGTGGTCGAACGCATATGCAAAAGGGCAATGCGGCAACAACTACATCGAAATCGGCTCAACTTGTTACATGCATATATCGTTGTTCTCATTTTGGCTGCAGTTTACAGGTATATTGTTTATATTTCTCTGTCTGTTATGAACATAATGTTGTACTTACAGATACATATAATAGTAATAATTATATCAACGAATGAATCAATGTTGCATTTGTTTAATGTTGAAGACAGACGTCTCATATTTGGAGCAATAATGTGGAAGATAACATTTCATAATACGAATCGTGTTAATCGATTTGATGGGCACACGTCAAATAAGCTCTACGGAGAAATTAGCCCCAATTTGCGAAATATTTAACATATGGTCTGAACTATTATTTTAATTATTGATTATTTCAACCCGTCTGATTGTGTTACTATTGACGAGCAATTGCCTGGTTTCCGTGAAAGATCCAAGTTTCGTCAATATATACCTTACAAGCCTGTACGATATGGAATTAAATTTTGGCTGTTAGTTTGCGCTGAAATTTGTTATGTATGGAAAATTCAACCATATTTGGGTAAAATCGAGGGAAAAATCAAGGTGAACGTGTAGATTTAGATTAGGTTCGTGGACTGAATGGTCACCTTATAACAATGGACAACTTTTTCTCTTCCTACGAACTTTGTCAAAAGCTGTTGTCCATAGGGCTACTAACAATGTTCGGTACAATGCGCAAAAACAAAAGAAGCATCCCACCGAAACTTTTAGAATGCAAAAAGTTCCGATGTTCCAATCAAAATTTGCATTCACCAAAAACATAACACATATATCATACATCGGAAGAAACGATAATTGCGTAGTACTGCAAAGAACTATGCATGATTCGAATGATTTAGAATGTCATGGACAAATTGCCAAAAATCATTCAATGTTATGATAAAACCAAAGCTTCGTTTGAATTCTTTTTATTTTGATGGCGTTGTATCCACACACAATGTTGTCTTGTTACAATTGCATTAGAAAGGCGAACCAATCGCAGTGGCGGGTTTTGCAAATATGATCGACATATCAGCTCTAAACGCGTTCAAAGATTTGAAACTAATTTGGAAAACAAACAAAGTAATATTCCGACGAGTTTTCTTGCATGAGGTTGGAAATCACTTGCACAATCACACATGTCAATGAGAGCAGGTGTGCCATGAACCGAATCAGCAGCATCCTTCGTTTCTGCGATTAGCAACCAATCAATAATTGAATCAGTGCGGGAGCCCAGTAGCTCGATAACCCAGTCCACATCTGCACTGGTCCACGAACCTTCAGAAACATCATCCCGATCATTGAACATACATCCAAAAATATCCAAAAGTGTTCCTCCGAATGACGAATGTTTGTATAGAATGTGTTGAAGAAAAACTAATTTAATGTAACAGACAATAAAATATAAATATAACTGTGTTAATGATGGTAAATCATGATTTTGACTACAAACAAATTATGTTGCTTGTGCAATGTACATTGACATACCATATGTGTGAAGAACCAAACACAAGGGAAGACAACGTAAGTTTTTTTTGAGGGTGAGATGAAGGTTAATTAAAAATACGACCAAACGCTCGAATAATTTAATTTTTGAATACAATATGACAGGTCGCATAAATCATCAATTATTTGATTTCACTTTACTTTTATTGACTATTTTACAACATCGTGAGGTCAGATATCTTACACATATTAATTAAGCAAACAAATTAAATAAATTTCAATATATTCCTTCAACTGACTCTATCTTTCGCCTTTTCTCGCCAGTTGGCAACACCAACGATATGAAGGAGTTCTTCTGCCTGGTTTTGGTGGTCCTCCTTTCCTGCTTCCATCGGGTACGTTATCAAAAACCTTTCGAGCTGGTTCATTTTCATCCATTCTGATAACATGGCCTAGCCAACGCAATTGGCCTAAATTGATTCACCTAGCTATGTCCACGTCAGAATATAAATTATATAGAACTTGGTGCCAGCAACATCTGTCCTCGCCGTTTTCCCTAATAGGACCATATCTTTTACGGAGAATTTTGATCTCGAATACTTCCAGGTGTTTTTCATCCGGTTGCGATATGACACAAGTTTCGAAGCCATATGCCAGGACTGCACCCTGAAAACTATATATTTTTTGTTGTATGTATGCAAATATAACGTGTTTGTAACTTGTCGCAAATATACTATACTCGTGTCCAAAGACATTGTGTGGTTGCTGTTCAATATAACATGTTTGAGACACAATGATTAATAGGCTATAATACATGTTTTGGGACCCAAATATGGGTTTGTTTGTTGGAAACCGCCAAAAACGAAAACGCTGCAGACAACAAAGAAACAAAAAGGCAGTAGATCTCCAATTCATGAAAACAACATGCACATGTTTGCCAACATGCACATGTTTCCTTGCAATATGTTACTGGGGCCGCTATTTTTCAGCGTGTGGTAAAATGAGAGTCTGATATAGCTGGACGTTTGTCTGTCGAGAAAGAGCTTTGATCCTAAACTGCTTGCTGAGCCCAAAATAGCATCTATTTGCAAGTACAATTATCATATATATCTCCAGGCTGACGATGTTGTCCTTGTTCACGGCGGATACAGGGAAGACAAATTCATCTTCCACTTCAAATTAAAATCGGTTGTCAACGTTCAAGTGCGGACCAAGTAGTCGAGAGATTTCTTTACTGGTTGACACCATCAATTTTGTCTTGCCCTCGTTAACAGCAAGACCCACCATCGCTGACTCTTTTTTGCTTCTTCAAAATACTTCGGTAATCTTTCGCAAATTTCGCCCAATGATGTCTATGTCGTCAGCATACGCCAGCAACCTATGACTTTTCGTGTTAATGGTTTTGTTTCGTATTTACTGCAGCTTATCTCATTACTATTGAAGATATTGAAGAGATTGCACGAAAGTGTGTCGCCTTGTCTCAGTCCTCGCTTGGTACACAATGGTTTGGTAAGGTCTTTCCCCACCTTCGCTGCTGAGTTGGTGTTGGTCAGCGTCATTCTACAGAGGCGGATCACTTTTGTTCGTAGAGTTTTTCCCGTATCGGGCTATAGAAAGCAGCTTTGTAATCGACAAAAAGATGGTATGTAGCGGTTTGCTTTTCATAATTTTTTCCTGGATTTGTCGTACCGTGAATATTTGGTCAGTCGTGGACTTGCCTGGTCTTAAACCACACTGCTAAGGTCCAATGTGGCTTTAAACAACTGGCTTTAGTCCTTCACATAATAACAAGACCTTATACGCGACGGATAAAATACTGATACATCGATATTTGGAGCACACACGCGGATCATCCTTTTTGAATACAGGACATAATACCTTGAGACTCCAATCGACAGGCATAGATTCCGCCATAATACCTTGAGACTCCAATCGACAGGCATAGATTCCGCCAGCCGCCGTATACAGGGTGGTTCAGTCACGACTGAAAAAATTTCACCAGCGTATTCCTTGGCTCATTTCATGAAAATATGTCCATCTACGACCATCCCCGAAAGAGCATGGGGGCGAAATTGCAGCAGTTTAAAAATTTTCGAATTGGTGGTCGGAGGGTACTAGGGTAAAATTGCTAAGTTCTGAACCAGTGGTCGGATTTTTGGGCCTGTTAGAAAGGAAAATTGAGGTTATGTGCACGTTCTTATGTCTTTTTTTCAATTTTATTTTTTTTTGGAAGCTCCGTATCTCGGCAATATCACTTTTTTAATTTTGTTAATGATTCTGATTCCAACATGCCCAAAAACAAAAAATCCGTCGTGACTCAACCACCCTATATAGAATATTGCATATAAGTCGATGCATGTGGGTTAGCAGTCCTTTAACACCTGACTTAAAAAGTTCAGAGGTAGCCCATCCGCACCAGCCGGTTTATTATTCTTAAGCCTGGAGATCGCCGTTATAATCTTGTTGGTTGGGGGGATACAATCTACACTGCCTTCTGCAATCATTACCTCCTGATTTTCAGTGGAAGAATCTGAGTGCAGTAGTGCTGAAAAGTTGTTTCTCCACATTTTGACCAACCATTGCTTAAAATTATTTTTGTAAAATATTTAAATTTTGCCCCCACTGTGGCTCTTTATTGGTTTTTCTTTACAATTAGATTCATTTAGTTGGGAGTGTTGTTAATATATGTACTGCCTGAAACTACAAAAACAGTTCAACAGACATAATCTTGCGCCTCATTAAGCCTAATGTTGAAAGTCAAGTACAACAAACCGCATAAATTCAATTTCATGTTGGTTCGAAAACTTTTGTACAGCGCTCCAATGGAACAGAGATTGAAATGTACTTATAATATTCATGCCAAACTTTATGCCCTTAACAAAAATTGGTGGTGTTTGTAGTCGTCGACATCCTTTACAAGGAAGAGTACGATAAGAACTTTGAAAAATTGCAGCTGTGTATTTTACTAGTTTTGTTCACTCGAAATTATTTCGAGGACTTGGAAATTAAACTAAAGTTTGCTAACAATGTAATTTAAAACCTAAATTGATTGAACACTATTGTGTTTTTAATGGTGATTAAATTTGAATTTTAATTATAATTTTAAACTGACTCATATTGAAAAAGTAAAGCTGGATTTTTTAAGAAACTTATCATTATGATTTCCTTACTGTCTCAGAAAAAGCTGCTGTCTGCGAAATAATATTGAGTTTTACCAGAAGGAAAATTTTTTTTAATCATACGTATCTGAAAATTTAATTTTTTTTATGGTTTTGAGTAATTAAAATCATTACTTAAATGGATTATAGCCAATTAAAAATTAATGAATCCAGAAATTTCAGAAAGATTAAATCAACATTTTTAGATATCAAAAATATTTTTGAAGGTAAATTAATTTGAGCCCAAATTCATTCCGTTGCATATAAACCTTATGGAAACTTAAAATTGATATTAGTTTAACCGATTCAAGACATAATAGCAAAACATAGAATTATTCATCCCAATTTTTGACCAAACAGGGGCCATAAACTAAGCCTATAAAAAGTGAATAAATCCATTCAGGAAAACGTTTGTGACCCTGTATGATTTTAAATGAATTTCTTATAATGGGTGTCCCAGTAAGATTGCACTTTTCAACTGTGAAATTTGGTAGCTGTCACATACATTTATTCCGATTATTAAAAAATGGAGCACTTTACGAAAGAACAACACGTTATAATTGTGTAAACTAATTACAAATATTTGGAAAGTAATGCTGAGAACTCTCGCAAACCTCGAAGAATTTTCAGTCGAGAAAGTGCATCTAATTTGTCAACCATTCGAAGAGTGATCAAAAAATTTGAAGAAGCTTGGTGGTTTGTGGACAGTAAGACTTTTTCTATGCGCCCACGTACCGGTTCGCCTCTTGAAAACATTGCTGCTGTAAACAAATCTGTCGCCGAAACCCAGAAAACATCAATTCGGCATCGTTCACCACAACTTCAATTTTCACGAAGCACTAAGCAGTGTATTTTGACAGAAGACCTCTACCTTCATGCGTACAAAATTCAGCTTACTCAGGAGCTCAAATCAGCAGTCCACGGAAAGCACCGGTAATTCGTTCAATGGGAAATCAATTGCAATTTTTCAAAACAGAAGTCATATTTTCCGATGAAGCGAATTTCCATTTCAACGGCGTCGTGAATCCACAAAATTGTCGAATTTGGGGCTCAGAAAATCCTCATGCAATCCATGAGAAACAAATGCACCCACCACGAGCAACTGTCTGGTGGGGATTTTGGTCTGGCGGCTTGATTGGGCCTTACTGTTTAAAAGATGAGGCCGAAGTTGCAGTGACTGTGAACGGTATTCATTGCAGGAACATGTTAACGGATTTCTGGTGGCCTAAACTGGACCGCGTGGATCTGGGCGACATGCGGTTTCAGCAAGACGGCGCCACCTACCACACCGCGCATGAAACCATCGATTTATTGCAGCAACGATTTCCAGAACAAAATATCTTAACAAATTCTGATATCAATTGGCCACCAAAATCATGCGATTTAACACCGTGCGATTTCTTCCGTTGGGGATTTGTGAAACATCGGGTTTATGCGAATAAATCGGAAAAGATTCCTGAGTTCAAATCAGAGATGCAACGCATCATCGGTGAGATACAGCCACATCTCTGTGCTAAGGTCGTGGAAAATTTAATGAAAAGAGTAATGGCCTGTCATCAGAGCCATGGGCGCCATTTGACGGATTTTTTATTCTACACTTAGTCGGAATATGTATTCTTTGCAATGCAATACAAAATATCAGAAATATCTCGAAAAATACGAGTTATTATTTCAAAGTGGGAAGGTGCCTTCTTGCAGAGACAACCTTTATATTAACACGTAAACTAACAAAATTGGTCATAAAACTATAATCTCAACCAAATTTGGTTGTGTTGGATATATTTTAAAGTTTATTTCTCAATAGTTTTTTAGTGTGATAAAATAAACACAGTCGTTTCATGCAATGGAAAGCCAAAGTATTATAAATGCAGGAGTGAAAAAAACAATTTGATTAACCGTCATTCAGGTATGTCTCGTAGGCCAATACCACTACTTTGACGATTTTGCTTGTAGTCGTTTATTTTATTGACAGTTATTTTAATTCGGTGTTTAGTAGACTTTTCCGAATTGGCCTTTCTGTCTATCAGTGAGTGAGGTTGGCTACTTGAAGTGCCTGGTGTGAGTGATGGATGATGTGTATAATAAGGTTTCAATGGCGGTGTGTGTGTAGAAGATTTACCTAAATACTTATTAATAATACTTAAACGATACAAATTTTGCATATTATATTCTGATGTTAATAAAGTGTAAACATAATGTATGCAATTTATTATTTATATGAATTTATTAAACATTTTCTGCTTGCAAATAAACACAGCAACAACGATCTTGAAATGAAATTTTCGGGACAGAATTTTGGCACATTCAGTTTCTACGAAAGGCAGACATCAAATAAACTTAATTTTGTATAATCATTTTATCATCCAAACTGTCGTGAAAGATCGGCAGTAATGCGTTAGGAATCGTGAAATCATATCCATTGCCTTAGTTTTTTATATCTTAGAAAGCAAACGGCGATACAGTATAATCAATGCCGTACGATATCGCCTATATGGAGGATATACTCCCAGCAGCAAATTTAGGGAGTTTGGGAAGCATGCTCAAGTTTGCCGTACTAAAGAGCCTACATGGACGACCTTAGATGTATAATAAGGGCGGATCAATAAGTCCGTGGCTTTTTTAATTAAATACATTTTATTTTTTGCAAAAAAAAAATATAGTTTTCAGCATAATCTACTTTTGCCTCAATACAATTGGTCCAACGTTTCTCCAATTTTTGTATCTCTTTGCACCGAGCCATTTCTTTAGGTTTGGAAATTGGAAAAGGTCACTGGGGGCTAAATCCGGAGAATATGGAGGATGAGGTACCAATTCGTACCAAAATTCGTGTAATTTTGCCATTGAGACTACACACGTGTGCACCCATGCAACTTTTTAACTTTTTTATCGGCCTCGTTTTTTAAATCCTCGTTAAATCGGTCCAATAAGTTGGCGTAATATTTGCCGTTTATTGTTTTTCCCTTTTGAAGGTAATCGATGTGGATTATCCCGCGTGCATCCCAAAAAACTGTTGCCGTCACCTTATTGGCCGACAAACTTACCTTGGCCTTCTTCGAAGCCGGTTCACCCGGAGAAACCCATTGTTTGGTCTCCGGAGTGTTGTAATGGATCCATGTTTCATCCACAGTTACAAAACTCCGCAAAAAGTCCTTCGAATTTCGGTTAAGCAACTCGAAACAATCCTTTAATATTGTTACACGATTACATTTATGGCCAATTGAGAGCAAACGCGGCACCCATCTTGCAGACAGATTTCTTAGACCCAACTGATCATTTAAAATAGAAACCACACTGCCATATGAAATGCCCATGGCATCAGAAATCTCACGCACTTTTACTCTTCAATCGGTCAACACCATATCGTGGATTTTTCCGACATTTTCGGGTGAATTTACCTCAATTGACCGCCCTTAACGTTAAGAGTTATGTGTGCTTGTGAGACCACAACGAAAGTCAAAAGACCACTTTTTTACCATTAAAATCGATGTTGCAGAGTCCCCATAGTATTTATCAAGCTTTTACTTGGTTTTTTCGCAAAAAATAATGTTTAACGGACACTCGAAATTCACTTTTTTCCATTTTTAGCAAAATGGACGAGGTTGTATTTTTGAACTCCTGTTAAACGCAAAGTAAATGACGGAACTTGCTCAAAATTTGACGGTAGTCTATTAAGTGGTGGTAATTGAAGGGAGCAATGTTGAATTTCATATAACTACGAGGGAAGTTCGAAAAGTCACGGAATTATTGATCCTCCCTCTATACAAATATGCAATAAAGTAATTAAATAATGATTTGTATTTATTTTATTTTAATTTTCAAGCGCTAGAAAATTGCATATTTCCATTAATAGAAATATAGTGTTTTCAAAGAAGTTTTGCACAACGCAGTCTCATGATTCCTGGCCGTTTCAGATTTACCCTTTGATCTTCATCAGCGGTTGTACGGAATGATGCTTTTGAAAAATTCGTCAAACTATATTCTAACAAAATCTCATTTGAATTGAGATTTCACCACTATGCAAGTGTTCGAAAAATATCGCACGCAAACACACTAGAAAACATTCGCAGAAGTTTCTTTCCCTCTCCAGAGAATCATCGGTTCCCATTAGACATGTTTTTTGTTGTTGCTCCAAAAGACAACACAATTCTTTCAGACAATAACAATTGCCCGCAGTTTCGCCGTACTCTACGTTCGTCAGGGATCATTTTTATTTATTTATTCGGCGTGTAGTAGTCTCGGATTGCTAGGAACCATGAGACTGCATTGTGCAACACTTCTTTTAAAAAACTAGCGGCATTCATGCAAACGTGAAAGCCGAGAACTTTTGCTCAGCGCAAGTTTCCCTCGCACCGTTGCATGAGACACCAGGTAAAGTTGCTCAGCGTAGTTGTGCTCAAAACCATATCAGCTGACCAAGATGGATACATAAGGTGGTAGCAGTAGCAATTGCATGTATTATGTATGCGTACTTTTCTACTGTTCTAGTGCTATCACCTTATTTATACATTCTAGTCAGATGACAACGAAATGTCAAAAGTTTACACGTTTCTCCATCCCACGTTTGCGCAGTAAATTTGCCTCGAAAACTTTCCACTTTTGAGCAAGTCGCTTTGTATGGGAAATTTCTTTGTTTTGACGTTTGCTGTGCAAGTTTACGAAGTTTTCGAGTTTACGAGGTTCTTTCGAGCTTTCATGAAGACCACTACTATATTTCTATTAATAAAAATATAGAATGGTTTCGAGCTTGAATATTAAAATAGAAAAGTAATTGAATAATTAAATTTGTCCTATCTGTATTGAGTTGGCAAAGTATGACTTTAGTCGGCAAAGTAATCAGTGCCTATGAACAGAATATCTGAAGCCTTTGAAACTGCAGATGATGCCAATTCATACAATTTGAATACAAAAACTATATACGCCTTTTGGATTCATCTATTGATAATCATATGTGTTATAATAATATAAGTAAAAAGGTGTTTGAAAACATATGCTTTTCGAAAACAAGTTCGACAAAAATATTCCACGTGGCATGTAGCACACCACCTGAGAGAATTGAATATTTTAAGTGAAACACATTTACGGTGGAAGATAGAATATGGATACAATGTTATTATATTTTTTTCAAAAAGATCTGTAAATTTTTGCAAAAAAATCTTTTTTTCTGAAAAAAAATCTGTTTTTACGCAATAATAATAAGCTATGTATTTATAGTTGACCTTTCCTATTATGTATTATGATTTTCAATTTTAGTATCGGCTTGAGGTCATATGTATTATCACAATTTATTTAGTTTCCATGTATAAGAAAATATGTATAAGAAAAACACAAAGATTTTATAAAACATTAGTGAAAACAGTAAATACAAAATTTTTCTTTCAAGTATTGTCTGCTAGAGATAATTGAGTAGAAAATCACAATAATATTTATGCATATAATTACATTGTGAGATAACAAAAAGTATACGATCGGTGACGTACAAAATCATAAAATTTGTACTCATATTTAAAATAAAGTGTATACTTGAAACAAAACGACAGTAATTCCATAAAACTACCCTGTGTTATAGTCGTGTAATCCGCAACTCTTCCCTTTGGCGATGCATTTGAATAAAGGGAATATTGTAATTGTATTTGGCAAGGCATGCTTGGTTGCGACAGACAGTAACCATTGTATTGATACGATACTTTTGACTGAAACATTTATCTTTCACGTCATTTCTGGATTGTTTTATGATTTTTACGTTATATACAAATTATCAAAAACCGCATTGCGAGAACATTTTACAAAATCTATTTTTACCAGAAAAAAACTGGAAATCTGTTTAACACCTAAAAAATTACATGAGCTGTCAGGGGACACCCGGTTGGAGCGAAGTTCCTTTCGCTATATATTATGTACTAGTTAGTTCCAACACATAAAAGGCTCCTGCTGAAAAATACTGTAATTTAAATGGATCTTCTGAAATGGTAAACTTTTGTTAAGAAATTTTTTATTTATTGAATGTAGTTTTTTTTTTTAAAGTATATTTTTAGGCCACTTTTGTAAGAATATGTATTTATATATTACCGAAAAGGTCCTTTGTTTGATGAGAGCTACTTCTCGTATTAAAATAAAAAAAAAAATGCTTTCCCGGTACATCCCGTGAAAGGATTAGGGAGGGCTTCTCACAAAACAGTGAGCTGTGCGCGTTCTACTTTTACACTCACTGATTGGGTCCTACAGTTTTACACCGGTTCCGAACGGTATTTTGAGAAGCTTTTTCATGGATGAATACTCGATAGTGTCGCCGTCACTAGCTAAGGAAAAGCGTAAGAGTATGAATTTTTTTTACAAAAAATACTTTTTTAAGAACAGATACTTTTTCAAGAAGTGGTACTCTTTTTAGGATAAGATTATTTTTTTAAGAAAATTTACTTATTTTCAGGAACTCTAATTATCTTAAGAAAACAAAAGAAAAGGTGGTACTTTATTTTTAAGAAGTGGTACTTTTAGGAAAAGGAATTCTTGTCAGAAAAGGTATTTTTTGTAAGAGAATGTATTTTTTTTGAAGAAAAGCTTTTTTTACGATAGAACAGATACAATTTTAAGTGTAAGTACTTTTCTCAAGAAAATTGATTGTGTTTTACAGAAACGGTATTCTTTAAAGGAAATGTAGTTTTTTCAGAAAAGGCAATTTGTTGTAAGATAATGTACTTTTTTAAGAGAAGATACCCAGCAAAAAAAGAGTATACCAAGAAGTAGAATTTGCACCACAACTACTTGGTAATATATAGTGCTAATTTAGGTGCAGAAGTACTTCTTTTAATATGACGATGTCCAACGCAGCACTACTTCTTATTTGACTGTTTGGAAGCGCAGTTTATGCTAACATTTTTCTGCTACATTTCGTCCGCAAACGAGCAACCAAAACTATTATTTCAACAATTTTTAAACTTCTTGTCATTTGAATCTTGGCAATAAGTTATGACTTTAAGCTATAACTTTAGGTCTTAACTTTTTAACCTTTTATATAACTAATTATTTTATTAAGTGACCTTTTATTAGTACTCCAAATGCCTCTGTCAGCAGGTGAAAAGAAAGGAAATGAAAATCAATTTGGAAGAAGGTAAATACAAATTAAAAATTACAGCAGACAGTTGTCCGAGGCCTTCGGCCACGGACTGTCCCTGCAGGCTGTGTCAGAGACACAGCCATTAAGTTTAACGTAGAATACGCCATCCGATAAGACAGAAAACATATATACCAATAAATTCATTTGCTTATATTATTTATCATTTATTGTTATATATGTTTTCTGTCTTATCGGATGGCGTATTCTACGTTAAACTTAATGGCCGTGTCTCTGACACAGCCTGCAGGGACAGTCCGTGGCCGAAGGCCTCGGACAACTGTCTGCTGTAATTTTTATATTCACCAACAGCATTTGATTCAAGTCCGTTTAAAAAAAAAATATTATGTTCAATTTTTTTAAACTTAATTTAATTTATGTATTTTAATTAATATTTTTATTGAAATAAGTTCTGCGAATGTTGAGGACCGCCCTAATATTAAAAAAGGTTTACCTTATCGAGTCTTCGCATTAGCATTCGAGCGTTGTGTGAAAGCTTTACGCTTTACAATTCAAAATTAATGTTACAACAGCTTTATTGAAGCTTTCGCAAAAAAGCTTTATTACGTTAGCTTACTGTTTGTTTCACTTTTTACTAGATACATGTTGCCAAGCAACATTAGCTTGCTGTTCGTTTCACTTTTTACTAGATACATGTTCCTAAGCAATGTTGAGCAACCAAAAACACTCAGCCAAACACCACACATATGTTTGAGTGTGTGTGTTAAAACAATTTTCATTTGAGAAATTAAAATACTAGAAATATATCAACCAATATGAAATGTATATCAAACGAAAGATAACATCTTCATTTACCTACAAAAAAAATTTTAAAAAAATTTTAAAAAAATTCATCTAGCCGTTTCCTCAAATTCAATGAAATAAAGATTACAACAATAAAAACCTGACATGACTCCTCATACCGTAAGGTAAGACGTATTCTACGTCAAAACAAGTAATATATTTAGGCATCATTGCACTTCTCCACTATCCCTTTAGCTCTTTAACAAATCTGCATCATAATGGATGTGATGCAAAAGTAGATTTTTCGGAGTTGTTTTTGTCAGAGTCAAAATTGCATTAAATATGCGCATAATGTTGCAGAAGATGTACAAAAATAATAACTTCTACTAGAACTACTTCATTTTATTTTTTGCTAGGTACTTATTTAAAAAATGAATTTTTTAAGAAAAGGCACTTTTTGTAAGAAAATTTACTTTTTTAAGCAAAGGTACTTCTTTAAGATGTTATTTTTTTAAACTTCTTTCACTTTGGCTTTTCTAAATTTACTCTTTATTCGGTTCAAACTACAATATGTAATAAACAGGCTCCACCTAGAAACAAGAAATATGTTAGTCTGGACACAAACCTAAATTACGAGTGTAAGAGTGCTGCCAAATATAATTCCTTGCTGAGGGTTGTGTTTCATGGATTTGCCAGTCTTGTACTTTGGGTTTTCTAAGTTTACTTTTTATTGGGTTCAAAACTACAATATGTAATAAACAGGCTCCACCTAGAAAACTTCCCTTTAAACCAAACCAAACCAAACCAAATGTACCCAATATAGTTGATAATAATTGGTTGTAATAAAGTAGTTAAAAAAAGTTCTTTAAAAATTTTTCTTTTAACCCCCATCTCGCAACGTGCGATAAGGAACTTCGTTCCAAAAATCTGTAAAAAAACAGATAAATCTGGTAATATAATAACGCTGCATGGATATAAATCAGAAGAACTAATAGCTATGAATCAAAACTAATTTTCTCTCAAAAAAGCCACGATGTAAACACCTTTTAACATTCCATGCGACGTATGACTTTACTCTACACGGTAATTTTGTTAATCACATATACCATTAAATGTTGTCATACCAGTCGAATATTGTACATTGCATAATACTTATATACAGGCATCATTTCAAGTATATTCTGTCACCAAAGATATTGATATTACTCGAAACCGGCTCATGACTACTTTCTCTTAGGTATTCCATGCACTCACATTTACATTGTTATCCATCTAGCCAGACGCGGATTTAAGGGGGGGCGCACCGGGCGCGCGCCCGGGGCCCGCAGTTTTGGGGGCCCCGTGACTTTGTCACTTTTCCTATAAATGTTTTCTAATAACAATTTTAGTTACGATGAGCATAGTTTTTAATATAAGAACAAGCGAGTTGTGCTAGAAATGAATTGTTTAGTTCATGAACTAAATTCATATAAATACATACTTACATCCGACACGTAACACTCAATGAATCACCAGAACCGTACCTTAAAGTTTTCGCCATTATAGAGACGTCGATAAACAAATTTGAAAGCAAGAGTATCTGAGTTTAATTTACTTATATCAAAAGTACGAAAAGTTTTTGAGAAATAGATTATTAATTACTGTTTTTAAAAATATTCAGGTGGGTCGAATTTATATTAAAATTAAAATCAAATTAACCTATTAACTATTAAATGGTAGAGTTATGTTATTTTTTCTTAAAACTTATCACTATAGTGGCTTCATTTGCATGGGAGCAAAAAAAGTTGTGGATGCTCAAAGCTCTTTTGAAAATATGGGCTGTTGTATATACTTGCCTCAAATATTGCGTTTCTATCTTCGAGAGAAATCATTTTTTTCTTTTATATATAAAAATTAAACTTCCAGTCGGGAGAACCGACTTAAACATACCCTCACCCGAAATCATCCATTGATAATGAAATGTGACACTATTCAATAGCAGAGTGGCATTGCGCTAAATATTATCCAATTCCCCATTTAATTATGATTATGGGGAGGTATCCTGGGCATGGTGAAGTTGTTCATCTGTTTTTACACAGTATTACACCAAATATTGATCAGTACCAAATTTTGTTAAAATCGGTTGTGGTATACGGGAGATACCGAGTCGGCCAGCCGGAAAGCCGCCCTACTTCTGTACGGGATGTACGAAAATGGGCGGGGGCAGTATTTACTCTTTATAGTTTATGAAAACATTGCCGAGTACCGATACCATTAATATCGCTTGCAGTCTACGAGAGCTATCGTGTCGATCACCGGTCATCCGCCCAACTTTTATGTGCATTTGCCTATATTTTGTGTAGTACCAAACTTCATAAAGATTAGTTCGGGGTTTCGGGCGTTATCTTGTCGAACAACTATCCGACAGCACAACTTATCTTGGTAGGGCGTGGCAAAATCACCCTTGCCTTAATCGGTGACTGGCGTTTGATGACACGAATCCTATATCCCAATTTCATTGATATCGAAATTGTTTCAGGGTACTTATGTCATTGACAGCACGGACGACCACCAAGGTTTTGTATGGGAGGTACCAGAATGGGCGTGGCAAAACGACGCACTTTCCATAGAGGAGCGCCAAATTTCATAAATATTGGTTCGGTTTGGCGGGATTTATATTGGTCAAACAGCCAGCCGGCCGAAAAACTTATATATGGGAGGCACAATTATGTGCGTGGCAAAATCACCCTTGTCTTACTTAGTGACCCGCGTTTGATGACATGAAACCTATAATTTATGCCTACAATTATGTAGATATTTACAGATTAACCAATATTTGGGTTGAAGCTAATCACCTCTACTAGAAAAAGGTTTTAGAAGAAACATGATTTCGTAGTAAATGTGTCGATTTGTATGGAAGGTACCAGAATGGGCGTGGCCAATCAATTTCAATCTCAAACTAACCATGGACAAATTATGGTCACTGACAAAATTTCGCTGTGATCAATAATTATTTACGGCAGTTATCATGTTGACCAGCCAGACAGACGGACATGGCTCAATTTCGTCCAAAGATATTGAGGGTCTAATATGGCTCCTGCTACGCCCTACATTTTTTCGTACTAAATGGTATATACCCCCATCCTATGGGTCTATTTTATCACTGTTTACTTACACGTCTCTCTTGCCTTGTATTCAAATAACAACCAAAAGCGCAGCAAACTGCAATGCGTCAATTGTCCATCCAAGATATATTGACAAGGTAGAAGCTTGGAACGGACTACTTTCACTGACGGTTTAAAAAAAAAACATCGAAAAATGCCTACGCATATGCGTTTTACGCTCTCTTTTGTGATGGTGTGGTTTTCCCATGTAAAATGTGTGAATTCGTTAGTGGCCATTACATCATTGACTACTTTTGTCGGCTGGGCGAAGTCTGCCGGGTCAGCTAGGAGTATATATAAGAAAGCCGTAGATATAATAGCAACTTTTCCAAATACGGAAATTATTTTAAAAATATTTTCCACCATGCCAACCTCAAACGCTTCCGGAGAAGGATCATTTCTTGTCTTAAAAGAGTAAAGAATTGTTTAGGAAATTCAATGACAGAAGAAAGATTCAATAGTATTACTGTATTGCTTATAGGAAGTGATTTACATCAAAATTATTGATTGTAATGATATAATTTACAAGTTTGCAAGCCAAAAAGACAGAATTTTTTTTTGTGTAATTTAATTAGTAATTAAGGTAATGTTTTTAAGGTTTATGAAATGAATTATAATAAAATTTTGGTTTATTTCAACAAAAGTGTGGTTATTTTTTGATTATTTTTAAGGGGTCCAATATTTATTCTGCGCCCAGGACCACACCCAACCTAAATCCGCCTCTTCATCTAACTATTGTTGCTTACAATATTCTTCATATCGCATTTTCTACAGTCTTTGTGTTGTATCTGTTTAGTTTCTATTCAATGTCAAGTGCACGTACACACATGCGACTCTATTGTTTATTATCCTTCTATTGGCCCTACAGTTTCCTACGGACAATAAATGGTACTGAACAACAATAAGAGTATAGAAAACCAAGGGAAATAAAAATGGAGAAATAATTGGCAACAATTGCACTTAATGTACTTGTAGAAAATAAAAGCTCGCACAACTCACCTACTGCAAGCATGCAATGTTACAGCTGTGAATATTTACAACCACACGAACGTGCAAGTAAGAGTGTACTTAAAAACATGTAAAAAGGGGGAAAAAATTCCTTATGTACAAGTAACAGCCGTAAAAATTAAAAAAAAAACGACGGCACGAATATTAGCAGCTTGATGTGGGAATACTTGCGAAAAGTAATTATAAACTTAAGAGTGTTATTATGCAAGGACAAGATGTTGGAAAACAGGAACGATAATACAATTCAAAGTATTGTATATAAATTCAACATTTTATAATGTTTTCTTCGAACTACAGTAGTGGATTAGAGGGGCTACTTTAATGGAAGGTTTTACTAAATTTGTTATAACTTTTTGCAACGAAGTTCCTTCTCCCACGTTGCGGGATGGGGGCAAATGAAAAACATTAAACAACGTTTTTTTAACACTATTATGCTACAACCCAGTATTATCAACTACATTGGGTACTTGTGCTTTGGTTTGTGTCTACACTAACATATGTTGAAAAATTTCTTCTTGAATGGGAAGTTTTCTAGGTGGAGCCTGTAACCAATAGTTAGTATACATGGTGGTTCAGTCACGACTGGACAAATTTCACCAGCTTATTTATTAGCTCATTTCATAAAAATATGTCCATCTACGACAATCCCCGAAAATGAAAGGGAGCGAAATGGTAGCGGTTTGAAAATTTTCGTATTGATGGTCGGAGTGTACTAGGAAAAAATTGCTAAGTTCTGAACCACTAGTTGGATTTGTTTGTTTTTGGGCTTGTTGGAAAGGACTTTAAGAGACCTTTCAGAATTATTAAAAGATACGGAGCTTTGGAATTTGAAAATTGAAAAAAAAGACTTAAGAACGTACACACAACCTCAATTTTCTCATCCAGATGGCAGATAACAACTCTTAAAAGATAGCCCTACCTCTTAACTTCCAAAATTGTGACTATTTGACTGAAATGCTCCAGCTCATTACGGGCTTATTGTGCGGGATTGGCTTAACACTAAATTCCTCTCAATATTGGATTGGACGGGTTGGACAAATCGCCTGGCCGCCACGATCTCCAAATCTCACACCACTTGATTTCTTTTTGTGGGCCTACATGAAAGATTTTGTGTATTCTGTGCAGATCCACACTCGTGAGTAGTTACTTGCACGCATTGAGGACGCTGCGGTGAAAGTTCGTGAGAAGTTGACCGAATTAAATATGTCCGACGTCGTTCTCAAATGGCTGCAATTGTGTTTGTTTCCTTTGTCTTTAATTCTTCCTCCAAAAATTTCAATAGAATAAAATCTTAAACGTGTTAGTTTACAAAAACAAATAAGTGTGTGAAGTTTGTCTATTTTTCCGCTCCTTTGTGAAATTTCCTTGACATTAAGAACATAAAGTATTAATGTATGCGATGCACAGTGGGGGAGGATTGGAAAATACACGGTAATAATATCACAACTTTTTAAGTTTTGTTGTGATCATTTTGGAATGTACGAACCATTTGTAGAGGAGTAGTCCGTAGAGGAAAGGCTGGTACTTCTACACTTACACCCCGTTACAAAAATGAGCTTTTGTTCTGTCCTACCAACCAAATATATCTTCTCGGAAAGAGGAGAAAAATTTTCATGTACACAATTTTCATGTACACGTCAGAATTTTTTTTAATGTTTAAAGTTCGCTGGTGCCACACAGTGAAATGGCTCCATATATTTGTGAGGAAAAAAAGAAGGAGTGGTTGGAATATGATGAAATTTATGTTAACAATAGTAATTTTCTAACACTAAACTATTTATGACTTTTACGACACTTTCAACTTGCATAACAGATGAAACATTGCATTGCACAAATGTTTTAAGTTGCGTTGTGCGAAAACGTGTTTCTATATATTTAAGTGCCCGACTCGAAATAACTTTTGTTACGTTTGTGGCTTCTTCACACCAAGTAAAAATTCGCACCAAATAAAAATTTGCAAAATATTACGAAAACAGTGATTAATTCGATTCAGAAAATATTCAAAGCTGTTTATGTTCCTTACTTGTGGTATACTGCGGAAGTCGTGTGCGACTATTGCCATAGAAATTTATGCAAGTTTACTGATCGAAGGTCAACAATAAAGTACGCTGTACCAACAATATGGGTACCACGTACGGAGCACTGCAATGAATCGTGCTACTTTTGCGTAACTTTTACTCACACTAAAGGGTACCAATACTTTCGCCGCAACAAAATTCTATACGACTATATAGAATCGGTTATTCCAGTGATTCTGTACTCACCAGAAGGACATATAGCAGCTTCAGTGGAGATTTTTTATGACGTTCCCGAAATAAGCGAAGGAGATCCAACAGTAGTACCAACAATGCTATCACAATTTCTTGCATCGAATGGGAGGGACAGGAGTCCAGAAGTATCGGAATTTGTACCAACACTCAGAGAACTTGGCACTTTTGTAACGCTAGCCGACTTCAACGACCTTGTACGAGACGGAAACTTGTCCAGGAGAACAGTGGAACTCTTTGCATCGCACTTTAAACAGTGGAATATAGTGGCGGCTGATTTTAAAATAACAGCCGCTCGTGATCGAACTAGTACTGTTCCATATGACAATTTTTTTAAATTGCACAAAAGATCGCGGAAAAAAAATTTAGATTATTGTTATGATATTGATTCGATGTTTGCAAAAATTGGTTACCCTCATATTTCAGAGGAGTGGTGACTTTTCATCGATGCATCGGTCAACAGCCTTAAAGCCGTCCTCCTTCATATCGGTAACAAACATCCATCTGATCCGAACGCATATACCACAAACAAAATTAATATTAGTGTTGATAAATTACCAAGAGCACTATTGGAAAATATGCTGCGATCTGAAAGTGGTCGGATTACTCATGGGTTTTAAGCGTGGATTTCTAACTCAACAGGTTCTTTTTGTGTACATGGGAAGGTCGCAAAAGAGATCAGGATTACACTGAATTAAAGTGGAAGCCTCGCACATGCTACAAAGTAGGCGTAGAAAGTATAGAGCATCTATCATTGGTGCAGCCATCTCAAATCATTTTGCTACCACTACACATTAGGCTCGGTCTCGTATCAAATTTTGTTAAAAAACTGGAAACAGGAGTTTGAGCAAAATTTTTCAGAGATTGATCGGTGCAAAGATTCGTGAAGGTATTTGTTAAATTAGTCATTCAGTAACTTTATTTCTTTTAAATGATGTGTATGAGTTAAGGTGTTTTTAATGGTCCGCAGATAAAAAAAAATAGTTGGAAGTTATGAATTTTCTTCAAATTGAATGCTGTCGAACAATGTGAATGGAAAGGCACAGTTGCCGTTATTGAGCAGCTTCTTGGTAACAAACGAGCTGCGAATTATAAAAATATTGTCGCGGAAATGATTTCGGCATATTGCGAAATGGGCATTTTAATGTCGCTAAAGATCCACTTCCTTTACAATCATTTAGATTTTTTCCCTGATGATTTAGGAGATTGTAGCAATGAGCATGTCGAAAGGTTCCATAAGGACAATGCGGCTATTGAAATCCACTTTAAAGGACAAGACATTTCGCATATGCTTACCAACGCCAAAATAAAAGGCCTAAGTTTCTTTAAAAGCATTGAAATTTTTAACGTTCGCTTATTCTCAGATAACAAAAGTTATAAGGTTTAGCTTTAACTTTCACTATTGTGAAAAAATTAATTTAAACACAATAAAAGCCGTAGCCGGTACCAAAAAAAATGCATTTCTGAAATCACCGCATAAAATATTTATGTAGGTATTAAAACTAAATAAATGGTTTCCCATTACATCCCATGGAGGGACAGGGGAGGGAATCTCACAATCAGTGAGCTGTGCGCTTTCCAGTTTTCACTCACTGATTTGGACCTACAGTTTTACACCGGTTCAGAACGGTATTTTTGAGAAGCATTTTCATGGCTAAATACTCGATAGTGTCACCGTCACTATGCGAGGTGACCGCAGTCGAAAGAAATTTTAAGGTGGTCAGAGCAGGGTTCGAACCCAGGATCTCATGTACAAGAGGCGCGCACACTACCCATTGCACCACCGACCGATGTAGGTATTAACAAAATTAATAAAAAATAAAAATCGGGTTTTTAACCAACTAAAATACAATAAAACCGATACCCATTTTGAAACCAGCTTATCATTATACTTTTATAAATTAAATTTCATCATATTGCAACCACTCCTTCTTTTTTTGCTCACAAATATATGGAGCCATTTCACAGTGTGGCACCAGAGAACTTTAACATAAAAAAAATGCTGACGTGTACATGAAAATCAACGATACACGTGTGTATTTATTTTTTTCTCCCCTTTCAGCATTAATATTTTTTTCTTTTAATAACACCAAATATAACTTTGAAGCATCTATAGAATTTCGATCCAGACCAATGATTTTGAAAGTTGTTTCTGGATTCCCAAAGAAACGTCTTGCTGTGTTGCCGTCGGTGGAATTTCCATATCGAACATTGGGGCTTATCTGTAATCAGTCCAAATATCTTCAATTCTCTGTATATTCGATCCTTTTCTTCCTTTCTTATACTGTGCAGTGTTGTATTACCCATTACAGGAACAGTTTGGTTTCGCGGTTCTGTGTGGTATTTAAGATCGCAGGCCAACCGTAAGCAATATTCCACAAATCGTAGTCGTGAATGAAACGCTGATATTCAAAATTGAAGAGCATGTTTATCACTTGTCTTCACTAGAGACGTCATCCAATTCAGAATTTTTTCCCCCACATATACTTATATAACATCACCTGTACGACCTTACGTCAGTTGTAGAATTGGCTACCTTTCCATCGATTATAGTCAAATGTAATTGAAATGACACTTTTTTTACTCTTCCGCATTTTTCCACGTCAATGGGAGTCAGAGCTGCTATTTGCTTATTGATATCATCCACTAGTCGATGGGTTGTATTTCGATCTTCCTTTACATATCAAAATCGGATTGGACGGCATAAAAGCTAGGATAGAAGTGTTGAATTAATCCAATTATCATGAAACGAAGAATCGGTTGTTGAGACATTATATAAGCGCATTCTTAATGGTAAAAGAGACGTCAGAAATCCCATATGATCCATCACAGCCCCATTTACATATTAAATTCAGCTCAGGGTTATGACATTTGCCAAGTTCTTCTACATAAACTTCTGATATAATCTTCGATGAACTATTCTCTTTTTGGACGACCAGAAACTTTGTTTGTTAATTTCTATTCACAGCTCCAACTTTAACCAATATTAATGCTTTTCTGTTTTGAGCTTTTAAAATTATTCATTCTATTTTTTATACACTTTAAAAAGTGGTATCGTTATTGTTCAGCCTTATACCATTAATTGTTTCAAATGTAAATATAAGGTTTACCAACTTCTCTAATGATTACTTGATATACCAAATTACACTGCAAAGAATAGTGTATTTAATTATGATTCCATGACGATATTACCTTGTAATTAAAATTGTCATACTTCAGGTTTTCACAGAGGTCCTCCTCGATAGCAGAAGTAAAAACACTGACTTCAGAAATGATTACTGCATGAATCATGGTACATTTTCGAGAAAATATTGTGTTTATTACAGGTTAAAATAAAAATCAAAATTTGACAAGCAGGCATTTCCAAACGCCCTGAGATAAGTTAAATTTTTGTACATTGTATTCTTTATTCAAGTACTAAAAGTTCAATGTTGTTTTCAGAAATATTATTTTCGCTTCAGTGACCGAGCTATTTCTCAAAAACTAAAAAAACTCAATGAAAAATTCCCAATTTTGAACTTTGACGGAGAATATCGTAATAAAATATCTAATAAAAGATATTCGGAACACTTAGCATATTTTTTGTTTGTCTTGAATAGTGGGTTCTCAAGAGTAGAAAATCTTTGTAAATGGCTTATAAGTGTAGAAGTATCACTACCAACCGCCCCAAAGTGGTAAAATTTGACTCCCTGTGGCACCAACTGGGTTCAAACAGTGTACTTCTAAATGCATTCTAAAAGACTGACTCGTCTTCTAAAAATCTCTGGTACAATCCAAAATAGTCAAAACAATACTGTAAAAAAAGTTGTGATATTATTACCCTGTATTTTCTAATCGGCCCCACTGTACGGTGTGTAAATATTTTGTGTTTGTGAATTGAAATACATAAGGTTAGTAATGCACCAAACATTACATATTCAAACAAAAACCCTGCAAATTTACCGCTTAAAATTACAAGCACCCTACTTCATTGGGTTGGTCATTCGTTTTCACACCATAGGTGAGTAGCTCATGCCTACAACGCAGGGCCTCTGAGGTGTTTCAAACATAACGACTAACCAGCATGTAGCACCATTATATGATGTAGGGTGCTATTACTGCTATTCCGTTGTGGTAATATTTGTACAACGTAATTCTTTTCGTAAATGACATTTCGCGCAAAATATGTGTACGCCAATGTGTTTGGGCGGTATGTCATTTTATTTTGGGTCTTATGTGAGTGCTATTGGGCGATATGTCATTTTAGTAATTAGGGATTTGGGCGATTTGACATATTTGGGCGATATGTCATTTTCGTTTTTGGGCGAAATGACGGTACGCCAAGTAAAAATACTGTAATTATGGCATTTGTAACGCGTGTCCGCCGGAAGGTACACTACTTTATTTTGCCGCCATTTTGGTAAGCATTAGTCTTGACAGTTCATATTTGGCAGTCGTGAAGTAGAGACGTGGCAATTTATTATGGAAAAATATTCGATAAACCACCGTATTTTAATCGTTAAAAGATTTTATCAAAATCAATTATCGATTATTGTGACGAAGAGAAAGTTACGTGAAATGTTGGAAAATTGCACACCATACTGTCACTTTTAATGGATGCAGAAGTGACTGATGAATAATTTGAGGATTTTCCATTGCCCAGAACCGACTATTCTGTATATTCTCATAACCCATTCAAGTGAAAATGTGCCTCGTCACCCATTATGATTTTTTCATGAAATTCGGTGTTATCATGGGCGAGCTGTAACATCCTATTGGCATATGTACGGCGGCGTAAATTGTCTTGAGAACGAAGCTCTTGTGTCAACTGAATCTTAAATGGA
Source organism: Phaonia tiefii (assembly GCA_963931995.1). Classification (NCBI taxonomy): domain Eukaryota; kingdom Metazoa; phylum Arthropoda; class Insecta; order Diptera; family Muscidae; genus Phaonia; species Phaonia tiefii. The sequence continues at coordinate 224,169,717 of OZ008368.1, read as the reverse complement.
AACAAATGCAAATCCTTGTGCAAAATTGTGGCCAAAGTTGTTCTTTGATGACCAAGCTCCTGGGCACGGCGTTGAATTGAGGTTGATGGATTGTTTTGAACACTTTCTTGAGTAATGTTTTCAGCCGATCTTGCAGTACGTTGTGTTCCATGCTTTCTCTCCTCTTTCTTCGAAATCATTCACTACACTTCGCTCGGTAGGCTGCCTATCGCTTCTGTAAGGGTTTGGTGTTAGTCGGTGCCATTTCGCAAAAGTATATCAGTTTAGCAGGGATATCAAACAAATAGTGCAATTTAAGGTAGCTTGAAAATCAACTAGCACGTAGCACTTGTCGATGAGTCCTGTTACATACGTATTATTGTATTAAGGACGTAGCCTTCAGCCGTTTAGTTGGAATGGGAACCAATAATTCGCACAGCACCGTCATCACTTGTAGACCAGTCAAAAAGCTGTAATCCATTTCAAATATAACCCCTTATTAATGACAATGGTTCACCATTCATTTTGACTAGCAAGCCAAAAACTCCATAAATAACCAATAGGGAACATTACGACTGCAATAAAATAATAAATTGAACAACGATTTCTTCGCAACAATGTTAACCCTCATCGAGTTATTATCATTACAAACCCTTTTCAGAACGTTATGAAATTTAAAGAAATGCTTAAGAGTCAATGGGTAAACGATTACAGTTGAATAGATAAAGGATTTAAATTCCTTGCATTAAAAACAGTATCATTAATAACATCGACGGTATAAAAACGCATTGCCTCGAGTTAGCTCACACAATAGAACGAAAAGTAATCAACTGAAATGCAAATTATTTATAGAACACAAGAAAAAGATGAAGAGTAAAAATAGTAAAAAAAAAAACTGAAAAGTTTTAGTTAATGCTGCAATTAAATTCTGTAGAAATGTCAATGCTATTGCGTAAGGAAACTGAAAGGACGCTGTCAAGTAGTAGCAACTGTTAACACCACCACCGCCACAATGTTGGTGGCGGTCAGAACAATGATGAAGCTGCTATTGTTTTCTACTGTCTTGACGATAAGACGATGATATTCAGTCCGGGTATACTTGTGTTCTCAACTGAATTTTTATCTTTCTGTGAACGATGTGTATGTATACAAAACGTTTGCAATAAAAAGTGATTTATTTTTATCATTTCATATACTTTATGACGCTTTAAATTGAGTTACAATTTAGTGATTTTAGAAATATAGAAAGGAATAGCAAAATATAGATTACTAAAGCGAGATGTTGTCGCTGTGTGCAAAACAAAGGGTAGGATATGTAGACATGTCGGTGGACATTTATTAGTTTTATAAAAACAACAGTACATAGGCACACCTTCACCCTAAGTCAGTCATTACTGTGAGTTGCATTTATATAGCATGATTTAGGAGATTATGACATAGTTTTATACTGTCTACAATAGGATTGGATGGGGTCTGCTATAAAGTATATGGGCATTACCACAGGAAGGATGAACAATTTCATAGTAGCAAGCTTTAAATTCTGGAGAAAAAAAAACTGATTCAAATATATGTAAGTCTTTTTAGTATGTCTTTCGTAACCTATTTTTAAGATAAACTAGGGCGCTGTAGTCGCTCCGGTAAACCTATGCTTACATAATAAACTGGAGCGAAGTGTGGAAAGATGCATTTACCATAAAAAATTTTTCTAACGTAAACTATGTTTATTTTGTAATGAAATAGATTAACAGTTGTTATATGCGAATGATACTTAAAAGGTACTGAATATAAAAAAATTAATTAATGATTAAGATTCTCTAGTCTCTGCAATTCGTCCTTGTATTGTACCGATATTGCCCTTGACCACCACAAGCATGAACTTGGTAGACCTTCAATACAGGTTAAATGCTACTGATGAGAATCTGTTCGATAGGAGTTAGCCCTTTCAACTCTGATGGTTGGACTCCTGGTAACATGTTGTTCGTTGCACTAAATTTGCTTGAGTTCTTCTTGCAAATTTTACACACACCACCATACGTAACACTTTCTAAAGATAACGAATGACAATTAGAGCAGGACTTGTACGAGATACCAGAAAGCTGATCGTAAAATTCGTACAAATATGTGTTATCGTGTGGAAATACTTGGTTAGATAGAGTTTCTCTTAAGTTAGCTCTGTTTTCATCTGCTTCTGCCTCTGATCTTCCGCGTCTTATGGCTCTTTGATTCAAAGCATTCTGGGTACTTCTGCCTAATCGAACTCTTCTTACTGGTGGCATTTGATTAATCCGTAGTACTTTGGTTATTGAGAATATGTAAATCTGTTGTGATGAGAATGCAGCTACGAGAAGAAATTTAGTTCTCTGTCAGTGATGAACGTATGCCCCATGTAGTCAGGCAAAAATCATAATGAATATTCAACTTACTGTAGTTTCTGAATAAAACGTTAAATTTTATTTCTGACTCGAAGTAAACAATCCCCACTGTTCCTACTAATATTCTCAATGCGAAAGTTTTTGAAGAAATTTTAAAAATCGCGCGACTTTACTTACGACGGGCGGCATCAATCAAAAAAAAATGCACAACTTGTCAATTCGGTTGTACAAATCAATCTACTTTTATTTTCAATTCTTTCCAATAAGTTGTGTGGTTATTTCAGCTAACGGTGCATGATTGCATCGTTTCAGCCGACGGTGCCCGGTTGCATGATTTCCGCCGACGGTGCATGGTTTCAGCCATCGTGGTTTTGTAGTTTTCCACTGATGTGTTTTGTCAGAGGATTTTTACATACATAGTTGTTATAGTTGGTGCTGGTGACCGCGCTTTATAAATTTCAATGTTTTCCAATAACGCTAAAACCTTTTCTCAATTAAAATATTTTTCTTAAGTCTAAATTGAAAATTCGGCCGGCGAATATTTTTATTAAGTCTGAATTCAAAATTCTGCCGCCGACCTAGATAATTGGTTTAAATTCACATAAGTGAAAAATTTATTTAAATCGGCCAAGTGGTTGCTGAGGTCTACTCTTTTTAAAATTCACCACTGGAGTCGCTATGTGGGAGCTTCGCTCACTCCGCTCCAATAACACATAGTATGGTAAATTTTCGTACAAATACCAAGGAGGTACGACAAATTTACATGAATTAACGTATTTTGGTATCTAAAGTAGAACATAAGAAAATTGCATGAGGTGTCTGGGGACACCCGGTTGGAACCAAGTTAATTTCGGTATATATTATGTACTAGTTATATATATTTTTTTAGGTCCCTTTTGTAAGAATATGTATTATATTTTCCCAAAAAGGACCTTTCTTTTATTAAAAGCTAATATTTTTGTGTAAGACTGTTTTTAATAACAGACACTTTTTAAAGAAGTGGTACTCTTTTTAGGAAAGGTTATTTTTTAAGAAAATTTTTCTTATTTTTAGAAAGGGTACTTATCTCAATAAGAGAGAAGAAAATTTATTATTTTATTTCTAAGAAAAAGTACTTTTAAGAAACGGAATTTTGGAAGAAAAAATATGTTTTTCCAGAGAAGATATTTATTTGGAGAAATACTTATTTTTTAAGAAATGGGAATTTTTTTTGAATTGGTACTTTTTTCAAGAATAGGTAGATTTTTAAGAGTAGGTACTTATCTCCAGAAAAGTTATTTTGTTTCACAAAAAAATGTGCTCTTTAAAGAAAAAGTAGTTTTTTAAGAAAAGGCAAATTGTTGTGAGAAAATGTACTTTTTAAGAAAACGTGCTTATTTCAAAAAAAATAATTTAAGATAAGGAATTTAGTTACGAAAAGGTACTTTGTATATTTTTTTGGAGAAAATTTAGTTTTTTTAAGAAACGGCATTTATTTAAGAAAAATTTTTGTTTTTAACCTCCTTTCACTATGGCTTTTCTACATTTTTCTTTTTATTTGGTTCAAAACTACAATATATATTAAACTAGCTGGACCCGGCAAACTTAGTTTTGCCGTCAAAGATTTTTAAATGCCAAAGGGCGAACAAAATTATTTTGTTCCATTATGTTTGTAGTATGCATAATACTGTTGACCATGCATACTGTAGTATGCACAGCACCGCCAATGCACACGCATGTGGTAATGCGATCGTGTCTGGACATCATGACACTTTTACCTGTTCCCATGATGAACAGTATACTGATGTCCAATGCCATGCACATTTGCTGACACTGCGATTCACACGCTAGGTCGCTAAATGCTGACCACCGTTTCTCACGATCGGTCTAATACGTGTGCATACTACGCTCTCTTCACACATAAGTGTATTAGTGAGTAAGCTACCGCCTAACCTTTTTTAATGACAAATAAAGTTAGTTACTCAACGAGCGTTAATGAGTCCGGGTATTTTACAAGGCGATCCTGCCAGTTAAAGTAAAAAAGAAACTTATATTGTTCGGTATTGTATTGTGTGCAATGTATATTTATACAATAAAAATCAAGAAAAAAAAATAAAAAATTAAAATAATATAGCAATGAAACAAAATAAAATATGTTCATTCTAATTATTTTATAAATAAACAAAGTGCATCTCTAAAAATTGGTGTTATGTGTGCAGTGTATGTATATTTACATACAATAAAAATCAAAAACAGAGAAAATTAAAATAATAAAGTAATGAACAAGATAAAACATTTCCATTCCAATAAATTTATAAATAAACAAAGTGCATCTCTAAAATTGACTGAAGATATTAATCAGAATTAAACAGAAAAGCAACGCAAGCCGAGCGTTGTGAAGGAAGGAGGATCCTGGTGCGGCCAAAGCACCAGCGGAACAACAACCAGCAGCAACGGGAACAGGAACAGTTATGGCTATATATTAATTTTGACATATATATTATTTTTTTTAATATAATTATGGCCTACTAACAAAAAATTATTTATTTTTTATATAATTATGGCCTACTAACAAAAAATTATTCGTTGATTGTTTACCAACAGGCAAAATATACTTTGATATAATATAAAATAAGCTGCTATATATATATCTACAAAAAAAAATTTATTTTTGAGTATTTCTTCCATACAAGTGAAAAAGAAAAATTGTGAACATGGGCGGACAGACGTCGAAAATTCAAAATCCGAACGCTAGCGTTATAAATCAGGTAAAAATTTTTGAGGTAGAATCCTCAGTACAAAATTACCTAATTATAATAATAGCAATAATGGCTTTACAATTTGCGACAACTGTGTACCAGTTACACAAAAGACCAATAAAAAAGAATTATGCAAGGTCTGCTTCGCTTGCAAATGACCTAGACAAAGTCTAGGCCGTTTCCAAGATCATACATAATAAATGGAATGGCAGGCTATTGTGAACAGATTACGATTGATAAGAACAGAATTTGATAAATCCTACAAGTGTCTGCACACTAACAAGGCACCATCAAGAGAGGAAACGGTGAATAAACACCTGAATACATTATTCGAAAGATTTGAACAAATAAGAGTCTTAATTAACGTAAACTACAATAGACTTACAAAAAAGCATCAGTCAGATGCCGAAGGCTACTTTAATGAAGTTCGCACTAAACTCATCCATATTGTGGTACGAAGGGGTTTAAATGTTAAACTCCTTGAAAATATTCATGAGGAATTAAAGTACGATACTGGAGTTCAAACTAAAATCAGTCCAGGCTTGCCTCGGACAAGTATCGACCAATTCCCTAAGAGTTTATCCAATTGCGACTTACCTCAAACAAGTACCAAACAATTAACTGAGAATTTACTAAGCTCAGACTTGCCAAATACAAGTACTGAAAATTCTGCGGAAAATATATCCACACCAGAGAACATGGCACTAACAGTCACACAGTTTCTTGGTTTAGCCTCAAAGCTCCTCCCAGACTTTGATGGCAAACCAGAAAATCTCCAAAGCTTTCTAGATGCACTCGCTCTAGTGGATTCTATAAAGGAAACACATGAGCAAGTTGCAATTAACTTGATAAAGACAAACTTGAACGGCACAGCCCGAAACTTATTATCAAGTGAAACAACAATTGCGGCCATAATGGCAAAATTGAAAGCATCCATTAAGGGAGAATCGGTTGAGGTAGTCTCAGCTAAGCTATTTAATGTTCGCCAAGGTGGTAAAACGGCGAATGCTTATGCTGCAGAGGTAGAAACCTTGACCAAATCTTTAGAGGGAGCCTATATAGCTGATGGCGTTTCTTCTCAATTGGCCACAAAATATTCAACTCAAGTGGCCGTAAAATCATTGGCGAAAAATGCTTCAAATGAAAGAGTTCGCCTAATAATGGAATCCGGAAATTATGAGAACATGAGTGAGGCAATAGCCAAGTTCGTTAATTCATGTACAAATACTGCAACTTCTGGCACGAACATCCTATATTACAAATCCAACAATGGTAATTCACGAGGACGCGGAGCTAGTCGTGGTCGTGGTACCTCTCGTGGTCGCGGTAGTTACAATAGAGGCAGTAACAATTACAGAAGAGGTAATAATTATAGAGGAGGAAATAACTCTAATCGCCGAGGCCAGCGTAACTACCAAGCTAGATGCATACGTGACCAGGGAAACGCATCCCACCCCCAGGGTGCACATCTGGGGGACCAGGACAATTAGGACAAGAACCAAGAACGAAATCCGAAAAATCTATCAATTACAAAATTTTTAATTTACATTTAAATCTCAATAGTTACGTAGTTTTATATACAACATGTACTGATGGTCCAACTACATTCCTATTGGACACTGGAGCCGATGTCTCTATTCTTAAGATAGATAAATTAAAAGGAGACATTTCAATTAATCCAGATTTTGCAACAAAAATTAGTGGTATCCGGACTACAAATATTAAAACCATAGGCGAAATAGGATCACATCTTGTGATTGATGATTACTTGGCAAGTCATAATTTTCAAATAGTTGATCAAAACTTCCCAATTCCATGCGATGGAATATTAGGAATAAATTTCCTGCGTGAATACAATTGTATTTTGGACTATGGAAAAAATCAGAATTGTTTAATTGTCAAACCTTGTGACAATCAAGATAACATTGTTCTGCCCATTTCAGACTCATTTTATCCAAATACAATATCACTACCAGCCAGGGCACAAGTTATACGAAGGATAAACCTCAAACAAAAGGGAGAAATTCTTGTTCCTAATCAGGAAATAGGAAAAGGTATTTTTGTGGCCAACACAATAGTCACTGATAAAAACCCATATATTTTGATAATCAACACGACATTCAATAATGTTTTTTTGGAAAATGTGGATATCGAAACCGAGAACATGTCAGATTATGACATAGTTAGTGTAAATCCTTCCGGGAAATACAGAGAAATTGAGATAATCTCAAGATTGTCGAAGAATTTCCCTGCTTTTGCCGAAAAATCATTGACAGACTTGTGTACGGACTTCACTGACATTTTTGCTATCGAAACCGATAAAATATCAGCAAACAATTTTTATAAACAAAAACTAAGAATCAGTGATAAAACACCAGTTTATATTAAAAATTACAGGATACCTCATAGTCAAAAGGATGAAATCACTAGGCAAGTTGAAAAACTCAGATCGGATGACATAGTAGAACCATAATTTTCTGCATATAATAGTCCGGTACTGCTTGTGCCGAAAAAATCACTTCCAGGTAGCACTGAAAAGCGATGGCGATTGGTTATAGATTATCGCCAAATAAATAAAAAGCTTGTAGCAGATAAATATCCGTTGCCTCGAATTGATGACATATTGGGCCAACTGGGTCGTGCAAAATATTTTTCGTGCCTAGACTTGATGAGTGGATTTCATCAAATTGAGCTATCGGAAGAGTCCAGGGATATAACGTCCTTCTCAACACAGCAAGGTTCCTTTCGTTTCAAAAGATTACCTTACGGAATAAAGGTAGCTCCTAACTCATTTCAGAGAATGATGTCAATGGCATTCTCTGGATTAGATCCAGGACAAGCATTTGTATATATGGACGACTTAGTTGTTATAGGTTGCTCGGAAAAGCACATGTTATATAATTTACGTTCCGTTTTCCAACTCTGTCGAAAGTATAACCTTAAACTTCATCCCGACAAATGTAAATTTTTCTGTCGAGAAGTGTCGTATCTTGGTCACATATGTACAGACCGAGGAATTCTTCCAGATAGCAGTAAATACTGCATTAATGAAAACTATCCGAGACCAAAGAATGCTGATGAAGTTAAACGTTTTGTAGCGTTCTGCAATTATTACAGACGTTTTGTTCCCAATTTTGCCACCTATTCCTTGTTTCTGACACGTTTAACCCGAAAAAATGCAAAATTTGAATGGACAGACGCTTGTGAAAATGCATTTCAACACTTGCGAAAGTCATTGTTAAGTCCAAAAATTTTACAATATCCAGACTTTGAGAGAAAATTTTGCATTTCCACGGCGATACTCAGTCAGGAATATGGAGGTGTACAGTTGCCAGTCGCATACGCATCCAGAGCATTCACGAAAGGAGAGAGTAACAAATCTGTTATCGAGCAAGAACTTGCCGCGGTTCACTGGGCTATATGTTACTTCAGACCATATATATATGGAAAGAGGTTTTTAGTGAAAAGTGATCACCGCCCATTAACTTATCTGCTCTCGATGAAGAATCCTTCTTCAAAATTAACGAGAATGCGTCTGGATCTAGAGGAATATGACTTTGATATCGAATATATCAAAGGAAAGGAAAATTGTGGACCGCATGCCCTTTCAAGAATAAGCTTTGAAGATATAAAATCAATCTGAACTGACAATACAATATTCAAAGCTACCACAAGATCTGACACGAGAAATAAAGCTATACAACATGCGAACCAGGACAAATCTTCACAAAATAGACCATATGGACCACCAATAAGGGTAATAGAGCCAGTAACTTACAAGGAAATCAAAAAATTTGTTCGACTAACGTTCAACTTCAAAGGTAAAACACCTAAGTGTTACCTAAGAAAAGGAAGATTGATGTTAGAAAAAATATCACTTTCAGATATTATTGTTAATGCAACTGTGGATCTAGATCCCCTTTTTGCTAGGCTCGAGAAAGTGGCCGACAATAACAAAGTTGACAAAATTCAACTACATCTGACTGATGAAATATTTAAATTGGTAAATATAAACGCGTTTAAGGAAAAAGCGAACAAAGCACTCAGGCAATTGCAAATTTATTTGGGACCAAAACTAATTACTGTATCTGATGACGATCAGACGATCAGCTAGTGCTATCTTTGAGAATTTTATTTTAATCTATGGCCCACCGCGAAAGATATTGTCAGATATGGGAACTGAGTATAAAAATCAGACCATTGAAGAACTCTATAAACTGTTGATTGTGGAGTATAAAACTTCAACTGCATACCATCACCAGACATTGGGCACAATAGAAAGATCACACAGAACCTTTAATGAATATGTTCGATCGTACATATCATTAGACAGGAGTGACTGGGACGAATGGTTGCGATATTTTGCATATTGTTTTAATACAACTCCATCTACTGTCCACAGTTATTGCCCATATGAATTAGTTTTTGGTAAATCGCCCACCACAATCGAAGCTTTACAATCTGGGAATGTAGAACCAATTTACAACATTGACGCCCACGCAAAAGAAGTAAAGTATAGAATGCAGTTAATGACAAAGAGAGTTGAACAGATGCTGGAAAGAGCGAAGAAAACATACAAAGCCAACTAAATGAATAGATCTGCTGGCGATCCACAGGGGAGAATGCCACGTTTAAATAAACTTATAGTACAATGGAATATTATGAAGAATGATGTAAAATAACTATTTGTTAGAAGTATTCGTTTTAGATTTCGATCGTTTGGTGATTTGTTGAAAAAGCTTCTCATTATACTATAATAGATGTACCCGTTGCGCTTCGCTACGCCTGAATTGTAATTTTAATGAAACACAATTTTGTTAATTTATTTTTATTTATTCAAGTTCTCTAGGATATTTTAGAAGCATTAGACTTTAAAAAAAGTTATTTAAAACGAATCGGCCATATATATTTTGAGATATATTGAAATATGATCTCAAGTGCCTGGTGTACGGCCAATTGTTTGATATAGTATACTTTATGTAATAGTCAAATATTGTCGCGTGTGGGCGGGACCTCGCCCCTTTTTGTCAACCTGCGTCCAAATAGGCTGTTAATCGACCTCCACCCTGGCTGTAATTCGAAATTTACTAACAACTTATATACCAAATCTCATCTTTTTAGAGAGATACATTGATATTTCATGATACATTGCTATTTAAAATTCCAGGTTGTATGGGCGGTACCAATATTTTCCAAGTATAGCCACTATCAGCAGGTGCTCAGTACTTCAATGTGAAATTTTCATAACATTGGCAAACCAGGGATTTAATAAAACAAAATAAATTGGTTAGTATTTACAATTATCTAATATACGCTATTGAAATTTTGTGCATCCGCAACAATAAAAGGTTAAAAATTTAATCATTGGGATCATAAAGAAAAATTTCTATGGTTTTTTGCATTACTGAAGATAGAAGTCAATTATCGATTTGAGGGTTTAGAAAGCATATTGATTCTAAAAGATTTGAAAGATATGTTCATACTTGAAAATGCATGACGATTGTAATTGTTGATGTGCTCACTCACAAAGTGAATACACCCAAACACAGTTTGTCCGACTGCGATCACAGATTGTTTGGCGTTAAACTCCTCCGAAACGGCTGGACCGATTTGTATGAAATATTGTGTGCATATCGGGTAGGTCACAGAATCGTACCCCGAAAAGATAAGGTGACCCAACCCTATATAGAATACAGATTTGTCCGACTGCGAACACACAGATTTTCAGACTGGGAAAAAACACACACTGATGTAGCGGCTGCGAATAGTGGTCTTGTGTGGGTGCGGAGCACTCTCAGAGCAAAGATAATAATGACGTGTTGCATGTGTATAAAAATGAGATTGCAAGAGAGCAACGAAAATTGTGTGAACTTGTGTAGCGTATGTAATCCGTAGTACTTTGGTTATTGAGAATATGTAAATCTGTTGTGATGAGAATGCAGCTACGAGAAGAAATTTAGTTCTCTGTCAGTGATGAACGTATGCCCCATGTAGTCAGGCAAAAATCATAATGAATATTCAACTTACTGTAGTTTCTGAATAAAACGTTAAATTTTATTTCTGACTCGAAGTAAACAATCCCCACTGTTCCTACTAATATTCTCAATGCGAAAGTTTTTGAAGAAATTTTAAAAATCGCGCGACTTTACTTACGACGGGCGGCATCAATCAAAAAAAAATGCACAACTTGTCAATTCGGTTGTACAAATCAATCTACTTTTATTTTCAATTCTTTCCAATAAGTTGTGTGGTTATTTCAGCTAACGGTGCATGATTGCATCGTTTCAGCCGACGGTGCCCGGTTGCATGATTTCCGCCGACGGTGCATGGTTTCAGCCATCGTGGTTTTGTAGTTTTCCACTGATGTGTTTTGTCAGAGGATTTTTACATACATAGTTGTTATAGTTGGTGCTGGTGACCGCGCTTTATAAATTTCAATGTTTTCCAATAACGCTAAAACCTTTTCTCAATTAAAATATTTTTCTTAAGTCTAAATTGAAAATTCGGCCGGCGAATATTTTTATTAAGTCTGAATTCAAAATTCTGCCGCCGACCTAGATAATTGGTTTAAATTCACATAAGTGAAAAATTTATTTAAATCGGCCAAGTGGTTGCTGAGGTCTACTCTTTTTAAAATTCACCACTGGAGTCGCTATGTGGGAGCTTCGCTCACTCCGCTCCAATAACACATAGTATGGTAAATTTTCGTACAAATACCAAGGAGGTACGACAAATTTACATGAATTAACGTATTTTGGTATCTAAAGTAGAACATAAGAAAATTGCATGAGGTGTCTGGGGACACCCGGTTGGAACCAAGTTAATTTCGGTATATATTATGTACTAGTTATATATATTTTTTTAGGTCCCTTTTGTAAGAATATGTATTATATTTTCCCAAAAAGGACCTTTCTTTTATTAAAAGCTAATATTTTTGTGTAAGACTGTTTTTAATAACAGACACTTTTTAAAGAAGTGGTACTCTTTTTAGGAAAGGTTATTTTTTAAGAAAATTTTTCTTATTTTTAGAAAGGGTACTTATCTCAATAAGAGAGAAGAAAATTTATTATTTTATTTCTAAGAAAAAGTACTTTTAAGAAACGGAATTTTGGAAGAAAAAATATGTTTTTCCAGAGAAGATATTTATTTGGAGAAATACTTATTTTTTAAGAAATGGGAATTTTTTTTGAATTGGTACTTTTTTCAAGAATAGGTAGATTTTTAAGAGTAGGTACTTATCTCCAGAAAAGTTATTTTGTTTCACAAAAAAATGTGCTCTTTAAAGAAAAAGTAGTTTTTTAAGAAAAGGCAAATTGTTGTGAGAAAATGTACTTTTTAAGAAAACGTGCTTATTTCAAAAAAAATAATTTAAGATAAGGAATTTAGTTACGAAAAGGTACTTTGTATATTTTTTTGGAGAAAATTTAGTTTTTTTAAGAAACGGCATTTATTTAAGAAAAATTTTTGTTTTTAACCTCCTTTCACTATGGCTTTTCTACATTTTTCTTTTTATTTGGTTCAAAACTACAATATATATTAAACTAGCTGGACCCGGCAAACTTAGTTTTGCCGTCAAAGATTTTTAAATGCCAAAGGGCGAACAAAATTATTTTGTTCCATTATGTTTGTAGTATGCATAATACTGTTGACCATGCATACTGTAGTATGCACAGCACCGCCAATGCACACGCATGTGGTAATGCGATCGTGTCTGGACATCATGACACTTTTACCTGTTCCCATGATGAACAGTATACTGATGTCCAATGCCATGCACATTTGCTGACACTGCGATTCACACGCTAGGTCGCTAAATGCTGACCACCGTTTCTCACGATCGGTCTAATACGTGTGCATACTACGCTCTCTTCACACATAAGTGTATTAGTGAGTAAGCTACCGCCTAACCTTTTTTTAATGACAAATAAAGTTAGTTACTCAACGAGCGTTAATGAGTCCGGGTATTTTACAAGGCGATCCTGCCAGTTAAAGTAAAAAAGAAACTTATATTGTTCGGTATTGTATTGTGTGCAATGTATATTTATACAATAAAAATCAAGAAAAAAAAATAAAAAATTAAAATAATATAGCAATGAAACAAAATAAAATATGTTCATTCTAATTATTTTATAAATAAACAAAGTGCATCTCTAAAAATTGGTGTTATGTGTGCAGTGTATGTATATTTACATACAATAAAAATCAAAAACAGAGAAAATTAAAATAATAAAGTAATGAACAAGATAAAACATTTCCATTCCAATAAATTTATAAATAAACAAAGTGCATCTCTAAAATTGACTGAAGATATTAATCAGAATTAAACAGAAAAGCAACGCAAGCCGAGCGTTGTGAAGGAAGGAGGATCCTGGTGCGGCCAAAGCACCAGCGGAACAACAACCAGCAGCAACGGGAACAGGAACAGTTATGGCTATATATTAATTTTGACATATATATTATTTTTTTTAATATAATTATGGCCTACTAACAAAAAATTATTTATTTTTTATATAATTATGGCCTACTAACAAAAAATTATTCGTTGATTGTTTACCAACAGGCAAAATATACTTTGATATAATATAAAATAAGCTGCTATATATATATCTACAAAAAAAAATGTATTTTTGAGTATTTCTTCCATACAAGTGAAAAAGAAAAATTGTGAACATGGGCGGACAGACGTCGAAAATTCAAAATCCGAACGCTAACGTTATAAATCAGGTAAAAATTTTTGAGGTAGAATCCTCAGTACAAAATTACCTAATTATAATAATAGCAATAATGGCTTTACAATTTGCGACAACTGTGTACCAGTTACACAAAAGACCAATAAAAAAGAATTATGCAAGGTCTGCTTCGCTTGCAAATGACCTAGACAAAGTCTAGGCCGTTTCCAAGATCATACATAATAAATGGAATGGCAGGCTATTGTGAACAGATTACGATTGATAAGAACAGAATTTGATAAATCCTACAAGTGTCTGCACACTAACAAGGCACCATCAAGAGAGGAAACGGTGAATAAACACCTGAATACATTATTCGAAAGATTTGAACAAATAAGAGTCTTAATTAACGTAAACTACAATAGACTTACAAAAAAGCATCAGTCAGATGCCGAAGGCTACTTTAATGAAGTTCGCACTAAACTCATCCATATTGTGGTACGAAGGGGTTTAAATGTTAAACTCCTTGAAAATATTCATGAGGAATTAAAGTACGATACTGGAGTTCAAACTAAAATCAGTCCAGGCTTGCCTCGGACAAGTATCGACCAATTCCCTAAGAGTTTATCCAATTGCGACTTACCTCAAACAAGTACCAAACAATTAACTGAGAATTTACTAAGCTCAGACTTGCCAAATACAAGTACTGAAAATTCTGCGGAAAATATATCCACACCAGAGAACATGGCACTAACAGTCACACAGTTTCTTGGTTTAGCCTCAAAGCTCCTCCCAGACTTTGATGGCAAACCAGAAAATCTCCAAAGCTTTCTAGATGCACTCGCTCTAGTGGATTCTATAAAGGAAACACATGAGCAAGTTGCAATTAACTTGATAAAGACAAACTTGAACGGCACAGCCCGAAACTTATTATCAAGTGAAACAACAATTGCGGCCATAATGGCAAAATTGAAAGCATCCATTAAGGGAGAATCGGTTGAGGTAGTCTCAGCTAAGCTATTTAATGTTCGCCAAGGTGGTAAAACGGCGAATGCTTATGCTGCAGAGGTAGAAACCTTGACCAAATCTTTAGAGGGAGCCTATATAGCTGATGGCGTTTCTTCTCAATTGGCCACAAAATATTCAACTCAAGTGGCCGTAAAATCATTGGCGAAAAATGCTTCAAATGAAAGAGTTCGCCTAATAATGGAATCCGGAAATTATGAGAACATGAGTGAGGCAATAGCCAAGTTCGTTAATTCATGTACAAATACTGCAACTTCTGGCACGAACATCCTATATTACAAATCCAACAATGGTAATTCACGAGGACGCGGAGCTAGTCGTGGTCGTGGTACCTCTCGTGGTCGCGGTAGTTACAATAGAGGCAGTAACAATTACAGAAGAGGTAATAATTATAGAGGAGGAAATAACTCTAATCGCCGAGGCCAGCGTAACTACCAAGCTAGATGCATACGTGACCAGGGAAACGCATCCCACCCCCAGGGTGCACATCTGGGGGACCAGGACAATTAGGACAAGAACCAAGAACGAAATCCGAAAAATCTATCAATTACAAAATTTTTAATTTAAATTTAAATCTCAATAGTTACGTAGTTTTATATACAACATGTACTGATGGTCCAACTACATTCCTATTGGACACTGGAGCCGATGTCTCTATTCTTAAGATAGATAAATTAAAAGGAGACATTTCAATTAATCCAGATTTTGCAACAAAAATTAGTGGTATCCGGACTACAAATATTAAAACCATAGGCGAAATAGGATCACATCTTGTGATTGATGATTACTTGGCAAGTCATAATTTTCAAATAGTTGATCAAAACTTCCCAATTCCATGCGATGGAATATTAGGAATAAATTTCCTGCGTGAATACAATTGTATTTTGGACTATGGAAAAAATCAGAATTGTTTAATTGTCAAACCTTGTGACAATCAAGATAACATTGTTCTGCCCATTTCAGACTCATTTTATCCAAATACAATATCACTACCAGCCAGGGCACAAGTTATACGAAGGATAAACCTCAAACAAAAGGGAGAAATTCTTGTTCCTAATCAGGAAATAGGAAAAGGTATTTTTGTGGCCAACACAATAGTCACTGATAAAAACCCATATATTTTGATAATCAACACGACATTCAATAATGTTTTTTTGGAAAATGTGGATATCGAAACCGAGAACATGTCAGATTATGACATAGTTAGTGTAAATCCTTCCGGGAAATACAGAGAAATTGAGATAATCTCAAGATTGTCGAAGAATTTCCCTGCTTTTGCCGAAAAATCATTGACAGACTTGTGTACGGACTTCACTGACATTTTTGCTATCGAAACCGATAAAATATCAGCAAACAATTTTTATAAACAAAAACTAAGAATCAGTGATAAAACACCAGTTTATATTAAAAATTACAGGATACCTCATAGTCAAAAGGATGAAATCACTAGGCAAGTTGAAAAACTCAGATCGGATGACATAGTAGAACCATAATTTTCTGCATATAATAGTCCGGTACTGCTTGTGCCGAAAAAATCACTTCCAGGTAGCACTGAAAAGCGATGGCGATTGGTTATAGATTATCGCCAAATAAATAAAAAGCTTGTAGCAGATAAATATCCGTTGCCTCGAATTGATGACATATTGGGCCAACTGGGTCGTGCAAAATATTTTTCGTGCCTAGACTTGATGAGTGGATTTCATCAAATTGAGCTATCGGAAGAGTCCAGGGATATAACGTCCTTCTCAACACAGCAAGGTTCCTTTCGTTTCAAAAGATTACCTTACGGAATAAAGGTAGCTCCTAACTCATTTCAGAGAATGATGTCAATGGCATTCTCTGGATTAGATCCAGGACAAGCATTTGTATATATGGACGACTTAGTTGTTATAGGTTGCTCGGAAAAGCACATGTTATATAATTTACGTTCCGTTTTCCAACTCTGTCGAAAGTATAACCTTAAACTTCATCCCGACAAATGTAAATTTTTCTGTCGAGAAGTGTCGTATCTTGGTCACATATGTACAGACCGAGGAATTCTTCCAGATAGCAGTAAATACTGCATTAATGAAAACTATCCGAGACCAAAGAATGCTGATGAAGTTAAACGTTTTGTAGCGTTCTGCAATTATTACAGACGTTTTGTTCCCAATTTTGCCACCTATTCCTTGTTTCTGACACGTTTAACCCGAAAAAATGCAAAATTTGAATGGACAGACGCTTGTGAAAATGCATTTCAACACTTGCGAAAGTCATTGTTAAGTCCAAAAATTTTACAATATCCAGACTTTAAGAGAAAATTTTGCATTTCCACGGCGATACTCAGTCAGGAATATGGAGGTGTACAGTTGCCAGTCGCATACGCATCCAGAGCATTCACGAAAGGAGAGAGTAACAAATCTGTTATCGAGCAAGAACTTGCCGCGGTTCACTGGGCTATATGTTACTTCAGACCATATATATATGGAAAGAGGTTTTTAGTGAAAAGTGATCACCGCCCATTAACTTATCTGCTCTCGATGAAGAATCCTTCTTCAAAATTAACGAGAATGCGTCTGGATCTAGAGGAATATGACTTTGATATCGAATATATCAAAGGAAAGGAAAATTGTGGACCGCATGCCCTTTCAAGAATAAGCTTTGAAGATATAAAATCAATCTGAACTGACAATACAATATTCAAAGCTACCACAAGATCTGACACGAGAAATAAAGCTATACAACATGCGAACCAGGACAAATCTTCACAAAATAGACCATATGGACCACCAATAAGGGTAATAGAGCCAGTAACTTACAAGGAAATCAAAAAATTTGTTCGACTAACGTTCAACTTCAAAGGTAAAACACCTAAGTGTTACCTAAGAAAAGGAAGATTGATGTTAGAAAAAATATCACTTTCAGATATTATTGTTAATGCAACTGTGGATCTAGATCCCCTTTTTGCTAGGCTCGAGAAAGTGGCCGACAATAACAAAGTTGACAAAATTCAACTACATCTGACTGATGAAATATTTAAATTGGTAAATATAAACGCGTTTAAGGAAAAAGCGAACAAAGCACTCAGGCAATTGCAAATTTATTTGGGACCAAAACTAATTACTGTATCTGATGACGATCAGACGATCAGCTAGTGCTATCTTTGAGAATTTTATTTTAATCTATGGCCCACCGCGAAAGATATTGTCAGATATGGGAACTGAGTATAAAAATCAGACCATTGAAGAACTCTATAAACTGCTGATTGTGGAGTATAAAACTTCAACTGCATACCATCACCAGACATTGGGCACAATAGAAAGATCACACAGAACCTTTAATGAATATGTTCGATCGTACATATCATTAGACAGGAGTGACTGGGACGAATGGTTGCGATATTTTGCATATTGTTTTAATACAACTCCATCTACTGTCCACAGTTATTGCCCATATGAATTAGTTTTTGGTAAATCGCCCACCACAATCGAAGCTTTACAATCTGGGAATGTAGAACCAATTTACAACATTGACGCCCACGCAAAAGAAGTAAAGTATAGAATGCAGTTAATGACAAAGAGAGTTGAACAGATGCTGGAAAGAGCGAAGAAAACATACAAAGCCAACTAAATGAATAGATCTGCTGGCGATCCACAGGGGAGAATGCCACGTTTAAATAAACTTATAGTACAATGGAATATTATGAAGAATGATGTAAAATAACTATTTGTTAGAAGTATTCGTTTTAGATTTCGATCGTTTGGTGATTTGTTGAAAAAGCTTCCCATTATACTATAATAGATGTACCCGTTGCGCTTCGCTACGCCTGAATTGTAATTTTAATGAAACACAATTTTGTTAATTTATTTTTATTTATTCAAGTTCTCTAGGATATTTTAGAAGCATTAGACTTTAAAAAAAGTTATTTAAAACGAATCGGCCATATATATTTTGAGATATATTGAAATATGATCTCAAGTGCCTGGTGTACCGCCAATTGTTTGATATAGTATACTTTATGTAATAGTCAAATATTGTCGCGTGTGGGCGGGACCTCGCCCCTTTTTGTCAACCTGCGTCCAAATAGGCTGTTAATCGACCTCCACCCTGGCTGTAATTCGAAATTTACTAACAACTTATATACCAAATCTCATCTTTTTAGAGAGATACATTGATATTTCATGATACATTGCTATTTAAAATTCCAGGTTGTATGGGCGGTACCAATATTTTCCAAGTATAGCCACTATCAGCAGGTGCTCAGTACTTCAATGTGAAATTTTCATAACATTGGCAAACCAGGGATTTAATAAAACAAAATAAATTGGTTAGTATTTACAATTATCTAATATACGCTATTGAAATTTTGTGCATCCGCAACAATAAAAGGTTAAAAATTTAATCATTGGGATCATAAAGAAAAATTTCTATGGTTTTTTGCATTACTGAAGATAGAAGTCAATTATCGATTTGAGGGTTTAGAAAGCATATTGATTCTAAAAGATTTGAAAGATATGTTCATACTTGAAAATGCATGACGATTGTAATTGTTGATGTGCTCACTCACAAAGTGAATACACCCAAACACAGTTTGTCCGACTGCGATCACAGATTGTTTGGCGTTAAACTCCTCCGAAACGGCTGGACCGATTTGTATGAAATATTGTGTGCATATCGGGTAGGTCACAGAATCGTACCCCGAAAAGATAAGGTGACCCAACCCTATATAGAATACAGATTTGTCCGACTGCGAACACACAGATTTTCAGACTGGGAAAAAACACACACTGATGTAGCGGCTGCGAATAGTGGTCTTGTGTGGGTGCGGAGCACTCTCAGAGCAAAGATAATAATGACGTGTTGCATGTGTATAAAAATGAGATTGCAAGAGAGCAACGAAAATTGTGTGAACTTGTGTAGCGTATGTACGAACATAACAATCTATGTATGTGCATGTGTCTGTTGCCTTGCATTCTCTTTGTTTTTTTGTGGGTATAAAACTAAAAGTATTAAACAAGAAAATAATGGCACATGTACTTGCACTGGACTCTAAATAATTTTAAGTATTAATATTATTTAAATGAAACGTCATCATATGATTGAACGCTGTTTTTTTATATTTCAATGTAACATTTACTAATGTGTTCATAGAAATCGAACAGGTACCGTTAACAAAAATGTGTTAACGCATTGCCCGTGGGTTCGAACACTCATTGGATATTTTTATTATATTGGTAAACAATCTGATAGACAATCTGTAGTTGCGCGAATGGTGTAGGGTAATATTTTTTCCGTTACCGTTAGATATGGTGGAAAGATAAATGACTGCTATGCCCACAAACCGTCTAAGACATTCCTCATAACGGATCACCAGCATAGGATTTACACCAACCAGCATGACACCAACTTCCGCTTTTGAGAGATTTCTCCACTCATATCCCAAACCCCAAAATTAGAAGGAAGCCTGCAGGCGATAGAAAATATTTAGGTTTCTACACTTACAGCTACAACCTAAGTAGGACAGCAGGCTTTGGAGTTCTTTCCAAAGAGGTGAGTGGGTTGCTGTGTGTTTCAGTAAGACGTCTTGGGAATGAAGGAAGTTGAACTTTGGTTTGGGTAAAACGCCAGCACCACGTGGGATATCTGTGACAGTCAGGTTACTATTGAGTCTCTGCAATCTGTATTCCCGATTTCAAGAACTGATTACAAATGACGGTCATCTCTAAGCGACATACACAGGCTATTTGGTGGCCACCTAGTAGGATAATTTCAGGGAACCATAGAGGGAATGAACTGCAGATATTGGGGACTATCTTACATGTTTCACTGGATATGGATACTGTCATTTCCGCATGCGGGCTCATGGTAAACCCGATATTCTCAGGCATGTGAGTGATTGATGTTCTGCAGGCACAAAATATAGGATACCCCGTCAAGCATGGCCCAGCAATAACCTGAATCGTACCATAAATTTAACATTTAGTCCTAACAAAATCGTTATGTGTTAGTAGTGGTATGTGTCGATGAGCATTGCGTTATAGGCAGCTACGCGCCTAGGATTGGAATCCACGCTTATGATCAGTGCGGTTGAAGACGAGGACGATAGCATTTAGTTTAGTTAGAAGAAAATGTCTTGGATTTTACTTCACGTTGGATCTACTAGGATCTCAATGCTTTTTTATTCAGGCCCAAACTGGAATATCGGGAAGAGGCAGATACGGCTTGAACGCTGCTTAAATATACCAGGCCAATTTACAGGTCCAGAGAACGCCCCGCAATGGTCCACATTGGTCCGCATTGGACTATGTGTATTAATAGTGACAGCCACTTCTGCCTAACCAAACGTAACCCTCCCCACTGGCTGTGCAAATCGCTCGTACTCCATAGCAAATGGTGATTTGGAAAAATATTAGTTAATACAAAATTGAATATGTTGTGTTATTCGGGTTATTTCGCGCATACCAGTAAATACACCGCCCTAAAAAATGAGCGAAAGATCTTTCATTTTCGAGTGGCAAACCATTGCTAAATTTTACGAGAGGTTTTTACGAGATCTCGCCTTATCCTACAAAATCGCCACCAAATTTGTTGTATGGGACATAGCAGGATGAGAGACGCAAAACCGATCCTTTTTAGAAAATGACTGCCGTTATCCTTCATAAAGCTAAAAATGACAGTAGTAAGCTTTCAAATTCTCTCCAATCGAATAATAGTATACGCAATATCTACATGTACCTATGTTGAAGTTAATTACATGTAACGGAAAAAGTTTTAGAAAAAAAGTGTGTGCCATATTTGTCGACTTGTGTGGGATGTACCATAATCGCCATTTTCAACTTCATACTAATAATACTCACTGGCAAAATTTCATTGTGAACAGTAAAGAGTTGGGAAAGCTATCGCGCTGCCCAGGAAGTCTGGCAGACGGTCATGGCTCAATTATCTTAAAAGGTGCCAAACGAAATTTCGACCAAATACACTTAGGGTAAAAATCAATCTATGCGATATATACCCAGATACCTATAGGCTAGAGTGTAAACCCAATGTATAAATATACCCTAAGCCACACTGTGGATTTTTGAGGTTGAGCTGAAGTTTGTCATGTACACCGATATAGGTCACACTCATGTTTACATATACCGATCGACTAAGAATCACTTTGTTAATTAAAACGGATAATTTTGTTCTGAATTATTTACAGAAACCCAAATATTCTGAAACATTTTATATTTGTCTGGATTCTGTTTACAGAAAAGGGCCGAATAAATGGGTTTTTAAAAAATCCAGTATCATAAAATTTTAATTGCTGCTATGTAATGTATTTCCAATCTCAAATTGTATGAATAACATTAACGAAAACTTTGTAAATAAAAATAGTAACAATATTAGGACAACAGTTATCAAATATCAAACAACAATTTGGAATTCTTGTCAATAAGAGATACCTTCACTTAATTGTTATATGTTATTAAAATTTATGCATCCATTTTGACGATTAAATTTCTAAACCGAACCGAAGTGCCCGTCGTTGAAAGAAATGTAAGAGGGTCAGAGTAGGGAACGCACCCACGTTCTCATATGAAAGAGGCGTGTACACGGACCACTGCACAACCGAGGGCTTGATCATATTATTGAACGGTAGTAGATGTAATAAACTCAATGAATTCAAACGATTCCAAATCTGGGTTTTAAAAAGAAAGCTTTTGCAAAAAGTGAAATTGCATACGGTTTATAAAATCGTCCCTAGAAATATGGGTTAACACATACATTTGAACACACTAGCGCCCTGCTATCGTTATCGAGCGTTATCTCACTTATCGTGTCTGCCATGACAAGTCATTATCTTATTGGACGACATGTAGAGAGACTGCGAAATGACTTTTGCAAACGCTGAGGCGACAAGAAGTAGGTGGAGTCAATGGCACACCTTCTGTGCCTGTGCTCACATTTGTTTGGGAAGTTAGCAAATCTGGAGTGTCCAATATTGACACTCGAAACCATTATTTCTGTCAATGACATGGGTCGCTTTATAAAGTTTATAATATCTCCGATCTGAAATGGAATCAGCATATAGTTTATATTTGGGATGGGGGTGTTATGTGCTCCCATGGGGCTAATTTAAAATATACAAGGAGTCCATTGGTTTTTATCAGGAGTGGCCAATATTGGCGCTCGAAACTATTATTTCTGTCAATGACATGGGTCGCTCCATAAAATTTACTATATCTCCGATCTGAAATTGAATCAGTATATATTTGGGATATTTGGCCGTCGGTGGTGCAATGGCTAGTGTGCGCGGCTCTTGTACATGAGAACGTGGGTTCGATCCCTGCTCAAACCACCTTACATTTCTTTCGACGACGGTCACCTCGCTTAGTGATGGCGACACTATCGAGAACTTAGCCATGAAAAGGCTTCTCAACATACCGTTCGGAATCGGTGTAAAACTGTAGGTCCCAATTAGTGAGTGTAAAACTAGAAAGCGCACATCCCACTGACTGTGAGAAGCTCTCCCCAATCCCTTCATGGGATGTTATGGGACACCACTTTTTTTTTATATATTTGGGATGGGGGTGTTATGTGTACCCATGGAGCTAATTTGGAATATACAGGAAGTCCATTCACTTTTATCAGGAGTGTCCAATATTGATACTCGAAATCATTATTTCTGTCAGTGACATGTGTCGCTTCATAAAGTTTATAATATCTCCGATCTGAAATGGAATCAGCATATATTTTATATTTGGGATGGGGGTGTTATGTGCTCCCATGGGGCTAATTTAAAATTTACAAAGAGTCCATTGATTTTTATCAGGAGTGCCCAATATTGGCGCTCGAAACCAATATTTCTGTTAATGACATGTATCGCTTCATAAAGTTTATAATATCTCCGATCTGAAATGGAATTAGCATATATTTTATATTTGGGATGGGGGTGTTATGTGCTTCCATGGGGCTAATTTAAAATTTACAAGGAGTCCATTGATTTTTATCAGGTGTGTCGAATATTGGCGCTCGAAACCATAATTTCTGTCAATGGCATGGGTCGCTTCATAAAGTTTATAATATCTCCGATCTGAAATGGAATCAGCATATATTTGGGATGGGGGTGTTTTGTGCTCCCATGGTATTGATTTCAGCAGTTGATTCACTTTTATCAGTAGTACCCAGTATTAGCACTGGAACCATTATTTCCATCAATGACATGGGCCACTTCATAAATCGGGCTATATCTCCGATTAGAAATGGAATCAGGAAATATATAGGCTGCGCTGTTTATGCGCACCTACGGTGTTTGGCGGTTAGGCATTAGAAGTTCATTCACCTTTGTCATGAGCGAATCAATCACCTTTGTCATGTCATGAGAAGAAAAAATAGTTGTTTCTATATAAAGCTAATTATATGCTATATTCATCATAAATGGCTTCAAAAATGCTTATTGGCTCTTTTTTCTGTACAAAAATTCTTTTTTTTTGGCTAAAAATATGAAAAATCAATAGATACCCTAGGGCATAAATTGGGGGAAAAGCATAAGAACAATTTAAATTGTTCACGAATAGAAAGAAGAAGGACTGCAAAGAAGACATTTTAAACGTATTAATTTTGTCATGCTTTTCCATGATTTCATTACACGGCCTTCAGAAAATCCTTCGCTCAAAAAGGATATAATGTTACTTTCAAGACAGTTTGGGTGAGTTATGGCAAATAAATGTCTCCAATTTAGTCGCAATCTTGACAATCATGGAAGACAGTAAACCTGATTATCATTTAGACTTCTAGTGGACATATACCCTAATTTAACTTTTCTTTCATGATACGTATACTGTTATAAATTTTAAAGTTTTTAAGTTTGAAAATAAAGCAACCCCTTCGCTACCAATTGTAGTTATTATAAGTGTAGGTAGATATATAAACGCTCTGTTCAAACCTTATGCACAAATTCAGACTCTTCCCCTCATAAACAATTTGTTGGTCAATATAACTCAATAGCAGAAACACATCAGAATAATTGTAAACTTAAATTTGTTTCCCAGTTGGAAATTTCCTTAACACATAATCAGTGACTAAGAAGTGATATGTCAGAATCTCTGTTAACTTGCCGATCCGCTCCCATGCAAAAAAACTTGATGACACCCCTTGTCATTTGCATACATTTGGTCAAATGTCAGCAGGAATCTTCCGCAAGGTGTCAGTAGACGTCCTTAAGTAACAATTCATAAGGGTGTCAGTTAGTCAAGACGTATTTAACTGTTTTGTCTGTGGTCATCTTCTAGATGCTTATTTACTGGAATCAGTGTGTATGTATTTGATCCGCCGACCGTTAATCAAACAAAATATGAAACTTAGCACAAAAAAATATAATTAAAAAAAAATTAAGTTACCGTGTTTTATTTACAAATTCACTAAAAACTAGATAATAATTTTTCTCTTAGCCTCAATAAATATATTCTTCTTCATGATGGGGTTGTACTATGGTCCGCCTACTTAGCACTTCAACAACAATGGTCTAGATACTTTCAATAAAGAGCATAATTAAAATGAATTAGTTAATTAATTTTCTAGGGATCTCTCAAATAAAACGGTTGCATTTAAATCAAAAATGGTGACACTTAATTTGACATTTAATTTTGACATTTAACTTTGACATTTAATTTTGACACTTTATGTGGCATCTAATTTTAACACTTAATTTGACACTTAATTTGACATTTAATTTTGACATTAACTTTGACATTTAATTTTGACACTTTATGTGACGTTTAATTTTCTCACTTAATTTGACATTTAATTTTGAATTTAACTTTGACATTTAATTTTGACACGTTATTTGACATTTAATTTTGACATTTAATTTTGACACTTAATTTGACATTTAATTTTGACATTTAACTTTGACATTTAATTTTGACATTTAACTTTGACATTTAATTTTGACACTTAATTTGACAATTAATTTGCCATTTAATTTTGACATTTAACTTTGACATTTAATTTTGACACTTTATTTGACACTTTATTTGACATTTAATTTTGACATTTAATTTTGACACTTAATTTGGCATTTAATTTTGACATTTAACTTTGACATTTAATTTTGACTTTAACTTTGACATCTAATTTTGACACTTTATTTGACGTTTAATTTTGGCATTTAATTTTGACACTTAATTTGACATTTACTTTTGACACTTAATTTTGACACTTAATTTGACATTTAATTTTGACACTTAATTTGACATTTAATTTTGTCACCATTTTTAATTAAATGCAAGCGTTTTATTTGAGAGATCCCTAGAAAATTAATTAACTAATTCATTTTAATTACGCTCTTTATTGAATGTATCTAGACCATTGTTGTTGAAGTGCTAAGTAGGCGGACCATTGTACAACCCCATCATGAAGAAGAATATCCTTATTGAGGCTAAGAGAAAAATTATGTTCTAGTTTTTAGTGCATTTATAAGTAAAACACTGTAACTTAATTTTTTTTAATTATGTTTTTATTTTTAATTTGTTAGTAAATAAATTTTTAAGGTTTTAATTTTGTTTTCATATTCATGTATTGTCATCCAAATCTGACAAGTGTGCAAAATTTTAGTTCTGCAACTGTGTTAAAAATGAGTTACTAGATTTGAACAATAAAGTCTGATTTGAACAATACAGACTGACAGACAACAAAGCAAGTTAAACAAAACACTGTAAAAAGAGGGATAGCATACTACATACATTCTTGTAATGCCCTGAAAATATGCAGTTTAGTAATTTTCAAACATTTCTGAAACAAATTCTAAATTTATATAATATAAATTTCATTGCAACAAATAAATATGATTTTTTATTAAATAAGTTGAAAACTCGTGCACACGAATATCAGTTAACAAATGATAAACAATTTTTACATCGATATTCAGCATCGGCATTAGCAAGTGTCAGTCACGACATTGTGCTGACAAATCAGTAGGGCGGTCTTGTCAGCCCCTTCACAATTTATGTCACCTAAGCCAAATCTAGTGACACGTCAAGAAGATGTATTATATACATTGTCATCACATACTGACATAGTCCTAAGGAAATACTACTGGCAATGTTCACTTGTCTTTAATTGCTTTACTAGGAAAATTATATGATTGGTAGTCTAATGGTAGGATGCAGTTTGTACTAATTAATAATTGCAACAAACTTCTTGGCCATTGTCCTGTTGCGAATGGTTTTTTTATCGTTGTTCTATTTATCGTTAACAAAACTAGGCTCTTTATAAATTATGATAATGAAACTACTACTCTTTCAGGACAAGATTCGAGAAAAAACATTTCGCAAATACAGAATATTCAATAACTTTTTACTCGACGGAGTTAATTATTCGCGTTTTCAAAATAGATAGACTCGAAATTCGTTCCCTGCCGGTTACGGTAGCAAACCGTCAATAATAAAACTCTTCATACCAACTCATTTAATTTCTTCCCTAATATCTCGAACTTCCCTGTATCCATTAATATTATACTAAACTAAGGGTGTCTCAGTAAGATTGCACCTTTTAAATTTAGTGTAATTTTTTTTAGTGCAAGTGGCAACTCTGCAATTTGGCAGCAGTCACATATACTGTTTGCGATTATTAAAACTGGAGCACTTTATCAACGCGCTATAATTGTGAAAACTTGTTAAAAAAATTTGGAAATTTATGCTGAGACTGCAAGCAAAAATTTTCAGTCGAGAAAGTGCACCTAATGTGTCAATCATTAGAAGAGTGGTTAAAAATTTGAAGAATCTGGGACGGGTATCGACAGTAAGATTGCTGTGCGTCAACGTACCCGTCGGTCTCTTGAAAATATTGCTGCTGCAAACGAGAGTGTCGCCGAAATCCCGAAATGATCAATTCGGCATCGTTCTCTTCAACTTGAAATTTCACGAAGCATTACGCAGCGAATTTTGACAAACGACCTCCACCTTCATGTGTACAAAATTCAGCTTAAAGTCATCTTCTCGGATGATGCACATTCCTATCTGAATGGCATCGTGAATACACAAAATTGTCCAATTTAGGGTTCAGAAAATTCTCATGCAATCCATGCGAAACAAATGCACCAACAACGAGAAATTGTCTGGTGCCGATTTTAGTCAGGCGGCGTAATTTTGGAGATGAGACCGAAATTGCAGTGACAGTGAACGGCATTCGTTACAGTGATGTGGCCTCAAATGGACGGCATGGATCTGGACGACATGTGGTTGCAGCAAGACGGCACCACCTGCCACACCGCGCATGAAACAATACATTTATCGCAGTAACGATTTCCAGAACAAATTATCTCAAGAAATTATGATGTCCACTGGCCAACACGATCATGCAATTTAACGCCGTGAGATTTATTTATTTGAGGTTTTGTTAAATATCGTGTTTATGCGAATAAACCAGAAACATTTCCTGAGCTACGATTTCATGATCCGTGAGGGCCATTTGACGGATATTTTATTCCATCCAATCCAATAAAAAAAATCACAAATATCTCAAAAAATACGTATCTTTATTTTAAAATGAAAAAGTGCATTCTTACTGTGACACCTTTTAGTACCCAAGTCCACACTGAGGCAACATCGAATTGTGAGTTAGTGGTTATATCTTTAACATACCGACAACATACCGAACGATTCAGAATCAAAGTCCGTTGCCCGTCTGTGTGCGTGTATGGCCAACCACCTGTCGATGTATTCTTCAGATCAAAGCACAACTCTCGCATTCTAACCGATTTCAAAGAAATTTGATCTATAGCCCTAGATTGGTTCATGTCTTGATATATTTCCTATCGAGACGTGCCTCCAACGGTTGGTGGTCCTTGGAGGCAGTTTTGTCAAGAAATTTAAAGAAACGGAACACGAAATAAGTGTGAGAAAAAACCGGTTAGTGCTGGACACTTGCAAAGAAGATGTTCCATGGATTCTTCCTCATCGTTACAGCTTCCAACGAAGTAATTTCGGCTGGACTGCAGTCTTGCGCATTTCTACCAATCAGACAATGTATCATGAAAACTGAAACAAGCTTTGATACTATTGGCCTGGTTAAAGACAGAAGGTTTATGTGGCCCTTGTTCATCTCTTTTACATCATCATACAGCAGCGCTCTCGCAACATATACTTACAAGTCGGTAGGGGCATACCAACACGCTCCAATCATTCGTTTTCGACCCATCCTTGTAGATATTCGCTCCATTCTTTCACAAATTCCTTGCCGATATGAGAGTGTAGTATTACCGATGTGGTATACCCGACAAATGGAAGAATGTTGCGATTACCTTCCAGCACCCTTCCATGACCTACTTCAAATATGCCGCATTGTGTTATGGCAGACGTGGAAGCAATCTACCTGCCTATAATGTCCACTGTCAACCAATATAACATAATATTCAGTGCGACACTGGGTTTACTGTGCAGAGCGCTAGAGTTGTTAGAATCATGGGTTAAAATTTCTTCAAAACTGAATGAATGAATGTAACTGTAAATGATGCCTGTTATTGCGCCGTGATCACAGACTATTTGCTCTTTGAAGCACCTGGTATCGACGGCAGTTGGTTCCAACAAAACGGCCCTACTTGCCACACACCTAGTGAAACTATGGCATTATTAATTGCTACTTTCACGGTTTGGGCCGGTGAATAGTTCGGCATGATCACAACTTTTGGTTACAAAATACTTACGATATACCCGGACCCAGTCAACCAAATTCGGAGCGCTCCAAAAAAGGAGAGGGTACGGACTCCCACAGCGCTTCTTAGGAGTCTTTGCGAAGTGCACTTGTAAAGGGCATCCGAAAGAGCTACGCATGCGATTGTTTTAGCAGCGGTAATTCATATTTTCAGTCTATTATCTATGTATTCCTAAATAAGAGCATGTAGGGACACCCACAGCGCTTCACCAATGAGTGTTTACGGAGGGTGCTTATAAAGGGCGTACGGAAGAGCTCCGCATGGGATTTTTACAGGAACGTTGAATCATGAGAAACTCCGCGTCCGCACGGAGCTCTTACGGTTTATCTAAGTGGGCGTGTAGGGTCTCGTAACACATTCTTTTAAGGAGTCCCTAGGGTGCACTTTTTTCATATATTTTGAGTGTGCTGTTTCCTCGGCTGATATGCATCTTTGAAACTCCTTTCGGAGCTTCCCTAGGAGCCTTAGCGCACTGTGGGGGAACTCCTATCGGAGAACATTGAGGACTCCTTTGGTTGGCTTGGGAATGAATAATTGCGATTTGCGACAATTGTGAAGGATTTTTTTTGTAATTTCCCATTTCTTGTTAAATGGAGATGGAATGCGGGATGAATAAAAATAAAATTAGCAGGGGAGGGATACCAGATTTTTGCCACTAAAGACAAATAAGTGATAATGATGTCATTATGAATAAATTTATTTTCAAGTTTTCCCTGCAACTGATAACAGATCTTTTGACTGAAAAGTATTAAACATATTTTGTGATCCAATAAATATTTCCAAAAACTCAAAGGATTTAAAATGATCTAGGCAGTACATTGTCAAACACCACCCTGATATTGAAACTGGTATAATTTGTCACAAACCCACAGGTACCTAACACGCGATGTGACCATTTCAGATTTAAATCATATCGAAGAATTACACAGAGTGAGGGTATATTTATTGTGGCTACCTGGATTGACACTGAGATGAAAACACGATTAACTGGAGAGGCAGTAGTTAGATGTTATTATATACGTTTTTAAAAAAAAATCAATGAGTGTTCGAACTCACGGGCGATGTGTTACACGGTACCTGTTCGATTTCCATGAACACATTAGAAAATGTTACATTGGAAAATAAAAAAGAATAGTTTTTGTGATGTAGGCTCTCGCTATTGCACTTTCTTTTTCCTTACATCTGCTTTCATATTAAATGTAATATTGTTAAAATAAATATAGCTCACTGAAATAATTGTTTTTGTTTTGTGATAAACAGAGCGACGCAGCGTTTTCAACTATTTACAAAAAAAAACGCGCCGGAAACCTTCCCAAAACGCTGTGAAAAAAGCTAAGTTCAATTTAAATACAAAGTGCTGTAATTTCGGTTACAAATTACTTCTTATTAAATACCAAAACTATTACATAATTGTTCTTTTCTTGAGATTCCTTAAATTCAAGTATAAACAACAGCTTTTGGTTAAAAAAAAACTCAGGGTTCTGTTACCAAACATATTTTTAAAATATCTTATTTATGACCATTTTAGTATTTAAGTAAATTATATGTATCAAATGGTAAATTTCAAATACAAATATGCAACTATTTCTGAACAGCCTACTAGACACATTTTTCGTAGTAGTTTTGCACGAATTTACAAACTTCCAAACGTTTTCCCGCAAAAAGAGGCGCTACAACGTTACTATATTTCGGTATTTGGAGCGATGGAGAAAGGAACTCCCCCATTTTTAATTTTGTGCATACATGGTGTTATATGTTTTCATATTTTGCACATTCAGAGTAACAATTTCAGCTGTGTTTATCAAACCTCAGCGACTGGATTCTTTTCTTGGCGTTAAAAGTGCGCTTCTATGCAGTCAATAAACCGAGGAGCAAATTAGCAAATCTATTTATAAATTAATCTATGTGGCTGTTCACCAAAATAATAACAAGATTACCACCGCTCAGAACTAAACGTTACTAAGGCGTAACATTGTTGGCATTCTATAATTTTAAAAATCTCCTAAAGTCAAACGGGCTAAGTTAGCGCGTTAGTTAAAAACGTGCCACTATGGAAAAATGCGACGTGTGGGTTATTTAAAAGCGCTAATACTACCTCGAAACGCCCAAAATTGGCAACGCTGGAGCGACAGCAAAAGGTATTGAATACTATCGAGAACGTATTGCACTCTTTTTCCGCTCTCATGTCGGGAGTCTGAGTAAAAGAGCATTAACGGGCCTTAATCTCTTAGAATATAATACAAATAAATAAATGGTTTCCCGTTACATCCCATTCCGGAATTAGGGAGAGCTGCCCACAAACTAGTGAGCTATGCGCGTTCTAGACCTACAATTGGGACCTACAATTTTACACCGGTTCCGAAAGATATATTGAGAAGATTTTCCATGCCCGTCACTAAGCGAGGTGACCGCCGTCGTAAGAAATGTAAGGTGATCAGAGCCGGGATCGAACACACGGCCTCGTGCACAAGACTACCATTGCACCACCGACGGCCACCTCTTAGAGAATATTTCAATATAAATGTACCATTTCGACAATGTTATTACATAAAACAATATACAAAGCATACATTTTTCAAACGGCATCAATGTTTTACAACAAAATTATGAATGGGACCAAGTTATGACAAAAAGAGAGTAACATGTTTTGAATCATTCGCCAGATGTTGCCAGTGCTTTTGAATCATACAATTCGTTTCGTGAGTTCTCTATACTATTCAATACTCTTTGGCGACCACGAGCTGCTTGTTTGTTCGCTGCCGATACATCAATACCATCATACTTATTTTCAGGCAGAGACTATTGTTGTACAACAACCATGTATGTGATGCTAACGCTGTGTGTTGTTTGCATGTGTTCACTTTGATAGATGCCTGTATATGTTAACACATCAAATAAATATCTCATGCGTCTAAAACTGTACCACAGGGTATGTGTAAGGGGCGTAGCGAAATAACTCCCCATGAAATAACTCCCATGAAATAACTCCCAACGAAATGATTCCCACCAAAAATGAAATAACTACCAATAACGAAAAAATTAAATAAGTCCCACAAAAAATGAAAAAACTCCCAATAGCAAAGTGAAATAAGTCCCAAGACTTCTCCTACAGCACTTGTTATATGGGCCTTGTACAAACGGTCATTTTTTTGGGAGTTATTTCATTGTCATAACATTGGGAGTTATTTCATTATGAAATAACTCCCACCAGGAAAAATTAAATAACTCCCAAAAAAAAAAACCAAATAAGTCCTACTAAAGTGGGTGTTATTTCATATGAAATAAGTCCCACTTTTGTATGGAAATTTTTTGGAACTTATTTCATTTTTCTGGTGGGAGTTATTTCATGTGGGAGTTATTTCGCTACGCCTGTGTAAGGGAAAAGTGTACAAACCTCCCAAAAGCCGCAGGTACGATTAGATACATTTTGTGAACAATTCTGTTGGCTCGTTTGAAAAGCGACAGACAGACATTAACGTCTCTTATCTGGCTACCTAAATGTGAGTAGTAG
Organism: Phaonia tiefii; assembly: GCA_963931995.1. NCBI lineage: Eukaryota > Metazoa > Arthropoda > Insecta > Diptera > Muscidae > Phaonia > Phaonia tiefii. The sequence continues at coordinate 224,136,748 of OZ008368.1, read as the reverse complement.
AAATGTTAAAGGTATGTTTTCCCTGAAATTACTTCTTAACGACTGTTATGAAATGAAGCAACATATGCTAACAATATGCGTTTCACATGTCCTAACACTACGCGTTAATAGACTTCAGAGCGTAGAAGGATTTACCTTCTAAATTCTACCTGGTGACAATGTTCTGCATAATTTGTATACGGCAGAAAAGGAAACTCCTCACATCTGCATTTACCATACATATGGAAATAAAGAGACAACCAGTATAACGTCAGCACTGAAGCAAGGAACATCGCTAAATTTGCACGGAGAATATTATATTAACTACAAAGTGAAAAATATGCCTCAATTCGACGAATTTCGTATGACGCCTTTAAAGCCGATAATAATTAACCATACCGCTGAAATTGAAGATTTGCAAAAGACGATTGCGGAGTTAAAATCCATTCAAATTCATCTAAAAGAATTAAACTTTCAGTATCTGTGTGAAGACTTAGTTTTGATTGTAGTATTATTAATTATATGTGCTATTCTTCTTGTTGCTGTAATAAGGAGAATTCTTGAAAATAGAAGAAGTGAAGCGCTAAATATTGTGCCATTAGTAAATGAGGAAATCTGAAAACATCATTTCATAATAAATCAAATAAACGTGGATTTCATCGTCTTCATTATAATGATAAATATGTGTATACAAATATTTTAATAAAGATATGCAAAAGATAACAAAAACGAGAGTTTTAATTTGATGGGTACTTTATAAATAAGTATATATGTAGGTACATTTATCAAATCTGACAAAATGTCCAAAATAAAAATACGTATGATGTATTGTGTTAGTCAAATCTCTAAGGCTAAAAACACACCGCATCAGGCAAGAAAATGTATTGAAAATTTGGTTTGTTTCATATCTTTTGGTGTGTTTGGTTCGTAACAAATAATATAACGTATGCGAAAATAAATTGCAACAAATTTCGCAACGCTGTGTAAAAAAGAGTACTAATTAATATTTTGCCGTTATTTGTGGATTTCTACATGGTTTGTTTATATTACTTTGTACAATTTGCTATAATTGGTCATATATGTATATTGCAATGGCAATGTTTAAGAAGAACGTCGAAAAAAAACATTTGTAAAACAATCGTTTCTCATTTTGTTTATTTATTTATTTATATCTATGGATTACAATCCTTACAGACTAGCTTAACTAAAAGTAATATAAATCCAAAATATTTTTAAATTTATTAAGTGAAAACGAAAAATCAATTGAACAATTAATATTAATAGTAACGGGTCCGCCAAATAACTTTTTTTTTTTTTGCAAATGCTATAAAAAAAGCTACTGAATATTTTCTCAAATTTCTTTTTTTATTTGAAAGTACAATCCTTCCGGTTAATAATGGAAAATAATTTCATTCCAATGGCTGCCTCGGCTGGCCATGCAGTAGCCTAAATCAAATTTTTAAGCACATTATCGATTGTGTGCAGCTGTATTTCACCAATGGCTTCACGAATATTGTCCTTTAAAGTGTCAATTGTCTCAGGCTTGTCGGCGTACCACTTATCTTTGAGGGCACCCCACAAATAATAGTCCAACGGTGTCAAATCGCAGCTCCGAGGTGGCCAAACGACATCAGCTCTGCGGCTGATAATGCGATCTTCAAAAACAGGGCGCAAAACATCGAGTGTAGCTTTCGGCTGTCTGGCACGTAGCGCCGTTCTGTTGAAACCAAATGTTGCCAATATCCTCCTCTTCAATTTTTGTGAACAAAAGTTCGTTCAACATGGCCCAATAACGATCGCCATTGACTGTAACGGCCACTCCTTGCTCATTTTCGAAGAAAAATGGCCCAATTATGCCTCTGGACCGAAATCCGCACCAAACAGTGACTCAAAAGAAGAGTAATTATTTCTATGAACTGATATATTAAAAAATTCATTATTTCTAAGACACCGTAAGTGAGTATTAATATTTATGAAGCTAAGAAGCCGAGGACAATCTATAAATTCACAAATTAGTTTGTATAAAAACAATACAGAACACTTGCATCTGCGACTAGTTAGGGTTTCCAAGTGAATTAATCTGCATCTAGCTTCATAAGAAGGAATTGGGCTATGGAAATTTACTTCAAACAATGCGAATTTAATAAATTTCTTTTGCAATGACTCAACACGATTAATGCGTACATTATGGAAGGGATTCCAAATAATGGCACCATAATCTAATTTAAATCTAACAAAAGCGGTGTATAGTAATTTTCGTGTGTAAGGGTTCCGAAAGTCTTTACTATTTCTTTTCTCAAAAGCAAGGGTGTAGTACGCTTTAGGCATTATGTAATCCACATGGAAGTTAAATACCAGTTTTTGATCAAAAACAATGCCCAAATCTAACATTTTACCAACTTTAGGTATTAAATAAGTCCCAATGAAATATATGGAGTTAACTACATTTATACGCCTTGCTAAAGGAAGATGGAAGCACTTAGCAGTATTTAGTTTTAAATGATTACATTCACTCCAAATGACTAATCGATTGATGTCTTCCTGAAGTAAAATTGAGTCTTGAAGACAAGAAATTGTAGTAAAAAATTTGAAATCGTCAGCATACATGAGAAATTTAGAATGTATGAAATATGATTCAATATCATTAACATATAATAAAAAAAGAAGAGGTCCTCAAATACTACCTTGCGGTATACCAGAAGTTGCTCTATTTAGTATACATTATCAGCACACACACGACACACTCTATTACTTAAATACGATTCAAACCACTGTAAAAGATACGAATGAAATCCAATTTTAGCCAATTTCATTAAAAGTAAACTGTGCGATACCTTATCAAAGGCTTTGCAAAAGTCAAAATAGAGTGTATCAACTTGAAATGCGGACTCAAAAGACTTGATACAGAAATTAGTAAAGACTAATAGGTTAGTAATTGATGAACGATGCTTTATGAAACCGTGCTGCGATTCGGATAAAAATTGGGAAATAGAATGATAAATTTTATCATAAACTAAATGTTCCAAGAGTTTTAATATGTTAGATAATTTATATATCGGTATGAAATTGCTAATGCCATTTTAACGTAGAATACGTTATACGGTAAGGTAGGGGTGTTGATCTGGAGCACACAATTTTGAGAAAATGTTTGTCAACTTTCACCCACTTTTACTTAAATATTAAAACATATTTTAGCAATTTTTATATGTTACTCAGTTTTGGTAATATGTTTTGTTTCGAATTACATTAAAAAAATTATATGTCTATATATAAAAGTTTTATGTAGTTAAGGAAATAAATATTTAAGAGCATGATATTTTAGACTTTTTTTTGTACATGCCGCTGTTGTTGTTGGTGTTGTTGTGAAATCAAATGATTTTGGCTTTCCTGTGCTTTGTTTATTTATCGAGCAGCGTTTAAATGTGTGTGTGTGTACATTTCGTTTTGTGGGATCGGTCGGTTATTAGTTGGTTTGGTGGAGTACATAAAATGAAGGGAGGGGAGCGTGGACACTTGTGTGTGCTTGAAAGTTCTTTGCTGTCGTTTGTTTACTTCTGCGAGCAGCGTGTAAATGTGTGTGTATGTACATTAATACAAAGGATTGGCGATGTATACGCTCACAATATCAATGGCGTTTTTCCTAAACACATTTCTGTGAATACATTGGGAAGTAGTTGGAAAGCAACTTATGTTACAAAAACTTAATAACTAGCTATCAGCTGTATGCGTATATATTAGATAGATTTAAATCATTTATCAAAAATTATATTTAATTCATATATTTTAATTGCAAAATGACTAACGTATTCTACGTCTGACCTATGCGCCCGTCTGACCAATTTTAGCGGATCGCTAATAGATAAACTACATTTCCTAAGAAACAACTTAGGAAGCCCATCTATATCAGGTTTAGGTGAATCCTTGAGATCAGATAAGGCAGCGAGTATATCAGATTCATCAAACTGAAAGAAAGATAAATCTGTGATTGAGTTAACACCATCCAAAAACCATGAAGCAATACTTGGTACCCCAAATTCAAAGATGGATTTGAAGAAATCGGCAAATAAGTTTGCTTGTACAACTGGAGAATTTGCAAATTTATCATGCCAGAACATTGATGACGCAAAATCATTGCTTCTACGTTTAGCTTTTATGAATTGCCAAAATGACTGTGGATTACTTACTTATTTATCCGGTCTCGGTCAACCCCGGGGGGTCAGGGACCTTACAAAACGAAGATAACATATTTCGCCAACCAGTTCGATAATGACTGTGGATTAGTAACTATTTTATTTTCAAATTGCACAATGTAGCTAATTGCTGTGCAGAAATTTATTTAGCAAATCAAATCCCTAGAATAATGCTCAAACATCCTTTTACTTTCAGCACAATTTGTGGATTTGTAGACGTTGTGAAACTTATTTCTCAAATTTTTAAGTTTTTTAAGCCAGGGATATACCAAGGCAATTTATAACCTTAGGCACCATAGAATAAAGTATTCCATTAATCTTACAAACAAATTCATAATAACAATCATCGATGGTTTTGTTTTTAAAAACATGCAACCAAAAAATACTCAAAATATGCTGATTTAAAACCTCAAAATTACATCTACTAAAATCGTAACGTAAATAAGAAATATTAGAGCAGGGAAACTTATAACTATCACCATTTACATTTAATGGCACGTGATGCATGTCTGGAGTACTGAAGGGCTTATCATATTTTTCAATAGAAAATTTAATATTATTGGAAATAAATGCAAGATCTAATAATCGACCAGGACAATTAAAAAATTAATTAATTTGGACTAAAGACAAACCAAGAATTGTATCAATACAATTGATTTTATGCGCTAAATTAACATTGCCGGGATACAAGGTATTACAATTAGGCAGTACAGACAAAACTATATTACATAAATTGAAGTCACCCAGAACCAAATAACCATCTATTTCGTTATCAGGAGCCATTTCAGAGATATTATGCATATGCGAAATATAAGCTTTGACTGCTATTTGGCATTATGTAGACACCATAACAAACAATCTATTCAATCCTTATACGCGTACGCAAATTTGATGAAGCAACATGTCACTATTAGGCAACACTAAAGACGTAGACTTTAAAGACTTCTTTACAGCAACCAAAACACCTCCTCCACGGGAACAGCAAGTTTTCACAGAATCCCTGTCCTTACGGAACACAGCATACTTTTCAGTATCAAAAAACTGTCCATCATGGAAATCAATATAAAGCAAGGTTTCAACAAAAACAATGACATCGTAATCACTTTGCGATGTGTCCAAAAAATAGATCTATGCTTAGTTCTGACGCCAGCCATATTTTGATAAAAATTCTGAGCTTATAGGAGTCATTATCAACTTGGATTGAGTTCTTGCAGGATGAACGTTGGGAAAATTTCTAAATGGACGAACATTAACGTTATTAGGCCAAATAGAGGGTTTAAACAGTTCCTTGTAAAAATCCGGAGCAACACCCAGCTTAAAATTAACACTTTTTAAATCAGCAACATTAACGTCCTTGTTTTTTAATTTAAAGCAAGCCATATGAGCCTTACGGATGTCGGTATGCTTTTCAACATAGGCCATGATTTGATCCTCCTTAATGTTTGATTTAAAGGAGGACAAATGTATCCACTTCTTCTTCACAATAACTTCAAGTTCAACATCATCATTCTCCCCAATAATGATAGGTCTTTGGCGATTTTTACGGGATGTTACTCGCGTCCAATCTGAATTGTGTGCTGGGTTGCGATTTACATCCGAAAGATAAACAACATTAGCACGCGCAGAAAAATAGCTAACACGAAAGTCATCTCTGAGACAGTTATCACTCTCAGGAGAATGAGTTGCAATAGTGTGCGTATCATCAGAACTGTGTAAACTGGCGAGTAAAACAGACGGAGTGAGAGTTTTGGCGACTGAAGCAGGATTGATAGGCACTATCACTGATGACTTAGCAACGGCAGCATGCGACGTCAGAGAGTTAGCAGCAGAATTCGAAGAGACGGTTTGAGCAGAATGTGTACTAGAAACAACGATAAGTGTTGTTGGCTTGTTGAGAAGCTCATCAAGCATTATTTTCAGCTCTCTCACTTCACTGGACAAGTGAGGAACAACCGCACCCAAATCAGTAGATGCAATAAGGCAGTCATCACAATTATAAATAATGTTTTTATTTTTTTCAACGACTCCAACAGATTTAAATCAGCATCACCCGTACAAAAGTAATGAAATTTGCCATTTCAAATCTTGCACTTTACGTATTTCTCGGATTGTAAGGACTTAAACCAGTAAGCACACAACGTTTTAGGTGGATCAATTGACATCGCGTCAGTATTATAGATCGCAGTGCAGTATTATAGATTACTGGCTTGATGTGGAATTAGAAAAACAATATAAAGATAACCTGGCTCTGGAAAAAGTGTGTAGTTTGAGCAACTCTTCAGTGAGATCTCGTCTTATGAAACTTACCAATGATAGAATAGCAAAACAATATAGGGAGCTTGGAAAAAAGTTTGACTTCGACGTAAAAACTGTAAAGAAGTATCTGAATGACATGGAAATTCTGAAGAAATCCAGAAACAACAAGCGAACTATTTCTACAGCTCAAGAAGTGACACAAAAATCACGATTGAATATTTTGTTCAAAAATTTATTTTTCGCCAAGACTGATATTATGTGCATCATGGACGACGCGTCATATACAGAGTGGCTGATGAATATTGCTACATTAATAAACTCAAATAACTTTTTTTTCAGAGTATGGAACTCATTTTTCTTTTATTCATGTGAAAGCTCATTCAATTATATTAAATTTAGCCTAATTGGTTTTACAAATAAAGGAATTTAAATGCCCCCCCTGCTCGTTGAAACAGGAATAACCGCAATTGTTTCTCGAATGGATTGCTGTAGTTCATTCAAATTTGTTGGTTTTGCTTTGTAGATTTCCTGTTTGTCATAACCCCACAAGAAAAGGTCAGGTGCAGTAAGGTCAGCCGACCTGTGGGGCCAACGGAATGTGGAGCTTCTGGATATCAGCGTATTGGGAAATTTTCGTCGCAATTCTGTCATAACAGGCCGGGCTATGTGAGGAGTTGCACCATCTTGCTGAAACCACACAGAGCTGAAATAAATTCTCATTTGGCGTAATTCTGGATAGAAAAACTCTCTCAACATGCTCAAGTAACGGTCTCTAGTACTCGTAACGGTGTAACCGTTTTCTTCGTAGAACTAGGGCCCGACAATGCAGCGTGATGAAACTGCACACCACACTTTGAAAAGAAGTGGATGTAATTCCGTCTCACGGAGTATCTGTGGGTTGGAAGCACTTCATATTCAACAATTTTGTTTGCTTATGTTGCCGTTTCAATCGAAATGGGCCTCGTCAGAAACGAAAAGACAGTTCATCATGTTTCCGTCGTCTTCCACCATTTGAAGCATCTTCCGGCAGAATTCCAAGCAAATCGGGAAGTCTGCTGCATTCAGTTTGTTGACCATTTGAATTTTATATGGGAATAAGTCCATCCGAACTGAAGGGTTTCGATAGTAAGGTCTCGTCAAAATTGTTAACAAGTCTCATTATGGTCCGTCTGCTCAAAGGATTACCGCCAAACAAGCGCCTATACTCTCTTTGGACCGAAACTACGGACTTCAGCGCGTCTTAGCGGCGGGCAATCCAAATTCTTGTTTCCGGGTCCCAGTCATCCATTTTTGTTAAATCTAAAAATCAATCTGCAAAAAATTTATCCAGATTCATTAAATAGAAAAACAGTTATTATATTTTTTTGGTAGCGGCTTTCATAAATGCCAGGAGAAACATTTTTTGAAGGCAAACAACTAGTTATAAATCGTTGATGATGATGAATTTTTACTACATAAATCGATTTTTTTCTTAATTTTTCATAATAGCTATCCGATTATCGGACGTTATCTTCCAAGAAATTGAAATCAAAAAATTAACCAATGAAAATAAACAACATTTTTCGATAACTACCTTAGTTATCAAAATATCGGTCGTTTAGCCTTTACACAATTTTAAAATTATTTAAAAAAAATATCCAAAGCACATTTTTTGGTGGGAAATCAACAAATAAAGAAAAAAACTAAATTGAATTTTTCGATATCTATCTACGTTAGTGACAAATAAGTCGGGAAAGTTAAGTGAATACTTTAAAAATTATTTTTCGCAATAAATAAATAACAAAAAGAATTTTGAAACGATATTTTTTAAAAAATTCATCATTCGATATGTCGATAACTAGACAGTTATAGAAAAATGTTATTAAGTCATTTTTGTTTATTTCGACTTTTTTCACATAAAAAACTGTCCAGATCGGTCCTTGTAATACCAACCCGCATGACCGAACTTTGGCGGCCCATTACTCCGAAAATAGAGGCTGGCAACGATTTTTTAATTTTACATTCCTCGATTCGAGATTCCGACATATATTAGGCTTAAACGCATTTATCTTACTAAAACCGTCTCTCACAACTTTTACAACTTTTTTATGAATAAGGCGTTAAGATTTTACACTTGGATTGTCAGAAAAGAGCTATGTGGATAAAATTATGTATACTTTAAAAAATTCGGAGGACAGATATGATATTTACTGTATTTCACAATTTCGTGGGTCACTATTTTGCAACTTTTCTACTATTATAGTTACTGAACAAAGCTATAGACTTACACCGATTTCGGTAACGATATAATCTTACGAAAAGAAAAAACTGCTGTGTGCATAGAATCGAGTTATTAACTAGAAAATTTGCATTCAAATTCCTTGGCTATCTAGTTATATGTATATGTTCAAGAGTTTTTTAATATTCGAGGATACGATTCCCAAATCGACTACCCTTTGGCTACTTTCACGGGTCTTCAGAATTCAGCTTTAAATAGTTATTACACACAGAGCAAATATTCTTTGTCACATCTATATTTACAGCCAAATAAAATTTGGCGGTTCCAGTTGCTCCAGTTCAGTTGTGGTTACCAATAATTATATTCCATATTACCAAATGTTGTGCATATCAGTTGACCTGTAATTCAGTTTTGGTTGCAATAACTGAAATATTTAGTTGAATCCACGACAACAAGGAATAAATGTGATCTGTCAATTGTGTTTGAGTTCTGGCAATATTTGTTGGATCAACAAAAAATTTAAAAACTAATTCGGTTGTACCAAATATTATATTGATATGCTCAACTAATTACTTGAATTTAATGGCTATCACAACATTTGTTGAAGCCTCTATCCCATTATGAATTTTATAGAGACAAAAAAAACAAAAAGTTATTTTTTGTTAAAACTTTGTATTTTATTTTTCAACATTAACAAAATTATTATTATTTGTAACCAAGGTTCGTATTTCGTGGGTAATAGGTTACCCTGCGTAACCCTTCCCCATTTTTTTTTTGAAAATATGAAAAAATTGCCAAAATAAGAAAATCTCTAAAATCAAAAAATTTCTTTAACTCGGCAACAGTGCGTTTAATCGCAACAATAACAAATTAATAAATTAAACCAATAAAAAAAATCCAATTCATTCATTCATTCATTTTTATTCTTCCATCATTTCTTAATTATATAACATAATTATACATATAAACATTTTCCGGGTTTTATCGGTACGATATTGCATCAGGTAATACTTATGTCTAATTAAATCCAATGAGTGTGCGAACTCACGGGCGATGTGTTAACACCTTTTTGCTACACGGTATCTGTTCGATATCTATGAACGGACACATTAGTAAATGATACACTGGAAAATAAAAAACAGCGTTCAATCATATGATGACGTTATTCCCACAAAAACCAAAGAATGCAAAGCAATAGACACTTGTATATATACATTGTTATATTCGTACATACGCTACAAAACTTCACAAAATTTTCATTGCTCTCTTGCTATCTCATTTTTATATACGTATAACCACGTCATTATTCTCTTTGCTCTGAGAGTGCTCCGCACCCACATTTTATTTGACTTACCTTTAACAATAATAAAAAACCAACCCGTAAAAAACATAGTTTTTGACTATACATTCTTTATACATATATGACCACGCCCCTTTGTCCAATCCCGCCCATATTTGCAGCAGATCTTAGAATATGTAAACCTAACCAACATACCCAATTTTGTTCAAATACCGTTAACAGGAGCAGAAATAATGGATTTTTAATTTGTGATTTGTATGGGAGGTTACTCGCCCCTTTATCCAATCCCGCCCATTTTTTAAATTCTTTATATTAACTTCGACTCCGGTCTTGAGGACTTGAGGTCTTGGCACAAATCTGTTATTGTTGTGTTGTGTCATCGTATTTAACGTTTGCCTTGTGTTTGTTGTTGCTTTGCATTCTGTATTACAGTGATTTTTGTGCATTTTGATATAATTTTCCTACGCGATTTTCTCCGGAAGTTCGTAGCCCATTTTATTAATTTTTGGATTGATTTTTAGTGCGGGTTTCGACGAAGAATTTAATCCAAAAATCAGGACGATCCGGTATCACGGAGCTGGGATTTAAGTGTTTTAATTTTAGATAATTTTACCCATTTTGTGCTGTGTGTGTCATCGTATTTAACGTTGGTCGTTTGTTTGTTTGTTCGCTGCTTTACAGTAGGAATTGAAAGTGATTATTGGGCTATTTTCAGATAATTTTCCCAAGCGATTTTCTCCGGAAGTTCGTGACCGATTTTATTGACTTTTGGATCAAAACTAGTGCGGGTTTCGACGAAGAGTTTAGGCCAAAAATTAAGGTGATCCGATTTCGGGGAGCCGAGATTTAAGTATTTTAATTTGGAGTATTTTGCTCATTATAGAAGTGATTTTGTGAATTTTTCAGTTAAATCATTTAAAGAATTTAAGATAATAAAGAATTTATAGTCAAAAACTTTGTTTTTTACGGGTTGGTTTTTTTATAGTTTATTTTTGTCGTCGCCATTAGTTTTCCTGCGAAGTTTCAGCTCGATAGGATAACGGGAAAAGGGTTAAAAATCAATCCAAAATTTTTTCGGCATACATGCATACAGACAGGTGAAGTTAATATAAAGAATTTAAAAACGCGTTCAATCATATGATGACGTTTCAAAACCAACACACAACATCACACATACTTTGTCCGAAGTAGCTGACGTATTCATGTGTCACATAACTACATATTTGTATACTATATCATATCAACATCACACATACTTTGTACGAAGTAGCTGACGTATTAGTGTGTCACCATAATGTCGTCTGCGCAAGGCTTGCAAATGAAATTTTGCGTGGCTATGCTTTATATCTCCGTTCAACATCAGCAACAGACACATGTACATACATACATTATTATGTTAATACATACGCTATAGACACAATTTCGTTTGCCTCACCCCTGCCACACCACTCGTTCATTGCTCTCTTGTTCGCTCATTTTTGTTTAACACGTCATTATTCTCTTTCGCCGTCGCAGAAAATCTGGTTTTAGCAGCAGCATAAAATCTGGTTTTAGCAGCAGCATAAAATCTTTGACTTTGATAGATTTAGTCCCTATACGCCGCTATAGATGTTAACACATCAACAATGGTTTCCCGTTACATTCCATGAAGGGATTAGGGAGAAACCAGTGAGCTATGCGCGTTCAAGTTTTACGCTCACTGATTAGGACCTATAGTTTTACACCGGTTCCGAATGGTATTTTGAGAAACCTTTTAAGGCTCAATACTCGATAGTGTCGCCGTCACTAAGCGAGGTGACCGCCATCGAAAGAAATTTAAGTTGGTCAAAGCAGGGATCGAATCCACGCCATCATGCACAAGAACCGCATACACTACCATTGCGCCACCGACGTCCAATGGCAATATTTAATACGGCATCTCTTTTTTTTTTTAAATCGGTAAAACTAAATTTTTTAGAATAAAAAAACCTTAAAACGCTATTATGTCTATATTTCGCAAACAGAGCGTTCACTCAAAAAATAACAAATTTTTCCAGTTTTCTAAGTGTTTTTCATTACGTTATCCAATTCTTTTGGATTTAGTGGGCTGTAACCATCCATTTGGTTAAAACATCCTACACAAGTAACAAAATTATTATTTTAGGGATTGGACGCACTGTTTCCCATTTATAATCATTAATTACACTACGCAACAGCCAAAATGCACAAATAAAGCCACTATTTTTTTTTGATGTACTATGGTCCCCCAATTACAAAAATGGTCGAAATTTTAAATTCTATGGAAAATTTTTTTTTTTTAATTTATTTTAGTAAAATTGTCCATTTTTGAAAATCTTGTTCCACAGATATTGACATAACTCAAGAACGATAGATCGCACTTTGTTAGTAAATACACCAAAAAAAAAGTAATTTCAATACCTACAAGTTTTGTTAACACTATTTTTTAGCCTGCATAAGAGTTTCGGAGTTATCTAAAAAGTTGTTGTGAAAAATTATGTTTTTCAGCCAAAATTTATGGATTTTTTTTTTTTGAAAAAATCACAAAAAACCTTAAATGGTCAAAAGTGATCAGTTTAGCACTTTAAGACTAAAGTCTGACCTGTTATGAATAAAATGAGACATTTCTTAAGAAAATCGATGGATAACTTTTGATTTTATTTCGAATTAGGTGAAGATATCCCATTTCGTCAAGAATTTGGAAATTTTACAATTTAACCAAAAATGAAAAACAAATGAAGAAATAATTTTTTTAATTAAATATTTATTTATGTATTTTTTTGTATGTATTTATTATGTAATAAGTTTTACAAAGTCAAATAAACCCAGTTGTACCTGAAAAGCGCAACACGAACATAAAACACACATGACAATCACACCCATTCAGAAACATTTTTTAAGAAGTTTTTAAAAAAGGGTGTTGTAAAAACCCAGTTGTACCTGAAAAGCGCAACACGAACATAAAACACACATGACAATCACACCCATTCAGAAACATTTTTTAAGAAGTTTTTAAAAAAGGGTGTTGTAAAAACCCAGTTGTACCTGAAAAGCGCAACACGAACATAAAACACACATGACAATCACACCCATTCAGAAACATTTTTTAAGAAGTTTTTAAAAAAGGGTGTTGTAAAAACCCAGTTGTACCTGAAAAGCGCAACACGAACATAAAACACACATGACAATCAGACTATCACGCAGTATAAATAACAGTTCAAGTATCGTTTCATTGTCATTCAACAAGTGTATTCGAAAGTGAAAAGTCTAATTATATCCGTGTTTTGTGCAAAATTTTACAATTCTACCAAAAATGAGCAAGAAATGCAGAATTTTTACGTGCAGAAACGACCCGAATTTATTTTGTTACGTGTGCGGAAAATATACCACCGAGAAAAAGAGATATGTTTTCTCAGATAAATTACAAGAACAATATAAAGATTGCTATAATATATATCCGGAAAGTACTAACAAATATTGGGCACCGAGTTCGATATGCCATTCGTGTCGACCAATGTTAAGTCGATGCTCTTCAACCCTTAAGTAAGTATTTCTTAATTATATTTTGAATTCTTCATATTTTTAATTTCAAACTTCTTAAATTTTACAGACGACACTTGGAAATTTCAAACCCTATGCAATGGAGAGAAACAGCGAGCCACGAAACCGATTGCTATTTTTGCTTAAGTACAAAAAGCGGCTTCGGAAAACATATGCGATGGTCTTACCCCACGAGATCAGGTGCTGGGTATACGCTTCCAGTCCTGTATGTCGATGGAAGTCAATTTCCGGAAAATACGTATGCAGCGTGTTATCAAGTGGATTTATCACCCTCGACCTCAAGCGTGAGTTACAAAGCAGATAGTTTGGCTCCAAAGCTGTATACTCAAGCCGAACTAAATGATCTGGTAAGAGACCTCGAACTTCCGAAAGAAAAATCTGAGCTTCTTGCATCTCGTTTAAGAGATAAGAATTTATTAGAAAGGAATATCTGTACAACAGTCTACCGTACCCGGCATAAGCCGTACTCCAACTTTTTTACAACTAAAGACAATATGTGCTTTTGTTACGACATTCATGGACTTTTCGATAAGCTTGGCCAAACATACGATGCACGTGATTGGAGGATATTTGTCGACAGCAGCAAAGAAAGCCTTAAAGCCGTGTTACTGCACAATGGCAATCAGAAGCCATCGATACCCATTGCACACGCCGTGAATATGAAGGAATCTTACGAAACGATGACCAAATTGTTCATAAATATAAACTACGAAAATCACAATTGGAAAATTTGTTGCGACTTAAAGGTTGTTGCCATAATGTCAGGTCTGCAAGGTGGTTTTACAAAGCATTGCTGCTTCCTCTGCCTCTGGGACAGTCGAGCTCGACACAAGCATTACGTGCAGAAGGATTGGCCGCCAAGAGTCAACAACACAATAGGCGTGGAGAATATACAACATATGGCTCTCGTCAAGAAGGACAATATAATCTTGCCACCATTACATATTAAACTTGGATTGGTGAAAAACTTTATTAAGGCACTAGACAAAGAGGGTGAAGCGTTCTCTTATCTAAGAACAATATTCCAAAATCTTTCTCTGGCAAAAATTTCAGAAGGCGTTCTTGATGGTCCACAGATCCGAAAACTACTCGCCAACACTCAATTTGAGACATTTTTATCATCAGATGAGAAAGCTGCGTGGAGTTCGTTCCGATTAATTGTTTCGGATTTTCTGGGAAACAAACGCAGTCCAAACTATAAAGAAATCATTCGTGATTTACTTAGTAACTATTCAAAAATCGGCGTAAATATGTCTCTAAAAATACATTTCCTGCATTCGCATTTGGACTTTTTCCCGCCAAACCTTGGTGATGTAAGCGACGAGCATGGTGAGCGATTTCATCAAGAACTTAAGTCTATGGAGCAACGGTATCAGGGATTGTGGAACGAGAATATGATGGGTGATTATATTTGGTTCCTTATAAGAGAAACAAACCCTGACAATCACAGCAGGCAAAAAAGAACCCGAAATCATTTCTAGAATAAAATATTATTAAATAATTATTTATTTGACTTTGTAAAACTTATTACATAATAAATACATACAAAAAAATACATAAATAAATATTTAATTAAAAAAATTATTTCTTCATTTGTTTTTCATTTTTGGTTAAATTGTAAAATTTCCAAATTCTTGACGAAATGGGATATCTTCACCTAATTCGAAATAAAATCAAAAGTTATCCATCGATTTTCTTAAGAAATGTCTCATTTTATTCATAACAGGTCAGACTTTAGTCTTAAAGTGCTAAACTGATCACTTTTGACCATTTAAGGTTTTTTCTGATTTTTTCAAAAAAAAAATCCATAAATTTTGGCTGAAAAACATAATTTTTCACAACAACTTTTTAGATAACTCCGAAACTCTTATGCAGGCTAAAAAATAGTGTTAACAAAACTTGTAGGTATTGAAATTACTTTTTTTTTGGTGTATTTACTAACAAAGTGCGATCTATCGTTCTTGAGTTATGTCAATATCTGTGGAACAAGATTTTCAAAAATGGACAATTTTACTAAAATAAATTTAAAAAAAAAACTTTTCCATAGAATTTAAAATTTCGACCATTTTTGTAATTGGGGGACCATAGTTCATCAAAAAAAAATAGTGTTTATATTTGTGCAAAGAATTTTTTTCATTTTGTTGCGTAGTGTTATTTTAGCGATTTTCTTATTTTGGCGCCTTTTTAAAAAAAAAAATTCTTCCATGCGATTGTAACACTAAAAACACTTAGAAACCTTAAAAAGTAGTTATTTTTTCGGTTACACGCTTCGCCTCCGAGATACACTCCGGTTCACTTATTTAAAGGCACTAAAAATTGCATATTCAGCAGCCTGTATCTTTTGCAATTTGTAACCTATTGCAGAATTTTAAAATAGAAATGGAAGCTAGACATCTTGAGATATAAAACAAATTCATGACAGTAGGTTAGAGCCTCGTATGGAGATAAAAACAATAGAATTTTTGCGATTGGACGCACCCTTTCCGAGTTATAGCAATTTTTTTATTTGGCGATTTTTTGAAAAAAATTACTTCCATACGAATTGGACCACTATATGAAAAATGCTTAGAAACCCGCACAAATTTGTTATTTTTTCCGATTTGGCGCTCCGTTTCCGAGTACTTGGACATTTTTTCTAAATTTTTCACATTTTCGTTCACAAATGGAGACCGGTTACCCTGGGGTAAATACGAACCCTCTTTGTAACCATATACCAACAGTTATAATAGACAAATATCATAAGTGTTTTTAAGGTAATTTGTCATCGACAAAAACAGTTCCTCCAGAGAAGTGTCCAAAATCTTTTGCATATGTTCGTAAAGGTGTCAACAATGGCGTCAGATTCAACAATTGTATATAAAAGTCTCACTTCACCTCCATTTATTGTAATAAAATAAAAGTAAAATAAAAAAATATGTACATGCGATTCAGAAACTAGTGTGGTGAGATATATCAACTGGGCATATTCGTCTTGTCGATAACAATAAAATATACATGGACTTTAATGACCTCCTTTTAATTTCGAATCGAAAAATATATGTCAACCGTTTTTTTTCTCCTAAGCGTAACAAATTCTGTGTAAGCCAGGTAAGAGTGGTTTTCATTCCCAAGACGGGGAGACGGAGTCATGAGAGCGCAAAAGATTTCAAACCGATCAGCCTCTCATCGTTTCTTCTAGAAACGCTTAATATGAGGTTCAAAAATATGAGGTTCAAACCCCTGGCATATGAGGATGACGTGGTAATACTGGTGTCTAGTTTTTTTCCATCCGTGTTGCGCGAAATAATGAATGGGGCCTTGAAGTCACTTAACGACTGGGCCACTGGCAATGGTCTTGGAGTGAAACTAGGGAAATACCAAAGTTTAATCCTCCACGGCTAAGTGGAACAGACATTCCCCGACCAACTCACGACAAGGACTTGGGCTACATTCTAAACGCTAAACTATCCTCGGAGCGTAACATAGAGCCCCGCGCTCATAAAGCAGCCGTTGCGTACTACTATGGATGTACACTAATAAAATCCGACCTGTACTCTCCTACGGAGCAATGGTGAAACTGTTGTACAGAGTACAGAGATGAACTTACATCGGCATAACAGGGGCAATGAGGACGTATCCAGCTGAAGCTCTTGATGTAAATTTTCATATTGTATTAATTGACCTTCACATAACAGCTAGTGCGGCCTGGAGTTCTACCCGACTAAATGCTCTTCGAAGCTGGAAGAGAGAGAATAGACATTCGCGAGTTCTACAGATAATCTCAAGAGACCTCAATATAACTACCGATTACTGCTCCCCCTCATCGACATTCGATTACCTCTTCGATGTCAAGTTTCTCAAACGAGTGGGATATAGGGGAACCACTGACAGGTTTTGACACCAAAGTATAGATTTCCAAAAATGGAATGTTGAACCGGCCCGGCTGTATCCTACGAAGAGGCAAGCCTCAATTTATCATGCCAACTCCCAAACATGTTCAGCGTTTTCCAAGCGGAGGTACTACCCATAAGGAAGCCTGCGCCGAAATTATACTATAACGGAGAATAGAGCGCATTGGTATATTTGTATATAGCCAAGCGGCTCTCATTTCAAGCGGCTCTAATTTTCGCCGAAATTATACTATAACGGAGAACAGAGTGCATTGGTATATTTGTATACAGCCAAGCGGCTCTCGTTTCATTAAATCTAACAACACTGCATCTAAACTCGTTAGTGAATGTAGGGAAAACTTGTCGAGCTAGGCCGGCTGGCCAACCTGGATACCAGCACACAAGGGTCTGATAGGGAACGAAAAGGCAGACGAACTAGGCAGAGCAGGATCCTCTTCCACCGAACTCCACATGGTGTCAGTCGCAACGCCTATAGGTATTTTCAGAAGAGGTATTTTCCTGCATTACCTTGAACGTATTCAGACAAGGTATTGTATTGCATATAAGAAAAATTAGACTTGGTTTTCATCCCATAAATCAAGCAAAGCTTAAAATACTGTCGTATTTGTGTGAAAACGATTTGACGTTATTTTGAAAATTTGGTAATCTGTCTAGTCCATAATCGCGGTCGACTTTATACTTTGTTATACTTTGCCGCTCAGAAAAAAAATAGCTGGTTTCCCATTGCATCCCATGATGGGATTAGGGAGAGCTTCTCACAACCAGGGAGTTGTGAGATTTCTAGTTTTATACCATTATATATACGCTTTTACACCGATTCCGAACGGTATTTTGATAAACTTTTTCAGGCTAAATACTCGATAATGTCGCCATCACTATGCGAGGTGACCGCCGCCGAAAGAAATTTTATTTAAGGTGGTTAGAGCAGGGATCGAACCCAGGATATCATGTAAAAAAGCGCGGACGCTAACCATTGCATTACTGACGGTCCGCTTAGAAACCAGTTAAATATTAGAACAAATTCTTATACGGCCAATTAACAAATAATGATTTAATTCCTGGAGATATGAGTATAAGTATAATATGTACCGTATGCTTCCAGAACCCCATAGAATTTCATGAAAGAAACTACACATAACACTGTATATCAATGGTTCATTGAGGCTTTAGGCTGGTTCTCCTAAATGTGCCAGATAAATTTTTCTACCAGACCCCTTATTCTGAACTTAGCTTAGGTATTTCTCCATGTTGTAACGTGTGGGTAGACAGATATATAAGTTAATATCCTGGTGTGGAAACGCTCATAAAAATATGGAAAAACTTCAACGTTGCATTACTTGCACATGACCTACAAGAGTACTATTACAATCATATTTGACATTAGCCGAGGCTTCCAAATGGGATTCATCTGAAGACAAAACAATTCTTAAAACAACAACTTATATCGTAGTATATAAAAATTATACGACAACATTAATAAATGCAATCGATAAAACCATCCATCAGTTTTATTTTGAAAATGTTACCAAATTATAAGTCTTAATTAAACTATGACAAATTGCATCCTGTTCTTTCTACAAGTGCATTGACGTGAAGGGGTTAATTAATCTTTTTTTTAAATTTTTATCTGAAATGGTTCATTTTGAACACACTATGTTCTACAAATACATTGTCAAACATATATGAATATAAGTATATTGCTCAATAAGTTGGTCCTTATTGTTTACATGTCCTTTAGTCCCTTTTCAAAAAAGTAACAAAATTCCACCAAAAGTAAAAACAAAAGACAACTAAATTTGAATCATATGGTAGGGCCATAAAAAAACAGAACGAGATAACTACAATTAGAATAGTGCGTTCTATAAATAGAACTTTCAAAACTTCGGCATCAGTGCGTGTAAGTAGGAAAGCAATGTGTAAATAGCGACAAACAATCACTCTGCACAATAATTGTATTTGGTTAGTGACTAGTGTGGATACACACAGCAGTGACTTGAAGGTTTAGAGGCTGCTGAAGATGATGCTTCACAAACATCGAAACGATCGTCCAGTGAATGTGAGTTCGAATCCCACCCGCGGAATTTACGCTTTTTTCACCAACCGGAGAAAAACATGATCTCTTAGCCTAAAGGAAATTACAACTTTAAAAATGGCATTAATGCCCTTGTTAAAATATGGGAGAATTTATGTATTTTATGAACAAATTTAATTTTTGAATTGTGGAACATAATAAACAAACATCTCGTTCGAAAAAAACAATATTGATGACTTGGAATTGCATAAAAAAATTTAAAAAAAAAATATTTTCCTATTACATTCCATGAAGGGATAGGAGAGAGCTTCTCACAAACTTTCACTCACTGATTGGGAACTACAGTTTTACATCGGTTCCGTACGGATTTTTGAGAAACGATTTCATGGCTGATTGCTGTCGCCGTCACTAAGCGCGGTGGCCGTCGTCGAAAGATGTGTAAGTTGGTCAGAGCAGGGATGGTACCCACGTTCTTGTTCTTGAACCACTGACGGCCGCATAATAAAATTGCATAATTTAAATTTTAAAATTTCTAGATTTGAATTTTGTAAAAAAAGGACTAAAAGAACATATACATATTAAAGATGAACGATTCTCGTCTGCAAAATATTCTCGTAAACTGTTCCACAATCAATTGACCGAACATTTTCATATTTTGCCGGATATTTTGGTGCACATTTCTTGCCCCTGTTTCAAAAAAGGACGTCTGGAAATAAAGATAGAGAATTTTTGTCTATGACGACCCATAGTGAATTTTAATGGGGAATAAATTCGTAGAACATTCCGTAGCTGGTCATTTTAGTGTAAGTTTTTGTTACTTTTTGAACAAAAGACGAAAGGACCCTTTAACCTTTGAAATAGAGCATTTGGATATACTACGAAAATAATCCCTGGCAAATTTCACTGCAGAAATGCTATCACAAGAATTCGGTTAATTCAATATTTATACTCGATTTTTAAATTTATCTCGGACAGTATCGGATAAAAAAATTCAAACTTGGCACGCCCATAAAAAAGTGTAGCTACACAGCGGTATAAATTTTTTGAGTTTGACTATACTCACCTAGTGCGATCCTTTGGCGCAGGAATCGTCCACCCCCTATTTGTAACCGATTGCAGAATTTTAAAATGGAAATGGAAGCTAGACATCTTTAGATATAAAAAAAATCATGACAATAGTGGTTTCTTAACTAACAAACTTTTTTTGAGCAATTTATAAAAAAAAAAGCAAAAAAAATGTGCTATTTTTGTAGGGTCACTTGAATAAAGGTCGAATAGGGAGGCCAGTCAAGAATATTAACATTTTTGCTTGCAATGAAGTCCTTTACTACTACGGCGTTGTGTATAGGGGCATTATCCTGTTGCAATATCCAATATTTGAGACCAAATTGTTCACTGAACTTCGGAAAACCGATTTTAATAACGTTTCATAGCTTGCACCAGTAATTTCTGCACTTTGAAATTCAAGATCGATGGTGCCATAGTGCGTAATAACACCCCACAATAAAACGCCGCCCTCTCGGCTGTGACGCTTTTCTTTGCGCAGATCATGGAAATAATAGTTGTAGCCACCAGGCCTATCCAAATTAAACTTCTTCTCATCCGTAAATATATCGTTCTCCAGTCATTTACATGACATCTTGGCTGCACATCCATTACCATGTAGTCTCTTGCGAATTGAAGCCGATTTTTCTTACGAGGAGCATTAAGTGGCGGTTTTTTTTTAATTTCAGGTGTTTAAGATACGCACAGCTCTTAATTACTCTGCGTACTGATGACTTGCGCGCTTCCACTCCAGCTTGAGCTCATATTTTTGACAAGGATAAGACAGAATTAGAAGCAATTCTGAGGATTTTTCTTTTCTCATACGTAGATAATGACAATGAAACCCGTCCTTTCCATACCCCTCGGGGTCATTGATGTATTTGTCGACAACTGTTGGGCTCCGTCCAATTTTTTTAGCTTTTGCGCGGATAGAATATCCTTCAGAACGGTAAACATTTTAGTTTGTTCCGATACATTTAAGATTTTTAGTTTTGCCATTTTGACTCGTAAAATGATTAAAATGTAATAAATTGTAATAAACAAATGCTCCCTCCAAAATATCATCGCTTACTTGAAAAATAATAAAAAACTAATAAAGTGTCTTTATGCAAGTGAACCAAAAAAAATAGCTCATTTTCGGACTTTTTTTATAAATTGCTCAAAAAAATTTCTTTAGTTAAGAAGCCATTATTGGCATGATTTGTTTTATATTTCAAGATGACTAGCTTCCATTTCCATTTTAAAATTCTGCAAGCGGTTACAAATTGCAAAAGATACAGGCTGCTGAATATGGATTATTTAGTGCCTTTAAATAAGTGAACCGGAGTGTATATAGTAGTCATAACTTCTACATTTATCCATGGGAAGACGACTAATTTACAACTGTTTACCCGCTATATTTAAAAAATTGGACTGGCTTAAAAACATTAAACATTACTTTGAATTTAAAATAGAAGGCTTGATTTTGCCTTTCTATTTCAAAATATACAAAAAATATACATAAAAATATAAATAAAAAATATATATAAAAATAGTAAAACAACAAGCGACCAAAAGTAAAATTTAAAACGTATTCTTATAAAACTTTTTAAATATATTTTCGAGTTTCGAAATCTGAAATATATTAAATAAAACAATACTCGCAGCCTAACCATAAAATGGCTGTAAACTACTCAAGATATACTTATTACAGGTTGAAGCGTTAGAACAGCTGATTTTAATTTTTTCTTGGCGTTGTGGTCCGATCTTGTCAAATGTTGTTTATACTAATTTTCAAGATGTATGTAGTAGAGGTAGGAAGGAGCGTTAAGACAGCAAATTGAATTTTTTCTTGTCCTTGTGGTTGCTACCGAAAATTAAAACACTTCATCAAATAAATTCATCTTGAAAATTTCGATCAGCTGAATTTGACAAGGTCGGCTCTCGAAATAAAAACAAAATGCCTTAAATTGCCTTAAAATTATTTTGCCATGAAACTAGTGTTATTGGACCTGACTTTTGGCTGTACATTGTGTTGCCGGGATATACACGAGCCCATCATTACCTTTTGTATGAAGGGGAATTTCCTATAAATTTCAATTCACGACGGAAAAGGAAACACATACACATTGGGGTTAAGACAAAATTTTAACAACATTTCTTCATCGCACCACGCTATGGGCAATGTTGTACTGATAATAAAACTCATTTTTTTAATGACATTTTGGTGAAAAAAGTTCACCCACCGATTGCAATTACTAAAACTCCCCCAAGATTTTTTTTTTGGAAATTTTTTTTTTTTAATATTTTTTATTGTTTGTTTTCAAACAATATATAAAAAATATATTGGTAAATACAAGTAAAAATTAAATCAGTAAGAAAAAACAACTAAATTACAGTTTTTTTTTGCTTCAAAGAATTGCTACAATTCAAAACTTCATCGCGATCGGTGGGTGAACTTTTTTAACGATCGCGAAAAAGTAATACATCATTTCTTAATATTTTTTCATGGTCTACACGGCTATGCGATGAAGAATTTTATATTTGCAAAAATTGCAAATAGTAATAAGCCTAATACACATGTACGTTCGAAAACCATTTCACAACTTTATGAATGCATGTCATGTACACTGCGGCACTTAAGAGCATTATAAAGGCAAAAATCAAAGTCGAAAAGGCAGACGAAAAAGTAAAAGGTTAAAGTAATATGAAAAAGGGAACTCGCCAAAAGGCCAAAAAGGACTACAAGTTGGAAATACATACAATCATTACCAGCATAAGAAAATATAAAGACAAATTTTGAAGAAGATGTCAACTTGTGCTGCAACAATTTAAATACAAATCTTTGTTGGAAAAGTGACTTACTTTAGATTAATTTAATACCGTATACAGGACAGTTGTGGCATATTCACTTTTGTTAAGTGGATTAAAGGGTAGTAAATCCATATGAAACCGCAAAAAATTTACCTCAAAGTGAAACTACAACAAGTTGATCTTACCATAAACCAATTTTTATAATAATTTGGGTGCGATACTAGCAATATACTAAGAGATAGTATATGTCAACTATGACTACGACTATGACTCTGGCTATAGTAACTGGATTTTGTTTCAAGTTCTCATGGAATTGGCTAAACTTTATTCAAATTATTTGATTGAATTTGATCACATTCTTTCGTTTTACACGTATTATAAATATCTCTCAAATGGAATAAAATTCGATTAGCCCCAATTAAAAGTCAAAGGGAATTTTCGCGTATTTCTGCCTAAAAATCGAATATCACAAAAATCTGTTCCTTAATTTTCTTTTAAAGTCGTACATTAACCTGCTTTCTTATTTACCTACCCTCCGCTTCACTTGAATAGGTAATACATTTTTAGAAAACAAAATCACATTAAACTTTTTTCATGGTTCTCAGAAAAAGTTGGTTATGATTTCGTTTTTAAGGATATGTAATAGTTAATTAAATTAGTAGAAATCAAGAATGTACTCTGAATAGTTTACTTGTATTGTTTCGAAATAACTTAAAAAAAATCCTTTAATTTTCGATATAACCTGAAAACGCGAAATATGTCAAATAATTGGTGGTTTTCGAAAAGAAATACGTAAATTTGTAGTTTTAGTAATGAGTACTACCTCCCTGACTCTTTATTGTTTCAAATAATCGATTTGGCATTCTGTCGTATAAACTTTTTAAATAGTTTGGGGATACTTGACTCCACGCTTCGTTTATGGTGGCTATCAGGGTATTTTTATCTTCGAATTGCCGACCAGATTCATAAACTTTGCGAGATAGCCAACCCCAAACGTTTTCAATTGGATTAAGGTCCGGTGAGTAGGCAGGCCACTGAAGCAAATTTACATTTTGTTCGCTAATTCAATTTTTAACTATTCTTGCAGTGTGTATTGGTGCATTGTCATGTTGGTAAGTCCAAGAAATTGGTCCAGAAATGTTGGAAAATTTCGGAAAAGACCTTTCCAAAGTCTGCTTATAGGAAGCTGAGGTTATTTTTGCCGTCTGAAACTCGAGTTCAATAGCTCCATAATAACTTATTGAATCCCAGACCATTACACCCCCTTCACGGCTATGATGGCGACACAAAAAACGTTCCTCTTTTCTTAAATCGTGAAAATAAAAGTTGAATCCATCAGAGCCATCAAAATTAAATTTCTTTTCATCAGAGAACACCACTTTCTTCCATTCGTTCTTCCAAGACATGTGCTCTCGACAAAAATCCGAACGTGCCTCATTTCTTTATTCATTGAGTGGTGGCTTCTTTTGGAGTTTCTTAAGGACTGAACGTTTTGAACTATTCAGGACTCTTCTCACAGTTGAAACACTAGCGTTTACACCACTTTTTGCTCGGATTTTCTTCGCACTGTCACTTGAATTGGACGCCACTCTTAGAATCAACCTTCTATCAGCTTCTGTTGTAGCTCTTTTTCGCCTTCCTTTCATATTTTTCCGGTAAAACGTTGGGTCGCGCAAAAAATTGTAGACAACGTTCCAGCTTCTGCCAATTTTTTGTGCAATTGCATATCCGGAAAGACCCTGGCTTGCGAAAGCTTCAATTTTCGCTTTTTCGGCTAAAGTTAATGCGGTTGCACGTCCTATATTGAATCAACAGCAGCTAAAATTTAAAGATTAATTCAAATTAATCCTAACAATAAAAACATTGTCCTTTTTAACTCACATTTGTGATAACAAGAATGGTAAATCTAATTTACCTATTCAAATGGCGCAAAATAAATTCAGTTTTTTCTATTAGAATGTAGAAAATTTGTATTTTAACCAAACGTGAAGAGCAAATTCTTCTTCGTCTTCACGGTATTAATTCACATTTAAATGGCCTTTCAAACAAAACTAACAGGTAATTTTTGTCACCGCTAAAACTAAAGTTATAGGACTTTCTTTCTATAAAAAATGTATTACCTATTCAAGTGAAGCGGAGTGTACTTATCCGCGTCAAACAACCCCGGGGGTTCAGGGACCATACAAAACGAAGATAACATATTTTGCCAAGCAGTCTTCCTTCAAGTTCGGTTTCTAAAACCATTCGCCCTGGTTCGTCTTCATCCATACTCGCCATTGTGCAGTATAGAGCGCTGGTTCGTCTTCATCCATACTCGCCATTGTGCAGTATAGAGCCATAAATGTTTCGAAGTATTTTTCTCTCGAAGACTCCTACAGATGTTTCATGTGCTTGCGATAAGACCCAGGATTCTGCGCCATAAAGCAAGACTGGTTGTATGAGAGTCCGCTATAGCTGAATTTTTGTTACTCGAGAGAGGGCTTTATCTATCTCTAAAGTGCTTATTTGGCCTAAAATAACATATATTCTCAAGCACAATTCTCCGCTTGATCTTAAGGCTGACGTTGCTGTTTTTGTTTACGGCAGATCCGAGGTATATAAATTCGTCCACTACCTCGAAATCGTAAAGGTTGCCAACATTCACGCTTAGGTATAATCGCGTGGAGGCCCTGCTGGTTGAAACCATTTATTTTGTCTTGTCCTCATTTACTTTCAGGCCCAATTTAGCTGACTGCTTCTCAACTCTCAAAAACTTCGCAGTAACTTATATAATTGTGCGCCCAATGATATCGATATCATCAACATACGCGGGCAGCATGTAACTTTTGCTGCTGATGGTTTTATTCATGGTGACTGCAGCTTTTCTCATAATGATCTCCACTAAGTTGTTAAATAGATCGCACGATAGGGTGTCGCCTTGCCTGAGGCCTCGAGTGGTTTCGAAAGGTTCGGTAAAATTTGCGGCTTTGGTGTTCGTCACGGTCATTCTGCAAAGGCGTATGAGGTTTGCAGGAATACAAACTCAGACATTGCTTCGTAGAGTTTCTCCAGTATCAGCCTACCGAAGGCCGCCATATAGTCGACAAATAGGTGATAGGTGTCGATTTGTTTTCGTGGGTCTTCTCCAGAATTTGGAGTATCGTGAAAATCTCGTCAGTTGTCGATTTTCCACGCCTAAAGCCACACTGGTGTGGTCCATTGTGCTTGATAGAGCCTTGTATGCTATGGATAAAAGGCTTATTCCACGGTAGTTGGCACAGAGACTCGGGGCACATTTTTTAAATATGCTTTTTTAAATGGACATGCATTCATCTAATGAAATTTTGCTAATGAACTGATGCACGCACCTTGTCAGCTCATCGCCGCCAACCTTAAAAAGCTCCGCCGGTAATCCATCGCTGGTAATCCATCGCCGGTAATGCATCCATCAGACCTCGTCTTGGTTAGGAGGGGGCAATCGACGTCGTCGTCCATATTGTGATTGATTGTCCCATCGTCATTGAATATCTCAGGTACCAGTAACGTTTCCTACTTTGACACTCACTGATGAGGACCTACAATTTTATACCGATTCCGAAGGGTATTTTGGGAAGCTTTTTCATGGTTAAATACTCGATAGTGTCGCCGTCACTAAGCGAAGTGACCGCAGTCGAAAGAAATTTAAGGTGGTCAGAGCAGGGATCGAACCCACGTTCTCATGGATAAGAGCCGCCGACACCACCATTGCACCACCGACGACAACATTCTTGTTTGAAACTCACCCTTTATTATATTTCAGCTTTTTTCACTCTTGTTCTCACCTGACCCAAAGTCTGTAAACTGCTCTAAAGAATGTATTCTGGGATAATTTCCACCTGCTGCTATTGACCCGTTGTCTGCATAAACTACAATTTGTCCACATACATTTGCATAGAGACCAGCAATTTTCGCAGCATAGGTTTATATATAATTGGAGTTAAGAACCCTCTTTAAGGTGTTACTCGGTGTGATATTTCGTACATACATGCGATATATAACATTTTCAGCCAGGAAATTAATAGATCGGTTAAATGGTTTGAAGCTACCGATATCTAGCTCATTGTATTCAGCATTTAATACAAAATTCCATAGCAACTTCTGAACTATGCGGAGTATGTTCACTTACTGGAGTCCTCTTGGGAAAATATTTGTCAGGGAAATGGGTGGGTTGAGGAATGTCCTGAAGTATCCTTTAGATAGCTTAACATCAATTGACGGCAGCATTTTGCTAAGTTATGAAAGTAGGCTCTATTGGTTTAAAAAAGTACATCTATTGGTTTAGTTTTGAACACCTAAGCTTATTCTTATACATCCTCATCTGGTCTTTATAAATACCCCAGTACTCCTTGGCTGTCAAAAATTTGTCTTTACTAACAAGTCGGCTGCAACACCTTTTTCTATTGTTAATAATGATTTTCAATACCGCTATAATTTTCTCAAATTTTGTTAGAAATTTATATGAAGTTTTAAGTCATTGAAATGGTTTTTATTCGAAAATAACCGAATAGTTTACTTGCATAGTACCATCACTAACTGTCACATGTGCCGCTGTATTGTTGTTTTTGCGAAGTGAAATAATTGAATTAAGTTAAAAGTCACAGAAAATTCACTGAATAACTGGAACATTAATGCATTTACACTCTCGCACAGTAGGTGTTATGTAATGTGTGCATTTACATGGCAAAGGAACAACTCACATAGGATGTAGAATATTGAAATCGTATATGTTTTTACGCTACCAGTCAGGTGCATTGGAAAGAAAAACATTTACAAAGACGTAAACAATGGCGAAGTAATGTAAAGCTTCACATGGATTTACTGTATGCCTTTCATAAGACGTATAGGGAATTTCTCCATTATGAAACATTCGGGGAATTATATCTGATACAGAAAGTAGTTCAAAGTGACAATTGTTTTAGCCGAACTTCTTTTTGCCAATATTGCCTTGTTGCAGGCCAGTGAGAATAAATTACGAAACAGAAATGAATAAGTACACAGACTAGATATTTCAAACTAGAAAATAAGATGGCCCATAATGGACAATTTATTCCAAATCAGAACAACAACCCTAAACCTCATTGACCATTTAATTCAAACGCTTAAGTACTGTCCAAATATTATTGGTATGCCTGCTTAACTACAAAGTTATATATAAACAAATACTATCAAACAAATTTTATTCTATAGAAGAGTGTTGGAGACACATACTAAAGTAAAAGGCCGCACAATATGTTTACTGTTCGTTTCGAAACGAAACGAATTGTGTTTACATACAACGTATGGAGGCTTTTAAGGACATATTAATGCCTCATCCGTTTCCGGTACCTTGTCGATACATAACAAGGCTGTTTTTGATGTGTTAACATCTATACGCGCGCCTTTAGGGCAGTAAACTATCAGTTTTAATACATACTCAAGTGTTAGGTATGTAAGAGTAAATCATCGTTTGTTTGTTCGTTGCTTGGCAGTCGGTATTGAAATTGATTATTGGGCGATTTTCATATAATTTTCCCACGCGATTTTCTACGGAAATTCATAGCCGATTTTATTAATTTTTGGATTAAAAAGCTAGGCCAAAAATTAAGGCGATCCGATAGGGGCGAGCCGAGATTTAAGTGTTTTAATTTGGAGTATTAATTTGGAGTAATATTAAAAAAGTGTTTTATGTTGATCTTCGGTTTTGTCTTATGCATAGCGAAGAGAATAGTGACGTGGTTATGCGTACATAAAATACTTTATATTAACTCTACCTCCGGGTTTGTGGGTCTGTGTTCATAAAAATCGAACAGGTACCGTGTAACAAAAAGGTGTTAACACATCGCCCGTGAGTTCGAACACTCATTGTTTTTTATTCCAAAGCTATCGCCACTTACGACTTTCCTAATAAAATGATCCATACTTAATGCTACGAAATGTGGCAACATTTGCTTTAATGGGTGAAAAAAATGCGATATGGCAACACGTTTGTACCTAAAAATAAAAAAATAAATGGTTTCCCATTACATCCCATGAAGGGACTGGGGAGAAGTTCCCACAATCACTGAGCTGTGCGCTTTCCAGTTTTCACTCACTGATTGGGACCTACAGTTTTACACCGATTCCGAACGGTAATTTGAGAATCTTTTTCATGGCTAGATACTCGATAGTGTCGCCGTCATTATGCGAGGTGACCGCCGCCGAAAGAAAATTTGAAGGTGGTCAGAGCCGGGTTCGAACCCAGGATCTCATGTAGAAGAGCCGCGCACACTAACCATTGCACCACCGACGGCCACAGTGCTAACAAATACATAGTAGCAGCAGATGTTATTGTAGTTGTAAGCAGCAACAACAGAAATTGTATTTTCATTCATTCGTTTCAGTCGTCAAACTCTACACAAATATATACTAGCAATACAAGAATACAAAAAAGTATAAAAACTAAATACATATGATTTTGACAAATGAAACGAAAAATGACATGGTAAAAATTTAATCACCTGTTTAAACGACTATACCTGATATATATTTATACGAGGCGGATCAATAAGTCCGTGACTTTTTGAATGAAACACAGTTTTTTTTTGGAAAAAAAAATATTTTTCAACGTAATCTCCTTTTAGCTCAATACACTTAGTCAAACGTTTCTCCAATTTTTGTATACCTTCTTAAAAATAGGATTTTTCGTGATCCATAAAATAGGCATTTGTTTGATCAATAATTTCATCTTTGGAGCAAAATCTCTTTCCACCGAGCCATTTCTTTAGGGTTGGAAATAGAAAATACTCACTGGGGGCTAAATCCGGAGAATATGGCGGATGAGGTAACAATTCGTAGTCCAATTCATGGAATATTGCCATTGAGACTACACACGTGTGCACCCGAGCATTATCTTGATGAAAAATAACTTTTTTCTTGGCCATATGTGGTCGTTTTTTTTTTTAAATCCTCCTTAAATCGGACCAATAAGTTGGCATAATATGCGCCGTTTATTGTTTTCCCCTTTTTTAGGTAATCGATGCGGATTATCCTGTGTGCATCCCAAAAAACTGTTGGCCTTCTTCGTAGCCGGTTCACCTGGAGAAAACCATTGTTTAGACTGCTGCTTGGTCTCCGGAGTTTTGTAATTGCTCCATGTTACATCCTCAGTTACAAAACTCCGTAAAAACTCCTTCGAATTGCGGTTAAACAAATCCAAACAATCGTTTGCAGTTATCACACTACTACGTTTATGGTCAATTGAGAGCGCGGCACCCATCTTGCAGACAGCTTTCTTAAACCCAACTGATCATTTAAAATCAAAACAACACTGCCATTTGAAATGCCTATGGCATCATCAATCTCACGCACTTTTACTCTTCGATCGACCAACACCATATCATGGATTTTTTCGACATTGACCTCAATTGGCCGTCCAAAACGTTCAGCGCCATTTGTACTCGTGCGACCACAACAAAAGTCAAGAAACCACTTTTTTACCATTGAAATCGATGGTGCAGAGTCCCATAGTATTTATCATGCTTTTCCTGGGTTTTATTGATGGACTTTTTTCCATTTTTAAAAAAATTCACTATGTTATATGTTTTGAACAGCTGTTAAATATAAAGTAAATGACGGAACTGGCACAAAATTTGACAGTGGCGTACTAACAAGAGGTACTTGATGGCAACAGTGTTGCGTTTCAGATAACTACGAGGGAAGTTCGAAAAGTCACGGACTTATTGATACGTCCTCTACCATGAGCAATATGTCTAACAATTGTTGAACAATTGTAGTGAACAATTTAATTCCAATTTTCTTTTCAATCGAAAACAAATGTCTATCCTTCAAAGTTAGAGATATAAAAGTATACGTAGTCTTCCATTAAATAAAATAATTTTAATGAACTTAAAATGTGTAAGCCATTTTGCAAATTTCTTTCTCTCTTGATAACATTTCCATTCGCAAGAAATGATAACAAAATTTATCTAAGATAACTTTTTGTTGTCATTTTTTGAAATTGAACATGAACATAGATTTTGTACCAAAATTCGAAATCTGATGACCAAATGTTTTCTTTAAATGCGAACATTTTTATTGGTTCGGTAAATTCCAAAATTAAATTAAGAAGTAGTTTTCTTAAAAATAATCTAATCACTGCTATTTTCATCGGATTCGTCGTCATTGCTGTCAATTGTATTAATCCAATTTTCCTCAATCATACAGTTTTTCATTTTAGAGAACTGTACGAGTAAAGTATTAAGTGTTATCTTCTTCGCCCTTAGTGGTTTGTATCGCTTTAGTATAAATTCTTTTCGCTTTTCATAGTAATCGATTTTCTTTTCGTATAACGATGTGCATCCGGACTTTATTTTATTGACTATTTTACAACCTCATGAGGTCAGACGGCTCACTCATATTAATTAAACAACCAAATTAAACAAATTTCAACATATTCTTCCAACTGGCTCTATCCTTCGCCTTTTCTCGCCAGTTGGTAACACCATGGAGAGGGAGGGATTCTTCTGCCTGGTCTTTCCAGGGGAGTCTTAGTCGTCCTCTTTTCCTGCTTGTGCATCCGGACATGGACTTTAGAAAAACAAAATTACTTGACGTAGCCGCATCTAAATCGCACAAGGAATCCCGAAATTTACAAAAATTGCCGAAGCTTTACATTAAACTGGCGATGGAAGTTTTCTGCGCCGCTGCTTGTTCGGGTCGGCTCCCTGTACACAGAGAATTTTGTTGCTGTTTCCTTAAGAAAAAGAAAATAACTATTATTATTCAAATATTGTGAACTGGAAAATTTTTAATATACTATACAACTTTTTCATTCAGTAAGATTTGAAATATTTGACGAAAGGTTGAAAATAGCTCTAAGATATATTTCCCTTGACATATTTTGCATCCATTGCAACTGCTTTCACAATTACGTATGCTGCTGTTATATCGTTGGGTTTCAACAATGGCAAATGTAAAAATTTATTAAAGCAAACTTTAGCCTGATTATTCTCTCTCTCTTTTCATAAGTGGGTAAACAAAGTGCGGTACTAGAGAACACACCACAGAGCGCCAGGCGCAAACGGCGCGCTCCACTCTTCCACTAACTGATTATTTTGTCAATATGTAACTACTATAATAAAAATAAATAAATGGTTTCCCATTACATCCCATGAAGGGATTAGGGAGAACTTCTCACAATCACTGACCTGTGCGCTTTCCAGTTTTCACTCACTGATTGGGACCTACAGTTTTGCACCGATTCCGAACGGTAATTTGAGAAGCTTTTTCATGGCTAGATACTCGATAGTGTCGCCGTCACTATGCGAGGTGGCCGCCGCCGAAAGAAAATTTGAAGGTGGTCAGAGCCAGGTTCGAACCCAGGATCTCATGAACAAGAGCCGCGCACACTAACCATTGCACCACCGACGGCCAACTACTATAATAATTGATGGCATTTTATTTCCACTTTGACTTCGTCTATGGAAATAGAGCCATGCGGCCATATTTCTCAGTGCGATGAGAAATAAGGCCATATGGCCTTATTGCCTATGGCTTTACAACATGTCACCATATTATTTTATACCAAAAACACGGTTTTATTTAAATAATTATATTTTAAGCTAAACTAAGTAAAGTATTAAGTAATGTAGTAGTCTCAAAAGGTAATGTTGGAAAGCATTGTAAAGCATATACGGCCTCAACTGATTTACACTAATTCGAGTCCTACGAATCGAACTGCATCATTAGTTTTTAGTCCTGTTATGATGATTTCATACTATTTTTTTTTAATTTCTGACTCAGTGGCTGAGATTTGGTGTTAATTTTTTGAGACAAGTTTTTACATAGTATGCCACCATTACTCTAAGAATGCCTCATCCGACTTTGTTGAAACAAATTTAGAAAAATTAACAATTACAATACCTTTAGTCTACACCTATACTATTTCCAAAGCTAAACAACAGTTTCGCAGGTAGAAATAATTTATGAAGAAAAAAAATTAAATTGTGTTTGAAAAAATTTGGATAAAACCATCATTATAAGGCAATAAGCAAATGACACAGTTCGATTCATAGGATCCGAATAAGTTTAGTGTAAATTAGTTTTTTTCGACTTGCACAGTGCAATTAGAAGCTTCTTTGATCTAGTTTTATTAACAATATACACCTACCAGTGTTCTCGTTTAATAAAATATAATGAAAAAAGTACGAACAAATTAGAAAACACTAAACCACTTTCAGTTATTATCGTTGGCCGCACAAAAATCAACAAAGGTTCGCATGGGGCCCTGACGTCCACCAATGCCAAAGAATTAAAAATATTGAATATTTTTAGACCAATTTTTTATATATGTATTTATTGATGTATATTGAATACAAATCAATCATGAAGGTATTGAGGAGAGCTTCTCACAATCAGTGAGAAGTGCGTTTTCTTCTTTTTTTACACTCACTGATTGGGACCTACAATTTAACTCCGGTTCCGAACGTTATTTTGAGAAGTTATTTCATGGCTAAGTACTCGATAGTTTCGCCATCACTAAGCGAGGTGACCGTTGTCGAAAGAAATCGATCGAACCCACGTTGTCATGTACAAGAGCCGCGCACACTAACCATTGCAGCACCGACGGCCGAATATGTACTCATTCGAAATGAATTTTTGTAGCCTTTACGGGCCTCGTCCATTGGAAAAGTGGCCACAGCACCAATCAAAGCAGTTTACAGAGACTCAATGTTCGGTTATCTTTTGTGGCAGACCATGTCCTCTTAAACTGCCCACAATTTGTAATCCAGTTAATTCCCATCAGGTTGCAATAAGGTCAGGAAATGAAAGCCGGAAAATTATTTTGAAGCCAGGTCTGGGTCATTTTAGCCTTATAGGCCGGCGCAGAATTCTGCTGGAAAGGCCACGGCTAGTTTTGGAACAAAAAAAAAATAATTATTAAGAGGCTTCACCAAAGCTTTCAAAAAGGTTCTTTATAAACTTTGGCAGATTTTTCAACCCCTTGCTCACAGAATTGTAGGTCCCAACACACCAAGCCATAACTGAAGCCGGTTGATGACCTGTGGCATGACGACATCGTTTAGAAACTTCCGCAGATAACCGTGTATACACTCTTCCATGATGCTTGTTAAATTTTTCCTCCACTGTGAAAATTTGTTCATCGGTGAACAAGATTTTTCTGTACAAGTTGTCAGCGTGCTTTGCCAAATGACGTTTGCATGTCCCTATCATATCTTAGTTTAAAGTTGTAGTCAACACAGATCCGGTACGGCGTTTAAAAGCCCCAAGTCCCAAGTAATTTTTATAATTGGACTCTTGGCTGATATTCATCCCACGTGCCATAATTTTTTGTTTTCGGGGCGGATTTTGCCGAATTCTTGATTTTACTACTACACCGACAGGTGATTTTTTTCATTTCATACTGACCACTCGGGTTTCGTTATCTGACCACTCCATGGTGAAAGCTCAACTAATTGTGAATTCCTAAAACAGGAATATGCTAAAGTAGGTAGCTTTAATAAACAATGTGGGAAGGTATGTTCAATTCTACTGTTAGAATGGGTGTGTTCAATGTTGTAACAGTTGAATCTCCCTAAGTATATATAAAAAGTGGCCAATCCATAAATCATTAATATTTGGTTTGTGGGAGAGAAATTTAAAAATTGTAATTAAAGTAATAACAACGACCCGGTTCAGATAAGTGCATTTAAACTAAATTCCATTGAAAATGGCATTTAATTTCCATTTTTGAAAGTTATTCTAATTAAAATTAACATGTATTAATTGGATCTCATTTTTGTCTATAAGCGTTGGGTGTGTGATATTAAAATTATAAGAAAATTCCCCTTAAACCCTAAGGTATCTTCATAATGAACATTTAGGGTATCGTCACAAAGATAATGTAGAATATAACACTAATATTATTATATGCGACATATGAATGTTAATGTTTGCCCATTTTTAAATAAATTTCCTTTACACACATTCAACAGAATCCTCTATAAGCATTAATCTCCTTAGTCATGGTATATTTCCATAAAATTTCCCATATGTGTATGAGCCTATGTTACCTTTTGGGGAAAGCAATCAAGAAAATTGTATTATTAACAAACAAAAAAGGATAATAAAGCTTAAGCATAACAAGATAAATCGAACATATGTTGTAGAACAAGAAGGTGTAGAAAATCTGTTCTTTAAACATTTAATTTAATTTTATTGAATAATAGTTTCCTCTCATGCTTTAACTGTCGGTATATGAATATTACACACAGACATTGTACTCGATTCAGGCAGTCTGATATATTGTTATTTGTTGTTGCTCAAGGAGAAGTGAGTGCACTGCTGGATATAAATGCTTAATTTGTGGCCAGAAATATGTACTTGCATAAGCAAAAAACAACTGAGTTCATGACTAAGAAACTAAAGCTGAAAACTTGAAAAAAATCTATACCAACTCAGAATGGGTTCAACGGCTGAATACTTATTTTTCTTCCTCACAAGAATACAATAAGAAATTCACCATAAATCATAATCTGTTGGAAAAAAAATATTGTTGGCGCTCAGTGGGATACTACAGTTGGCATTGACAATGCCGCTTTACTCCCTTTGTCTGTGACTTTTTCGTTCTTGCTTTTTTTCTGAACTTATTTAAACAAAAATAGTTGTGGTCGGAAAAGAAGATGGTACTATTATAACTATTGAATTCTTTTTTATATTGTGGAAAGAAGCATTTCTCATTTTATTGTTTAAAGGGAAAATAGTGTTTCGGCATCTTTCTTATGTATGGAATTAAAACTTTTTATGTAATAGTAAAATAAATGCTAGTGTGCTGGCTGGAAAGTATTTACAAACTAGCTTTCGACATGGCCTATAAAAAATAAATATATATGATCTGCCATTTTTCATTAGACGCAATTTGTAACGTGTCCAGAGTTGTTCGTTGGGATCCACCGAACCTTTCGCAATAAGAACAGAATAGTTTACCATTTTCGTGGGATCGAATACAGATTCTTAATTAATTTTTAATTTAAAAAGTAAGTTGAAATAACATCAACTCATTCACTCGTTGAGAACACTCGTCTGAACTGACAAGCATTTGTTTTGGCCTGACAACACTTTTGTAGGGCATATGTAACAATACTCTACTGGGGCACTTTGCGGATTGTTCGATTTTCAGATGATCGATAATTTATCCCCCTGGGATAGTCAAACTGTTCATTAAGTACTTTAGCTGCATTAAGGTGAATGAGAACTATATCGAAATAGTTATTATTGGGTAACCACTGAAACTAGTACATTGCTGCAATGTATACAAGGTTGACAGAGCTTGTGTGTTTGTCAGTAAGTGTGTTGATTTGTTTTGTTGCTGGCTTCAAAGAGATCTCTTGTCCAATAAGACAAACGGTCCGAAAACGGTCCGTTTACTGACCGCTAAAACGGAAAATATATCCGTTTGCGGAGTCGTAAACGGCTAGATAACGATCCGTTTCGATAAAAAGGAAGACGAAAACGGAGCGTTTCGACGGTGGCAAAACGGACCATTGTGACGGTACAAAAACGGATAATTTTACCAGCAATTAAACGGACCGTTTTTATAGTGAGAAAGAGGACAATTTTAGCGGAATGAAAGCAGACCGTTTAGACGGTAGAAAAGCGGATAATTTTAGCGGCAATAAAACGGACCGTTTGAACGGTGCGAAAACGGACTATTTTAGCGGCAGAGAGTAGAAAAATTAATAATATGAAAAAAAATATTAAATATTTTGTGTTTCATTCATTATAAATATTTTATTATAAAAATTTGTATTATAACTATTTATATTTGTAAAAAAATATGTTTAATTTTTTCTTATAATTCTAGATAGTTGAAGTAATTCATGTGGAAAGTAAGACTTACAGCCAATTCATGTATCTTATGCGAACGTTTCTTTCGCATGCTACACGACAAACAGCTGATATTCGTTTCACCTAACAGTCATCAGAACGACAATGCGAAAGAAAATCAATGCGAATGAATACGTAAACCTTTTAGTACGATTTTTGATTTATCTATCTCTTATCGCTGTCATCTATGCGAACCTACATGTCAAAACAGTCACTTGTCTGTTTGTTATCGCGTAAACAACTGCAGGTAATTGTTGTGACATACTTAAATGATTTTACATACTTAAATGATTGTAAAACTCACTGGTTTGTTGGCATCTACAGAACATTCGACATGTCTCTTAAATGCCTCCGTGGTACTTCCACAATGACATCAATTTGGACCGCAAAATATATTCCAATAGAAATATCCATAATAATGTTGTTCACAACAAAAACACAACACGAATAAAAAAAATATTATTTGCTTTTTTGTTTGTATTTACCTTCTCATTTCTTTCCAGCTGATTACTCTCAGACAGAGTTGTATTTTTTATGATAAATCCCTTAAAATAATATGACAACTTATAAATTGCTTACGTTACAGACGTAAAGCTGTGCGAAAGAACAAAAGAACATTAGCTGAATCCAATTACGAACGAAAGTGAGTGACTGATTTGCTTTCGCATACATTTTCGTTTGAGTTACATGAATTGGCTGTTAAATATTAAAACTTAAAAAGAATTCATTTTAAAATTATTGAAATTAAATATTGAAGAATTTTGAATATAGAATTAAGTGGGCACCGAAGTTGAATTTTCCTTTTCACATTTTCTCTTCCGTGCTTGTTTATGCCTTGCGTAATTAAAAAAAAAACTTTGAGAGGCTCTTTC
The DNA here is from genome assembly GCA_963931995.1 of Phaonia tiefii. Taxonomy (NCBI): domain Eukaryota; kingdom Metazoa; phylum Arthropoda; class Insecta; order Diptera; family Muscidae; genus Phaonia; species Phaonia tiefii. The sequence continues at coordinate 224,098,756 of OZ008368.1, read as the reverse complement.
AAAAGCTGTGTCCTCCATTGTGGGAAATCGTTGCCGATAAGCATCTGTGAAATACATAATTCGTAATTTTGATAAGTTCAATTAAAAAACATAATTATCATGAAGCTTTCATTTGATCTACAGCACATACTTATTTATAGACTACAAATTTGATTCTTACTTCTTAATGCAAGAGTTATGCTCTTATACCCGCTATTTCAGCAGTGCCATTCCAGGAGAGATTTTTCGCCGTGGCTTCTCCTAAACCGCGACGCCAATTGTCCCTGACATACTTTGCGGGATCCACTGCGGCGCAACGAGAAAACTCTCTTCCCTATTAAAATACTGTTACTACAAAAACACAAAAAGTTATTCACTACATTTATTAATATTGGCCATAATTGTCTGTTTGAACTTTTCGAAACTGGTAAACCATCCACTTTAAAATTCAAAGTTATTTCATTCCCTTCATACTGCTCATTTTCAATAAATTCTGTTAGACAATTTTCCAGTCCGTAATGCATGTAAACACCACCACTGATTTCTGAGGTTACAGCAAGAGCATCTCTAGGTGTGTGCCTGAGCGTTCTGCTGTCGGTGGGCAATTCGGGGAAGAACTGCTTCAATATTTTTAACAGTTCATTACCTGCGGTTGTGGTAATAGTATGTTTTATGGACCATTCGGCCATCAGTTCTTTTAAACTATTAATTTTTGGTGCAATGGTTTCGGTTTCACTATTATTATTCTCCAAAACGGATTCCACGTCACCATAAAGTGCATTTTGTAACTGTTTTTCTTTTCTGTCCTGTATTGGCTCGTTTACATTATTTATTAACTCATGTGATAAGACAATTTTTTGTTTTTTTATGGAGTTAAATAGTTCCAATGCTTCTGACTTGACTTTTTTTCTTTTTACACTCATTATTTTTCTAAATTACTGAATATATGTTTATTAACGAGAAAATGTTTTCCAAAAAAACCCACTATTTTGTTTGTTAATAATATTATTGTTTTACGACATTTTATTTGTTTTATTGTTACAACTTTGTGGTCTTACTGGCTTCAAATTGCAAAATTATACACGCTTTATCGCTTCTAACAACACGGACGGCGAAAGAATAACTGTCAATTTCGAAGATGAACGAATGTTTCGTTTTGTGTTTCTTCTTTGTTGCATTTTCATGTACGTTTAAGCGGTTGATTTACGGTCCGTTTTTGGACCAGCAAACCGGATTTATTACCCGACGCTTCTAAATACGTTTATGCGGTTTAGTTACGGTCCGTTTTTTGACCAGCAAAGCGGATTTATTACTCGACGCTTGTAAATATCTTTACGCGGTTGATTTACGGTCCGTTTTTGGACCAGCAAAGCGGATTTATTCTTCGGCGCTTGTGTAGATACGTTTAAGCGGTTGATTTACGGTCCGCTTTAGGTCCAGCAAAATGGATGTATCCATTTTGCTCCGTCTTAGCGGACCGATCCGCTTTATGGCTAACTGGGAGTAGATTTTCTGTCCGTTTTCGGATCAGCAAAATGGATGCATCCGTTTTATGGCTAACTGGGAGAGTTCGTGCTTGTGTATTTGTCAGTGAGTGTGGTTGTCGCGAGGGTGATGTATGTAAATGTAGGGATGCTCAACGGGTTTGGGAGTGTACTTTTAAACATGTACTGACGGCGTATACCTTCACGTTACAAATTTTATGTTATATCGGGTTTTTCAATAAGAGCGCTACAAAAGTTTTTTTAAATACAACAAAACCGGTTTTAGATACTAATGAAATTCTTTATTCCTGTGAAAGTACGTTCGATGCCATTATGTATTTAACTCGACTTCTTTTGCATGGCCACCCCGGCACGCTTGCAGAAGTCCAGACGCTGAACCCAATTTTCGACGGGTTTCAAGAATAAATCGGCCGATACTGCTGCAATTTCACGTTCGATATTCGTACGATGTTCATCAATCGTCGCTGGCTTGTTGGCATAGACCCTAGACTTGACGTAGCCCCACAGGAAATAATCTAATAATCTAATCGGCGTCAAATCGCACGACCGAGGCGGCCAATCGACTGGGCCATTTCGTGAGATAACACGTTCACCAAACTTAGTTTCCAATAAAATGATTGTGGCACTCGCTGTGTAGCTTGTGGCGCCGTCCTGTTGGAACCACATGTCCTCCAAGTCCATATTATCCAATTGGGGCCAAAAATATACGGTTATCATTGAACGGTAGCGATTCGCATTCACAGTAATGTGCCGGTCTTGATCATCACGGAAGAAGTACGGCCCAATGACGCCGCCGGCCCATAAACCGCAACAAACCCTAACTTTTTCGGGATGCAATGATGACTCATGGATTACGTGTGGATTTCTGTCTGACCAATAACGCATATTTTGCTTATTGACGAAGCCATTCAGCCAGAAATGAAATTCAGAAATTGGACGTAGCGCTCGTAAAGTTGAGGCCACTGACGCCAAATTTCGGTAGTAAATTTTAATAATTTCGACTCGTTGTTGGCACGTATGTCTCTCCATGATGAAATGGCAAACCTTACTGAAGAGAAATACCAAAAGAGCGGGAAAAAATACGGCGTCGTTTGCTTTCCCTATCGATTTACTTTTGTTGAAAAACCCTTTGAAACCCGTTGAAAAACCCTTTATATGGACATTTTCTTCGGAAGTTCCACCGAGACCACAAAATAAAAAGTTATTGAAAGCACTTTGTTGTATCATATTTGTATAGGGTAACAATCAAATTTAACTAATGTAAACAAATGTTACATATATTCATTACCCATTTCGAATTATTCCAACGCAAAGTCGCGCTAGAAAAATTTGTCTCATTGGGTTGCTTCTATTCCACGTTTGGTTTTGATAATAGTTCTTAAAGAGAGACATTATGCATTCACTTTTGATCTCTCCAATCTTTCTAAGAAAACAAAGAGTTAAAAAAGCATGCATAAGAAACCAAAGGAAATATGCGCTTGAAGAGAATTGTAACGGGAGAACGAACTTTTTTTTCTGTTTACCGCTATTCCTTTAGTTGGTAAATTCTGAGTTAAATTTCTATAAACAGATGTAAACATTCAATCGAAACGAGAAGACGAGTTTGAAGTTTAATTTTTACGGCATTACGGGCTATCGGGGACAAAGAAGTCAATGTTTAGTTTTCAAGAGACAATTCGAGTCTAGTTATAAAAAAAAAGAATAAACCTATATGTATGTATGTATATACATGTATAGAAGCAAGTGGTTTTAAGGGGCTTTTTATTGAGTTTAATTAGAGTGAAAATAGCGCCAATTGCTAAAATTGGCCCAGTGAACCAAACTCAAGTCGAACCCTTGAGTAAGAAATTGTCCCAATCGCATATTGTACATATTCCGGGTTGTCAAAATAGGCAATCCTCAAATATTTGCTATTAGTGCGTCGAAAGCAAAAGAAGTAAGTTCACAAAAAATTGTTCCAAACAAAGATTTTGTATGCAATTAAATTAAAAAAAAAATTGCCAAAATATAACAAGATTTGCGATCTTGGTAATAATATAAAGTTTGTCCCGTGCGACACCATAAGAATGCATGCGTAAAAGACAAATCCGGGAAAAACTCGAAGAAATGCGAAATGTACAACAAAACCTAAGCGAACCTTACAAATGCAAGCAAACGTTGGCAAAAACTGTAAAAGTTGACTTTAAAAAAAAATTGCGCCTTTCCTCAATGGAATGAAATTTTTGTGCAAGCTCACATGGAAAGCGGTCCATCGATGTAGTCAGATGTAATTGTTATACTCGATGCATTGTCGTGTTACCATTGTGCACAAAATAACATAAATGGGGTTAAAATTTATTTCATGTCATCTGATCAGGTTCAAAATCATTAAATTTTATACAATTTAGACGAAAAATGGAAAGACGTAAAAAATCATTACAGGTATATCCCAGTTGCATTCCTTTTGTTGTGATGGCGAAGAAGTAACAGCAGCTAGAACTGCATATTCAGGAAAAACCTGTTGTGTATTCCTGATAATTTCATTTAAATTTACTTCATTTCGATTATTATATATGATACTATACAATATCCATGTAAATATTTTCTAATTTTTTTTTTGTAATAGGAAAATAAATACCTTGAATTTTTCTGATAATTTTAAAACATATTTACTAAGTCTATTTTTATATTCGTAAAAAATCATTTAAATGACATGATGGAAAAAAAAATCCAATGAGTGTTCGAACTCACGGGCGATGTGTTAACACCTTCGATTCTATGAACACATTCGTAAATGTTACATTGGAAAATAAAAAACAGCGTTCAATCATATGATGACGTTTCATTTAAAAAAATCCAATGAGTGTTCGAACTCACGGGCGATGTGTTAACACCTTCGATTCTATGAACACATTCGTAAATGTTACATTGGAAAATAAAAAACAGCGTTCAATCATATGATGACGTTACAGTTAAATAATATTAATACTTAAAATTATTTAAAGACCCAGTGCAAGCACATGTGTCATTATTTTCTTGCTCAATACTTTTTGTTTTATTCCCACAAAAGTCAAAGAATGCAAAGTAACAGACACTTGTACATACATACATACATTGTTATATTCGTACGATATAACCGAAGATCATATACCGACTGCCAAGCAACGAACAAACAAACGATGATAAGACAAAACCGAAGATCAACATAAAACACTTTTTTAATATTACTCCAAATTAAAACACTTAAATCTCGGCTCGCCGATATCGGATCGCCTTAATTTTTGGCCTAAACTCTTCGACGAAACCCGCACTAGCTTTTTAATCCAAAAATTAATAAAATCGGCTATGAATTTCCGGAGAAAATCGCGTGGGAAAATTATATGAAAATCGCCCAATAATCACTTTCAATACCGACTGCCAAGCAACGAACAAACAAACGATGATTTACTCTGACAAACCTAACACTTGCGTATGTATTAAATTTATAGTTTACTGCCCTAGAGGCGCGCGTATAGATGTTAACACATCAAAAATGTTTCGTGCGGCCGAGCTTAATATTAAATTAAAAAAAAGTATTAATTATTTTTGGGTGAAATAAAATTAATTTTTAAGAAACATCAATCCACAACATTCTTAAATTAAGCTCTTTGAAATATTGTCTCAGGATTCGTTCAAGTCGGCGTTTAAATTGTTGGCCGCGAAAACCACTTCCGTATTTTGTCCCGTGCTACACCCGTTGTTTTTTACAATTATTTTGAAAATGAAAAATTACCCAAAATCAACCTCATCACCACTTACAGCGCCTACTAAGAGTTGTAAGTTAAGATCATTATCAAAATAAAAATCGCTTTTATTATGACATTTGTTTCAGTTTAAGTGCGTACTACTGTCCCGTGTGACACCATGGAAAGGCCCATATACTAGTTGATTATACTATTTGTTATATGGGCAAATCCAAGAATCTGTCAACCGGACGTAAAAAATTAAAGTTGTATTTTTTAAATTTTGTCTTATGTCAATAATGACTTTACTATATCTAGTTTCACATCCGTGAATATAAAATTATTCATAATTGGTTTTCAATGAAAAAATAACAAATTAACTTGGCAATCTAACTTGATATTTATTTGAGAGAAGCAATTACTTTTATTTAGTAACTTTCAACTCAATATATGTATGTCGATTGCTTTGTGGATTGTATTTTTTTAATTGGCATATATATCTGTCCCTTTTACTTACATTTGTTCATACGAAAATGCTTTTGGATAATAAAAGCAATGAGCTGTTTAATGATTACTTTCTGTGAAGCGTCCGCAAAGGAAGATTCTTATTTATTCGTGTAAAAAGCAAAACACTGAATTTACAAAGCTATAAATTTGGTATATAAAAGAGTTTTGTTTATGTTTAAATAAAGTTAACCTATATTTATTCAAATATAAGAATTTAGTTAAAAGAACGTACTTTACATTGTGAAGCGTCCGCAACGGTAAGTTCTGCAATTATAATTTCTTTGTGATTTTATCCAAGAAATAACAACATGTTTTGTTTACATTTCAGATGAGTAAGAGAAAGGGCGCTAGTTCAGTGGAAAGGTCAAGCAAATGGCGTAATACAATTAAAGAAGACAAAGAAAAGTTAACAGAATTCCGAAAGAAAGAGGCCAAAAGAAAGCTTGTTTACCGCCAACAAATTAAGGAGAAGGCTTTGGCAGACAAGTCATTTGCTAAGCATATGACAGCTTTAAAAACAGAACGTCAAAAAATATATCGGAGCAAGAAAAAAGAAATGGTTTATCAGTTCCAACAAGAAGTAGAGCCTTATAGCTCTCGTCAAACATTGGGAAAAGCCGTACGAAAAGTGGAGCGCGCCTTACCACAAGATGACTTAAAGATAAGAAAAGTAATTGAGGAACTCTATAATAAGTATGTAATTTCTGCCGGAATCGCAGCAAATAAAGATGCTAGAAAAGAACCCCAACAGATTGATGAAGATGCCAAACTAATACACGAATTTTTCGTACGTGGTGACATATCAGTGCAATCTGCAGGTCGTAAAGAAACTATGATAGATACATCTGCATATGTGCAAGGAGACCTTCCAATCGCTAAACGCTATATGTTATGGACCATTGACGAAGCTTTCCTGTTATTCCAATCCGATTTCCGCCAAAGTAATATTTCACGAACGAAATTTTATGATAATAGACCAAAAAAGCAGAGACATGCCTCATAACATGTGTGTATGCAAATACCACGCAAACTTTGCTTTTATATTGGAGGCGGTCTCTAAGAAAATTCCTTCGATTCCCTCTAAGTTTGACCAATTTTTAAAATTGATTTGTTGCACGCACGTTTCACAAAAGGGCCCTGTAAACATTTAGATATATTTATTGTTTTCTGTTTCATTATATTTTCCATACATAATATATTATTTGTTGTATTTAACTTTTAATGGTTTACTTTTCGTATAAGCAAACGGAGGAATTAAAATGTTAAAGAAATTTTAGTGTTTGATTTCGATGGAAAAAACTGAAGCGTCCGCAACGTAGCGTCCGAACATGCAAAGGGGCCTACTCTACCGTAAGTAATAAGAATTCTATTTACAAGTACGACTTTTTGGAAATCAGAATTAGTTTCCTAAAATCTGTTCCTATAACATTTTTTTCTATCTGCGATATAATAGCAGAAATCTGGCATTTTTTACCGCAACCTCAATGTCACTTCCATTTACTGTAGCGTCCGAACGCTAATTAAAATACGAAAATTTTTCATATGATAGAGATTTTAAAAGATATACAGAATTTTTCTGATAGATACTTGATAATGCTTGTTATTAGTGCATGCCCTTGTAAAATATTGCTGCTGTTATTTTTTTTATGAAGATACAATGCGTCCGAACGAAGGATTTGCCCATATACGAGTTAGTTGAAAGACCCAGGGCTAATTGTAGTTTTGATTCAATTTGAATTTGTGTCAGAACTTGTACTTAATAAGATGTTGTGTTTGTTCATATCAAAACTCATTTATAGCTTACAACGCTGTCTAAAAAGACGCAAATGGCAATAAAAATTACATGATGTGTCAAGGGCCATCCGGTTGGAACGAAGTACCTTTCGCGTTGTATTATGTACTAGTTAGTTCCAACACGTCTAAGGCGCGCGTTGAAAAATACGATAATTTAAATAGATCTTCAAGAAAAGATACTTTGTGTAGAATGATAAACTTTTATTAAGAATTTTTTTTTATAGAAATTATTTTAAAAAAATATATATTTTTAGATCCTTTTTGTAACAATATATATCATATTTTCCCGAAAAGGTAAGTTTTTTAAGAGTTTCATTAAAAGCTAACGTTAGTTTAAGAAAAGGTACTATTTTTAAGACGAAGTATATTCTGGAAGAAAAAGCCATAAGAGTATGAATTTTAACGTAGAATACGTTATACGGTAAGGTAGGGGTGTTGATCTGGACCACAAAATTTTGAGAAAATGTTTGTCAACTTTCACCCACTTTTACATAAGTATTAAAACATATTTTAGCAATTTTTATATGTTACTCAGTTTTGGTAATATGTTTTGTTTCGAATTACATTAAAAAAATTATATGTCTATATATAAAAGTTTTATGTAGTTAAGGAAATAAATATTTAAGAGCATGATATTTTAGACTTTTTTTTGTACATGCCGCTGTTGTTGTTGGTTTGTAAATGCCGCTGTTGTTTTTGTTGTTGTTGTGAAATCAAATGATTTTGGCTTTGCTGTGCTTTGTTTATTTATCGAGCAGCGTGTAAATGCGTGTGTGTGTACATTTCGTTTTGTTGGATCGGTCGATTATTAGTTCGTTTGGAGGGGAACATAAAATGAAGGGAGGGGAGCGTGGACACTTGTGTGTGCTTGAAAGTTTACAGATCTTTGCTGTCGTTTGTTGTTGATCTGGAGCAAAACTTCCTCCCTAATTTTTTTCCTCCCTAATAGTGTCAGTGACACATTCTATCAGTTTCAAAGTGGTCCCTTTTGCACATTTTCTCAAACAATTAAATAAAAAATACAGCAGACAGTTGTCCGAGGCCTTCGGCCACGGACTGTCCCTGCAGGATGTGTCAGAGGCACGGCCATTAAGTTTAACGTAGAATACGCCATCCGATAAGACAGAAAACATATATAACAATAAATTCATTTGCTTATATTATTTATCATTTATTGTTATATATGTTTTCTGTCTTATCGGATGGCGTATTCTACGTTAAACTTAATGGCCGTGTCTCTGACACAGCCTGCAGGGACAGTCCGTGGCCGAAGGCCTCGGACAACTGTCTGCTGTAATTTTTATATTTACCAACGGCATTTGATTCAAGTCCGATTAAAAAAAAAAAATTATGTTCAATTTTTTTAAACTTAATTTAATTTATGTATTTTAATTAATATTTTTATTGAAACAAGTTCTGCCAATGTTGAGAGGGCCGCCCTAATATTAAAAAAGGTTTACCTTATCGAGTCTTCGCATTAGCATTCGAGCGTTGTGTGAAAGCTTTACGCTTTACAATTCAAAATTAATGTTACAACAGCTTTATTGAAGCTTTCGCAAAAAAAAGCTTTATTACGTTAGCTTACTGTTTGTTTCACTTTTTACTAGATACATGTTGCCAAGCAACATTAGCTTGCTGTTCGTTTCACTTTTTACTAGACACACGTTCCTAAGCAATGTTGAGCAACCAAAAACACTCAACCAAACACCACACATATGTTTGAGTGTATGTGTTTAAACAATTTTCATTTGAGAAATTAAAATACTAGAAATATATCAACCAATATGAAATGTATATCAAACGAAAGATAACATCTTCATTTACCTACAAAAAAAATTTTAACAAAATTCATCTAGCCGTTTCCTCAAATTCAATGAAATAAAGATTACAACAATAAAAACCTGACATGACTCCTCATACCGTAAGGTAAGACGTACTCTACGTCAAAACGTGAAAACAGGCGAACTAAAAAAATATTTTCTATATAAAACTTCTAACACATAAAAGCATTTATGTTGCATTAGCTAATATTTTGTTTAATACAAAGTTAAAAACATGCCAAAGAGATTCCCATCACAAAGAACATATTCGATTTAATTTATTCAAAAATAAAAAAATTATATATGTATAGTTTTTAAAAATAAGATATAATATACAACATACTATATAGTATAACCTAATGTTATCAGGACCGCATTACTTTTGATGGTGTATATTGCTCTTCATCATTTGAATAAATTTTTCCATAAATCTCAGTTCTTGAAGCTGGAATTATAGAGTGAAGTTTTCCCAGCAACTCTAAATGATTTTTCAAATCTTGGACTTAAAAATTGTTCCTCGTTTGAATATTCTGCTTGCGTGCAAAATTCAACATTAATTTTCTTCAATCCTTTAGCAAATAAATACAAATCGCGAGCATTGACAATTTGATTATCTAATGGCCTCTGTAGACTTGCGTGGGCCGCAGCTCTCTTAAGAGCACCTCCTACTCCATCACATGGCCCTTTTCCATGGGAGGTGGCAAAAAAGTGCCACTCTGCATCACATCCAAAATCAAAATTATGGTGTGCTATATTAACAAAATTCTTCCTGTTTTTATATTGGGCTGCGGAGCCGTCAGAAAAATATTTAATTTTTTTTATTGCATCTTCACTATTTGCTCGCAAAAATTGCATCAACTTCCTTGGGAATAAGTGTACAGCTATTGTGTTGTGTACCAGAACATCAGAAATTACAACAAAATTAAAGTTCTGCAGTTTTCCGTCTTTATTTTTGTAGTAAATTACAAATGGATGAATTGTTGCTTGGGAGTTTGTCCAGTGATAATTTTGAGTACAGTCTTGAATCACAAATGAATAATTCACCGCGAAATCACATATGGCGGCATATTCTCCCTGTATGAGATTTGATTTTAAATTCTCTAGGAACTTATTTTGTTCTGTCGCTATGAAACTATGCGTTATAAGCTTTTTAAGGTGATGTGCAATTGAATCAGCAAATTCATCCACAGGCTTAACGCCCGTAATGAGATCGCAACGGTCCACTTGTACCCATTGCTTATATGTAATATGCTCAGTATTACTTTTCAAATAAGCGTTCCGCAAATTAAGTTTAAGTTGGTCATCACCAGGACAGAATTCGCAATCGCCAAGATAACATTTTGACTGAGCGGGATTGCATATTGATTGTGAAATCCAGTGATGATATGTACAAAAATCCAGGTTTTCATCCGTCGCTAGAGAGTTGATTTTACCTCCAAAAAACAATAATTTTACATTTTGATGCAAGGTACAGACACACGCAGTGTGAGTACTACTTCCACTTCCAAATTTTGAAAATCCTATTTTCATATGAGGAAAGCTGTCCTTGAACGAGTTATGGAGTTCTTGAAGGTTGCGCAAAATTAATCATTTTTGTTCTTTAATTTTTTCACCGCAGTCTTTTCTAACCGTAACATAGTCATTTTTCCCCGGCATTACACGTCTGTTTTTGTCGGTCTTGTAAAAGTCATCTACTGACTTTTTAATTTCCTCACTAACACGCTCACCCAATCTAGGCGTAGGAGATACCAAAAATCCATTATTAGATATGAGGCGTTTAGCTTTATACGCGGCACGAAGTGTTGCTCCGAAAGTGTTTTTGATTTTCCGAACTGACCAACTTGTTGGTAAAATTGTTAAAATTTGTAAATGATTTAATAATTCCTCCTCATCACAGTTTGTGTCATCTACTTCAAAAAGTTTTTATTTAACCACCGAAAACACATTTTTTAATTTGTTTTTTTTTTCACTCATACCAAATGTTTTACAAAAATCGATTGGACTTTCATTTAAAATTTCCAAACATCTGTTTAGGTGAAACAATGCACTTTCTTTGTGTATGTTCTGAAACTCAACTTCTATCATTTCTACATCATCTTGTTCATCGTCGTCTTCCTCTCCTTCGTCATCATATGCGTCTTTTTCTTTAACGAGTGGTTCTTTTTTTGGCCCTAATGTTACTCAACAACTTTTACAAATAAATTTATTTCGCGACAAATCGGGAAACGTGTCTATAAGTTTAGCAGATATCTTTCGAAGGTTTTTTTTTACACTTTTATGATTAGGTTTTTTTAAGGGGTTGCAACAATACTTTTTAAACGGCATATTTACGTCTGATTAGTATTTTTGATTTGATAGAACTGTTTGCATTTAAATATAAACGATGAAATGATGCAATAGTAGATACCCCGCCTACTTTAGTAAAAACAATTTTTTTTGGATTCTCTATGATAGAATTAGCACTGTGGATTATTTATTTGAAACTTCATAATATTAGCCCATTATATCGTTTCAGCTGAACTAACATTGTTAGTTGGGAAGATTTATGGGGCTAAGTAATTTAATTTATGGTGTCGTGTCAGAGGTTGGTGGTATCCCTGTCAATAACGAATATAGGAAACCCCGTATATATGTTTATAATTAACTGTTATTCTTAAAGTTACCAGGTAACGAAATATAAATGTAATTACTTGTCCCAAGTTTTATTTACATAATATTGTTTTAGTTCGCCTGTCTTCACGTTTTTAATTGTTTGAGAAAATGTACAAAAGGGACCACTTTGAAACTGATAGGATGTGTTACTGACACTATTAGCTATTTTTAAATTTTTTTTTAAAAAATATTAGGGAGGAAGTTTTTTTGGAATTTACAAAAAAATTATTTATAAAAATTTGAAAGAAAAGAATAAAATTTGTTTATTTTTTAAAAATTTTCTTTAAAACTTCAAGAATTTCCTGTTAAAAAAGGAAAACATTATTTTTATATCTCACATAATAAAAAGGTTACAACTCTTTAAATATAACACTATAATAACAAAACATGATTTTCGATTCAGCCTATTGACTACATTTTTGAGATTTTTGAAAAACTGTAAGTACAGCTGTAATTTACTCGGTAAAAATTACCAATGCCCAAAATTTCATTCAAATCGGAGAAAACAAGAAAAAAAAACTGTTCCGTTTCACATGGAATTAGTCTACTGACAAACCCTTTTTTGCTGATTCCTGCTCTATTCTCCAAAATACTACAGTAACTTCACGCAGATTTCGCTAAATGATGTCTAAACCATCAGCATACGCGAGCAGCATATGCATTTTGAATGCAGATTTTCACACAAAGATATCAAATATTATGTTGAAGAAATAGCATATAGTGTGTCGCCCTGCCTGAGGCATTGTCCCAATGCCCAATGTCATTCTACAAAGGTGTCAGCTTAGCAGGAATACCAAGATCCGACATAGCTTGATACAGTTTTCCCGTATCGGCGGCCCATCGAAGGCAGCTGTACAATCTACAAAGAGGTGGAAGGTGTAGATTTGTTTTTCGTGGGTTTTCGCCAGGATTTAACGTGATCTGACAGTTGACTTTTCAGGCCTATTGTCACACGGAAAAGTTCGATGACATCTGCAATGAACGGCTTTAATCTTTCGCGTATTACGTTCCAGACGACCTTGTACGGAATGAATAAAGGCTTTATTCCATGGTAGCTCGTACATACACTCGGGTCGCATTTTTTGAGAACAGTCATCTAGACAGATTTTGTATATGAGCTGACCCATGCACCTTCCAATTCATAACCGCCAGCATTATACAGCCGAGCAATTGCTATTCTAAATTCGCTTTAGCTAGGAGGAGGAAGTCAACGGCATCGACCTGTATTTGCTCAACACCGTCATATATGTATATGCCTCCTGGGAAAAGTAAAGCAGAGAAGTGATCTCTCCATATTCTCAACATACTCTGCTCATCTGTAACAAGATTCCATCCTTATCTCTACCAAAGGGGGGTCCTCAACCAGCGCTTTCTACACTGTTCATTTTATCTTCATAAACAAACAGATTTCCTCTCTCTTTTTCCTTTATCGTTTACTGCTCTGTTGCGTCTCGCCTTGCTTTTCATCACTTTCCATGTTACACTCTTCATCAAGCAGCTTTTCAGAACCAAGTACCGTCTCTGCAACAGATTTAATTGAGTGGGAAATGTACTTCGACTGCGCTTCAGCATCATGAGGCTGGGGTGCGTTCTGTGCCAGTATTTGATTGAGCTACTCTGCATAGGCCGTGGCCATATCTGCTAATTTCAGCCTTCCGATGCCCATCTTTCTATATGTTTCATTCATTCTCACGTCGTATTTTCATTGCCAACATAACGTTGCCGGAAGGCAAGGCCAGTCCACCACGGTTTTGCATTTTACCTACAGCCAGGATGATTACGTCTCAGCCGCTCATTATGGATCAGACACTGGCCAAAATGCAGTGTGTCGAAAGTGGATTTTTGTTTCTTTACTTTAGATCCGCCGTTGGCCAGTAGTGATGGCTCTCCGCCTTCAAAGGACAAAAGAGTATGTCCAATAGTCCGAAGAGCTACAGTGGCAGGATCACCTCTTTAATCTAAGATGCTTCAGTGTTCGCATAACTAATCAGGCTGCTATTCATTTCGCCTTGACTTTCTAGCTAGCTAACGGAGGGCTCCAATAGCCATTGCCGGGGATATACTTCTTGCAAGAAGCGTTGACATCATTTCTGGTGACTCCCAAAGGAATGTTTATCAGAAATTTTATATCTCCACGGTCAGTCCCATGTTATTTAACTTTAAAAGACTTATAAAACGGAATGGGTCTGCAATTAAATCTTGAAAAGACGGCTAAAATTAAAAAAAAACCGTGTGTGTTCGAACTCACGAGCGATGTATTAACACGGTTTAGTTACACAGTACCTGTTCGATTTCGATGAACACATTAGTAAATGTTACATAGGTAAAGAAAAAAAGAATAGTTTTTATGCTGACGGCTCTTTTGCTATTGCACTTTCATTTTTCTTACATCTGCTTTAACACTAGATGTAATATTGCTAAAATAAATAAAGAAATGTTTACCTCACTGAAATAATTGTTTTTGTTTTGTCATAAAGTATTGAATAGTATAGAGAACTTATTGCACTCGTTTTCCCCTCGCATGTAGTGAGTCTGAGTAAAAGAGCATAAACGAGTCTGATAGTTTTTATAGAATATTTCAATATAAATGCACCATTTCGACAATGTTATTACATAACACAATACAAAAAGCATAAATGTTTCGAAAGACATCAATGTTTCACATCAAAATTATGAATGGACCAAGATATGACAAAAGGAGGGTAATAGGTTTTGAATCATTCGCCAGTGTTTTTGAGTCATACGATTCGTTCCATGAGGTCTTTTCAATACTCTTTGTCGACGACGACCTATCTGTTTGTTCGCTGCCGCTACATCAATATTTTCGGGCAGAGACTATTGTTGTACTACAACCACGTATGTGATACTAACGCTGTGTGTTGTTTACATGTGTTCACTTTGATAGATTGCCCTACTCGCGCCTATTGATGTTAACACATCAAAAAAACTCATAAAATGCATACAAAAAAATTACAACAACCATTCCAACCACCACTCAAAAATCATGAAAATGATATTGCCATGGCGCCAAGAGGGGTCTATCTTTCCTAGTTAGATAGTGAAATGATTAACATGTCAATATGTTAAAAATTGGTATGAGGACTGAGATGTGACACTGACCATCATTGGATGGAGCAAGGGTATTATTAGGGTATTTTAATAAATTTTTTGGTTTTTTAAGGCAACACACTAATGTAATTGCTTTAAGGTAGTTTAACAATATTTCTATTCTCACCCTATAACACGCACCGAACTTCAGGAGACATAAACTTAATCTTTCTATATATTTCATTAATGTATACTGGCGATATTGTACAAGTTTTGACACAGCATTTACAGTTCCTTTTGTTTAATTAATATGTGTTATAGACTGCTTAATATAAGTTAGTAATGCCACTTAACTTGCACTTCTTATAATCATTATATTATTTGGTTGTAGAAAATCAGTCTGTCTCTGTTTAACAAAATTAATACAGACAGCTTTAGTATCAAATAATACAATCACTTCGTGTTGAAAATTCGCTGCCAAATATCAGACAAATCACTGACAGTCACGTAAATAAATAGCTTAAGGCTTAGTCTGGGAGAGTATCAAAGAATCTAAAATGAATTGCTTTATAATTGTCGTGTCTAGAATTATATTTGTTAAATTAAATTTAATGAGGTCAATTGTTACAAGAATAAATTAATTTTCTAAAATTTGAGCAAGTTCATTGACATGGACTCGAAGATTTCTGTGCGAGATGTATTGCTCTGATGACTGCCGCCGAACGAAGTAGCAGACAATGGTCAATGGTTTAACATGCGAATGCGGTCCACATGCAAAATACCCGAACACCAACATATTTATGTTTTTTTTCATTACTTTATCTAATGCAAATTAAAAAATAATTACCATTGTTCGCAATTACAATTCAAAACTTTCCATTTCGATTTGTTCAAGCGATGCAAATACATACATGCTTTCGAAATCTGATGCTAGTACTAATGAATGAAATGAGATGCTAGTATGTTTTGAATTTGGATTTTTTTCTGAATTTTCAAATGAAAACAAAAAACTGCAAACCGAAAAATTTATTTTTATATGTGGTTACGAAGTATGTGCCTTTTTCAGAATTTATTTCAAAATATTAGAAATTTGTTTATTTTTTCAGAGGATTATAAATATGTGCATATTTACATATGCCTCACTTCTTGTCATGTTATATTTCAGAGTTTATGTAATATGTATCTTGCAACAGATCAAATACATACATACACATTAGGGTGGGGCAAATTTTTTGCAACAAAAAAGACAAAAGAAAATCGTATTTCCTCTAGTTAAATGTGTATTTGGGGGTTTTTTGGGTCGACGAACCCATTTTTGACATTTATTAGAAATAAATTCCTTATCGCACTAAACGAATTATCGCAAAAATTAAATAAATAATTATGTTTGTTTCAGAACGATTATTTAATCCAAGTAATTATAAAAAATTTAGTACCATAATAAACAACAGCAATTTAATAAATTATGTTTTTTTATTTGCATTGTCCCCAGATCGGGCTCTGGACATCTATGTTGCATTTGTACACCTTTGTAAATTCAATTTGTTGAAATCAATTTAACACTCATATCATTCGAACTCACGCGCGATGTGTTAACACCTTTTTGTTACACGGTACCTGTTTGATTTCTATGAACAGATTAGCAAATGTTACATTGGAAAATAAAAAACAGCGTTCAATCATATGATGACGCTACATTTAAATAATATTAATACTTAAAATTATTTAATGACCAGTGCAAGCACTTGTGTCATTATTTCATTGCTTAATACTACCTTTTTTTTATTGCCACAAAAAACAAAGAGAATTCAAAGCAACAGACTCATGTACTTACATACATACATTGTTACGTTCGTACATACGCTACACAAGTTCGCACAAGTTTCGTTGCTCTCTTGCTATCTCATTTTTATATACGTATAACCACATCATTATCCTCTTTGCTCTGAGAGTGCTCCGCACCCACACACGATAACTATTCGCTACCGCGACATCAGGTGTGTTTTTTTTTCGCAGTTGGACAATCTGTGTTTCGCAGTCGGACAAATCTGTGTTCTATACAGGGGTGGGTCACCCTTATCGTGTATGAAAAATAGATGCCGGCCGATCCTGAGACGTACGCGATATTCACATAAAATTTCATACAAATCGGTCCAGCCGTTTCGGAGGATTTAAACGCCTAACAATTTGTGTGATCGTAGTCGGACAAACTCTGGCGGACAAACTGTGTTGTGATGTATTCACTTTGTGAGTTAAGTCGCTACCCGAGCCTATAGATGTTAACACATCAAAAATACTTTTTCTTACAAAAATTTCTTTTCTTAAAATCACATTTTGTTAAAAAAAAATAATACCTTTTCTTGTCTTTTCTTGACGTAAGTAGCCTTTTTGAAAATAAGTAAATTTTCTTAAAAAAATAATTTTTTCCTAAAAAAATTGCCACTTCTTAAAAAAGTACCTGTTTTTAAAAAAGTACTTCTTTGTAAAAAAAAATAATATATAAGAAATTATATATATAATTCAAAATTGTAGGAATAAAGGAGAGCAAATTAATTTTAATTCAAAAAGGATATTCTTTGCTGAATACCTTTAAAATACTAACAAAAATCCTGCAGTATTACAAATTTGTATATTAATGTCAAAGGAAAGATTGTGGCCGTCGGTGGTGCAATGGTTAGTGTGCGGTTCTCTTGTGCATGAGTACGTGGATGCGATCCCGGCTCCGGCCACCTTACACTTCTTTTGATCACTATCGAGTAGTTAACCATGAAAAAAACATCTCAAAATACCAAATTTAGTTGTCTTAGATCCTCGTTATTTTGAAAGTTGTAATTTCCGTTCGGAACCGGTGAAAACCTATAGGTCCCAATCAGTGAGTTCAAAACTAGAAAGCTCACAGCTCACTGGATGTGGCAACCTCTTCCCAATCCCTTTATGGGATGTCATGGGAAACCATTTTAAAGACTGTAAAAACCAGAACCAAATAATTTCAAATCAAGATACTTGAAAAAAACTCATTTCTAGCGGAGTACAATTTAATTATAACGTCCCCTGTACACCAATTTATCCTTTCACTTCTAAATTTGTGAATTGCTATTCCAATCTAACTACGCGATATGACTTTATTAAATTATTTTCCACACCTTTACGCTCAAGTGTGCACGTTTCCAAAAGTTTATAATTATAATAACAAAGGCGCTATACTCGTATAATAATATTTATTTGTTTATGCCAAAAACTTGAAAGTGATTTAGATTTTGTGTTGCCATACATCAAAAATATGTCGAACCACTACGTCTTTGCTCGATATGTTATTTGAAAAGGATGTTTCGCATGCGAGGCAGTACGACAATGTATGTGCGGAAGAATGAGGACGTGGAAACATTTAAGGATTATTTATTGCCGCAAATATTAAAGCATAACGGTAACATGCGCCCCATTGTATTGTTAAAAGTTTTGATATTTATTGTGTTTATTTTAAAATGTGTGATATATATGTATTCAAGATGTTTGGCTATGTGTGCACTTGAATTGGTAGATTCTTTTACTTAGAAGTTGATATTTAAACTGATCGACTACGAAGTAGTAAATTTAGAGAAAAAACAGTACATAGGCGAGAGAGCGATAAGCAACCAGAAGCACACCATGCAGCAAAGTAAGTTTAAATAGTGTTTGATTGCTACTATGGACAGCTAAATTTTTTGTTTAAGAAAATGTACTATTATTAACACGAAGTACCTTTTGTAAGAAAAAACCATAAGAGTATGAATTTTTATTTCCAAAAAATACTTGTTTTGAGAAAAAGGTACTTTTTGAAGATCTCTTATTTCAACTCTTATCTCAAGAAAAGAAAAGAAAAGGTATTGTTTTACTTTTGAGATAATTAAAGCTTTTGAGAAAAGGAATTTTTGTAAAACAAAAATTTTGGAAGAAAAGGATTTTTAAAAGAAAGGGTATTTTTTTTAGAATTGGTCCTTTTTTCAAGAACAGGTACAATTTTAAGAGTAGGTACTTACCTCAAGAAAACTTATTTTGTTTTACATAAAAGGTACTCTTCAAAGAAAATGTAGTTTTTTAAGAAATGACAATTTGTTGTAAGATAATGTACTTTTTTAAGAAAAGGTACTTATTTAAAAAATTTCATTTTTTTAAGAAAATGTACTTTTTGTAAGAAAATGTACTTTTTTAAGCAAAGGCAATTCTTTAAGATAAGGTATTGTTTTTAAGAACTTTTTATTCGGTTCAAAACTATAATATGTAATAAATTCCCATTAAAATTCCCAGAAAATTTCCCATTAAACAACAACTTTCTCCACATATGTTAACCAAACCAAAAGTAAGAGTATAAGCGTAAGTGTGCTGCCAAACGTAATTCCATGTTCAGGGCTGTGTTTCAGGGATTTGCCAGTCTTGCACTTTGGCTTTTCTAAATTTACTTTTTATTGGGTTGAAACTACAATACGCAATAAACCAAACCAAACCAAACTAAAAGTACCTAATATAGTTCATAATAATGGGTTGTAATAAAGTTGTTTAAAATTTTTTCAATTAGCCCCCAGGAACTTCGTTCCAAAAATGTTGGGAAATTTTTCACTTTTGCGGCTAACTAAACGCTACATAACCGCTATCGAAACGGTATTAAGAATCATCCCTAGGAAGTTCATATGTTTTAGAAAGTTGTTTATTGAGATTTTACGTAGTTAATGGTTTCCTTGAAGTTTGAACGGTTTGCTACTTCTGGACCTGAACAGGGGAAAAAAGGTAAAAAAAAATATCAAATTTTTTTACGTTTTTTGCGATTTTGACCTTGAAGATTAAGATTTTTTTATGTTCTTTATGGTAAGGGCTACAACTTTCCCTCAGAGAGTAAATCAAAATTCCAAACGGTTTGCAAGATATGATCCTGACAAAATGATCACTTTTTTGCACCGAGGCCCCAATTCTTTGGAGGTCAATAAAAAAACGCGCATGCCTTTGGGCAAAACTGGGAGACACGGGTCTTTTTTTGATGTGTTAACATCTATACGCGCGCCTCTAGGGCAGTAAACTATAAATTTAATACATACACAAGTGTTAGGTTTGGAAGAGTAAATCATCGTTTGTTTGTTCGTTGCTTGGCAGTCGGTATTGAAAGTTATTATTGGGCGATTTTCATATAATTTTCCCACGCGATTTTCTCCGGAAATTCATAGCCGATTTTATTAATTTTTGGATTAAAAAGCTAGTGCGGGTTTCGACGAAGAGTTTATTCCAAAAATTAAGGCGATCCGATATCGGCGAGCCGAGATTGAAGTGTTTTAATTTGGAGTAATATTAAAAAAGTATTTTATGTTGATCTTCGGTTATATCGTACGAATATAACAATGTATGTATGTATGTACAAGTGTCTGTTGCTTTGCATTCTTTGACTTTTGTGGGAATAAAACAAAAAGTATTGAGCAAGAAAATAATGACACATGTGCTTGCACTGGGTCTTTAAATAATTTTAAGTATTAATATTATTTAACTGTAACGTCATCATATGATTGAACGCTGTTTTTTATTTTCCAATGTAACATTTACGAATGTGTTCATAGAAACCGAACAGGTACCGTGTAGCAAAAAGGTGTTAACACATCGCCCGTGAGTTCGAACACTCATTGGATTTTTTTGGTAATTTATCACGTAGTGGTGTCCGTATATGGTTATATTTCCATGACTTACAAAATTACACACAGTGTATCTGACCGATCGTTGATTTTCTGGGTCTAAAGTCACACAGATATAGTTCGCTCAGGTTGGCAACAAATGGCTTTAGACTTTCGCATATAACACCCGAGAGGGCCTTGTATGCGATGGATAAAAGTCTAATTCCAATGTAGTTGGTGCATACATTTGGGTCGCCTCTTTTAAATACAGGACATTGAATGATGAGGACCTTATTCTAAATATTTTGCATTAGGCTCATTAACGGTTTAATAATGACGTTTGCAAATTTAAATAGAAAGCCAAGAACATTTGAAGCAACTGATTTAAACATCACTTATCCTGCTCCCTTATGTTTTTAATTTTTGTGCCAACTTGAACAAATTTTCAATTCAAAGACACTTTTGTTTAAACAGTGATGAAAATAAAATCAAAAGATTGAGGCAGCAACTTATTATCTGGTTTTATACTCTGCACATCTGGAACTAGATTACCATCCGAATACTTGGCTATTGCTTTGACTTTTCACTTTATAGCGTTATCCCCACAGCTATTATTTCTTTTTAAATAATTAGGTTTCTGGACTAGTTTCGTATTAATACCGTTTCGTCCAGATCGCAACTGACTGAAACATTGCTATTCCTGCAGTGTTCTCTGCATCAATTGCCAATGCGAAACTGCATCGTACTAAGGTTTGGTTTTAAAAGAGCTTCCATATCTACCATAGTATTTGCACTGCGATTCAGGATCATGAGGAGGGGATGCGATCTGTGCCAGCAGTGGAGTGACTATTTGTTGTCATTGCAGCTATCCAAATGGTCTGGTTTCTTAATCTCTGATTACGCAAGATTTTCACCCTGCTTAGGCTTATGCGAAGCTTTGCTCCAAAAGTGATACGAATCGATATTACCGTCTTGAAACACACACACGTCCATTTCACTGGTAGAGTGCATTCCACCAATTATCAGGAGATCAATCTGGTATTTCTTTCGTTAATCAGAGGATAGAGGAGTAACTAAGCTTGAGGACGTCTTTATGGTGGAATCTTGTACTACTGAAAAACACTTTATCTTCCTATTCACCAAGATCAGGACACTATGTACAAGTTAGTTCCAACACGCCTAAGGCACCTGTTGAAAAATACTGTAATTTAAATGGCTCTTAAAGAAAAGATACGTTTTGTAAAATGATAAACTGTTTTAAGAAATTTTTTATTTATTGAATGTATTTTTTAATAAAAAATATATCTTTAGGTCCCTTTTGTAAGAATATGGATTATATTTTCCCCATTAGGTCCTTTCTTTGATGCAGCCTAAGAGTACGATTTTTTTTACAAAGAAATACTTTTCGTAAGAACAGGTACTTTTTAAAGAAGTGGTACTCCTTTTAGGAAAAGGTTATTTTTTAAAGAAAATTTACTTATTTTCAGGAAGGCTACTTATCTCAAGAAAAGAAAAGGCATTATTTTATTTTTAAGAAATGGCACTTTTAAGAAAAGGAATTTTTGTAAGAAAAGGTATTTTTTGTAAGAGAAGGTACAGACAAAATACGAAAGAACAGAACAAAGTAATTATTATTTTTGAGTTTTATTTTTTTTTTTTGCTCTAAAATAATGATTATGGGCGAATTTTTATAATATTACTTAAAATTAATCATTACCATTGAAGAAATCTGTAAAAGTCTAAAATTTCAAAATCATTGCGGAAATACAAAGATTGTACAAAAAATTTTCATTATGGTGAAATTATTTCTCTTTTATGTCTGTTCTAAGTAATTGATTTTTTGATTTAAAAAAAGAACAGTAATCAGTATTTACGGTCCCTGGATTTTAGACATACAGATTATTCGGGGTAGGGTCCCTCAAAATTCTTATAGTGGTGTACATTTTCTCGTCTTATTTCGCTCACAAAATCGACCCGCTCTAATATACATATATCCACACTAAGGTGGACCTTGAAATGACATTTTTGCGATATTTTGGTAGATGAGGGCTCTATTCCGTGCCTTTTTGAAAAAAAATGACAATGCCGAAAAAAAAAATTAAAAAAAAAAAACATTAGGGGTTGCGCACGAGCCGAGAAAAAGGTGCACTTTGCCAAAATTAGGGGGGAAATTGCCATAGGTCATCAGGGGTCACCCGTAGGGGGGAAGAATGTATGGCCGACCCCCATTAACTTTTTACCGCCAACATTTTCCCCCAAGACACCCACCCCCTATCTCCTCCCCTTAGGGGGGTCAACATACAAAAATGGAGGTTGCTCAGTATTTTCGAAAAACACCATAGGTCATCAGGGGTTACCACTAGGGGGCAAAATATATGACCGACCCCCATTAACTTTTCATCCCCAACATCTTTTCCGAACAAACTTACCCTCTATCTCCACTCCTTGAGGGACTCCCCATACAAAAAAAAATCCAATGAGTGTTCGAACTCACGGGCGATGTGTTAACACCTTTTTGCTACACGGTACCTGTTCGATTTCTATGAACACATTCGTAAATGTTACATTGGAAAATAAAAAACAGCGTTCAATCATGTGATGACGTTACAGTTAAATAATATTAATACTTAAAATTATTTAAAGACCCAGTGCAAGCACATGTGTCATTATTTTCTTGCTCAATACTTTTTGTTTTATTCCCACAAAAGTCAAAGAATGCAAAGCAACAGACACTTGTACATACATTCATACATTATTATATTCGTACGATATAACCGAAGATCAACATAAAACACTTTTTTAATATTACTCTAAATTAATACTCCAAATTAAAACACTTAAATCTCGGCTCGCCGATATCGGATCGCCTTAATTTTTGGCCTAAACTCTTCGACGAAACCCGCACTAGCTTTTTAATCCAAAAATTAATAAAATCGGCTATGAATTTCCGGAGAAAATCGCGTGGGAAAATTATATGAAAATCGCCCAATAATCACTTTCAATACCGACTGCCAAGCAACGAACAAACAAACGATGATTTACTCTTACAAACCTAACACTTGCGTATGTATTAAATTTATAGTTTACTGCCCTAGAGGCGCGCGTATAGATGTTAACACATCAATAAAAGAAGCTGTAATTGAGTAGTACTACTAACCACTCTTAATATAATATAGTCAAATTAACATATTTTTGTTCGCTGATGGGTATTTCTTGCGGTAAGAATCGATAACATGTAGTAAATACTGTTTCTCTTCTTCGCCTTGACACAGTATTCTATTATAATCTTGTATCAATTTTACTCCTCTTTCGGCAGTGTCGTTCACAACGCGCAAGTTATTTACAATTCTACGACCTTCTTGATAGTCTGCGCGAGATTTCCAGGTTGCTGGATTTGCAAGAATAAAATCTTGCGATATTCCAAATCGTACAAATAAATTTTTGGTATTATGAGAGACGAAGTTGCTCAAGTCTTAAGCCAAGAATTCCTCATTCACATCTTTGAATTTCACCTCGATTTTTTTAACGCTGGTGCTTTTGATTACGACGCGAGGAGCTGGGGGAACCGGGTCGTCTTCTTCATCTTCTTCACCTTCTTCGTCTTCTTCATCTTCTTCACCTTTTTCGTCTTCTTCATCTTCTTCACCTTCGTCATTCTCATTTTCTAGCAATGCTCGGCGAGATACCATAGGTGACCGATAAATTTCTTTATCATTACCCGAGATAAATCCTGGTCAACGGACTTGTACTCGACGATGTCCTTCAAAAACTTCCAATCTTGATTCGGCGCCTCAGCTGCTCGAGAAGAACCAAACCATGCCTTGACGTAAAGTCGCACCACAAAAATACAAACGTGTCGAATACCATTCAATTCACATACAGATAAGTGAAAAGTTCTCCGAAACAAAAACATCTTGAGGCTGTAAATGGCTTTTGCCATCCATCGAGCATGGGAAACGGGTCCTGGAGGTCGGAAATGGTAATTCTCAAGTTTTTCACCCAGAAACAAAAGAATTAATTGTAGTATTTCTTTGTAGTCATCGCGAGGGTGTTTCTCCTTCAATTGATCTAAGCAAAACTTCTTTATGCCGACTTGCATTGCCACAGGAATTTTTCTGACGACTTGATCGTCTATCAAGCCAGAATGGAATGGTTTAACCTTTACAGCGTCCCATTCCTGTTTGAAACGGTCAAAGCAAGGAACGCCTGGTGCACTGGTCTTTCCCATTTTTGTCTCAAAAACTTCCCTTAGCACCAGTTCGTATACGTGGTGTCTGCAAGGCAAATATAAGATTTCTCTCTCCAACAGCCGCTCAAGAGCAACTGCGGCTCCGGAGAATGGGCCACTGTTCGTTGATGTCGTGTCGAAAGAAAGTCCTTGTATTCGATGTGTCATATGCCAAGATGCCAACAGTTGATAAACGGCATGTGCTATTCTCCGGCCTTTTCCTTTCCCATCTTCTACTTTGGGAACTCCAAGAAGTTGTTATTTTTCTCCGTACGAGACAATTACCGGTAGACGGTCCACCTTCTTTGTACCCACAAAATCCAAAAGCATTTTGCCATCCCAATGGACTACGAAGGATTTAGCTGCGACAAGCTGGAGATGAATGAAACGCGTTGAAGAATAAGAATTCTGAATGAGAGCAAATAAATCTATGCGATCTTACTTCTGGATTGTCTTTCACATAACTCAGCATGTTCTCTCGATTTGAACGCCGACATCTCCGAAGCGACGTACGGTTTATTGTGTATTGTTGAGGATCGCGTCCAAATGCTTCTGCCGCCGCTATCATAATGCCGACCGCGTCTCGGTCAGTCACTTTGCACTTGTCCAAAGCTGATAGGACTCGTTCAGTAAAACATTGTTTGTAACCTCTTCTGTCACCAACATTTGACGGGCCAGCTTCTGCCGGGAAGTTTTCGTCCTGTCTCCCATTATCATCGCTTGAATCACTGCTTGAAAATTTAACCACTGCAATTGAACGAATTTCATTTGAATATAAACATTGGACGAACACACAAAGCGCGAAATAGCTTACCGCCTTTAGCGAACCGATCTCTACTAGATTCCGTTGCACGTTTGCGTCGCAACTCTTCTTGTTCTTCGCGCTCAGCTTTTCTTTTCCTCGTTCGAGTATCAGTAGCGTCCACACCTCCCATAGTTCCTGGCCGGCCATCTTCTCTTTGCTTTAGCAGAAACTCAATGTCTTCGGTATTTGTCATTTTCTCAAGGGCGTTGGCGTGTGCGATGTCCAAAAGATTATCCAAGCTATCAGAAAACGTATTCTCTTTTTCTCTAGTGGACTCAGTCTTTCTGTGAGATGACTTTCTTAAAGCATCCCACTCATCGTGCAGCGCAGCTATTTTTCTTGTAACATCTCCTCTGGCTTTCGTCGGAATAGCTGCTTGGCGCCAAAAAATCATCACTGCGTCCGCGACTATAACCGCACTATTTTTCTTCGACATGTTTCGTTTGCGAATGTTGAAGAAATGCATTCTTAGCACTTGCTTCTTCGACGGTAATTTGTTCCCCGTAATATTCATGCTTGGATAACCAATCAAAAAAATATCGTCGCGCGATCTAAGTCGTGTTGTCATCTTAACTTTTAAAAAACGGGAGAAAAATCAATTTACTTTTCGCGGTCGTCGGCACTTGTTGAATGACAACAATCGATGAATGAACTGCTATTTATAACTACTACGTATTTTGCAATATTTTACTGCCAGGTACTGATGAATGGGGGCATCCCCTAAGGGTGCCTATGTACCTGATTCAGCACGTGTGCGTTTCAAATTTTTCAAGACTTTCCAAACAATGACCACTCTTGAATATTGATGGAATTTCTGTAAAAAAATCAAAAAAATCTCGATATTGTGCAACTGTAAATACATAGATTTTCAGTATTTTTGTATGGGGAGTCCCTCAAGGAGTGGAGATAGAGGGTAAGTTTGTTCGGAAAAGATGTTGGGGATCGGTCATATATTTTGCCCCCCTAGGGGTGACCCCTGATGACCTATGGTGTTTTTCGAAAATACTGAGCAACCTCCATTTTTGTATGGTGACCCCCTAAGGGGAGGAGATAGGGGGTGGTTGTCTTGGGGGAAAATGTTGGCGGTAAAAAGTTAATGGGGGTCGGACATACATTCTTCCCCCCTACGGGTGACCCCTGATGACCTATGGCAATTTCCCCCCTAATTTTGGCAAAGTGGACCTTTTTCTCGGCTCGTGCGCAACCCCTAATGTTTTTTTTTTTTAATTTTTTTTTTCGGCATTGTCATTTTTTTTCAAAAAGGCACGGAATAGAGCCCTCATCTATCAAAATATCGACACAAGGTCCACCCTAATCCATACATTACTTTATGTTCAAATATATACTATCGCAGTGATAGCTTCCTGTAGTTCTGTTTACTACACAACACACCAGAGCTTTGGCGCAAACTTGTGTTTGGAATTTGTTTACCTTTTGCTGGGCACATGTGTGTACGAAATACTCAAAGTGTGTAAACACTTGTTGTTTTTTCAATTTCGAGGAAAATACATGTAGAAGGTTATGTGTGAACTCGAATGTGGTTGTGTCTTGTTACGTGTGCTGGTGTACAAGAGGTCTCCTTCAATGGAAAGTTAATTCTCTAGGTGAAAACAAAAAAGTGAATGCTAAGTTACTTTTGAGGTTTCAGAAATTTTATAAACAAATATTAAATAGTTCCACGAACTGTTAGTTTAGTTAGAAGGATCAAGAGATAGTGGAAAGTGGTATACTAAAAGTTTTGAATATTTCCTGTTATTCTGGGATATTCCATACAATTTTTTTTCATATTAAAATTATGAATCTAACAAATTTCCTAAACTTTGTTCCCTTTTCAGTTAAATACTTTTATTAATTGCCAGAATAACAGTATTTATAAATGAGAATAAAATAACAAAATTTAAAATTACGTACCATACGTAATTGAAAGTGCATGTAATAAATTAAATACTCTCGAAGATTAGGTTTAATGCCAGTTTCCAATAAATTCGGTGTATTAGGGATTTTTCTACTTATAACAATGATTCTGAAAATAAATAAGTGAAATTTGTTTCTTCATGGGTATTTCGTACTTAATACTCTATACCAACAAACATGTTTATCCGGGTGTTTGTCGATTTAATTGGTTTTGTACAAAATTCCACAGTGTGTAATTTTTAAAGTCATGGCAAAATAACCATATGTGACAGCGCATAGAGAAAGGGACCTAAGGGTAAAAAAATCAATTTTCACGTTTTTTTTTTTGATGTGGACAACATCTGAGCATCGAATTAGACCGATCACATGCCCCAAAAGTGTTCCCTCCCAGAGATATGCGCGTTTTATGACTATTGGTTGCTTAGCAGGATAATGTGACACTAGTGGTCCTCATGTAAACTCGAAATAGCCTCATAAGCGCACACATGTGACACACATAAACGTGGGATGGAGAAACGTGCAAACTTTTGATATTTCGTTGTCACCGGTGCTACGGTGCATGAATGCCGCTACTATAAACGCTGCAAATATACACAAAATAATTCCAATTGTTTATAACGCATAAATATTTAAGTATTTCTTTTGTGTATTAATGCACGACTTCTCTTCAGTAAGGTTTGCCATTTCATCATGGAAAGATATACGAGCCTACAACGAGTTGAATTTATTAAAAGTCACTACCGAAATTTGGAGTCAGTGGCCTCAACTTTAAGAGCGCTACGTCCAATTTATGGTCGTCATAATCGTCCTACCAATAATATGCGTTATTGGTCAGACATGCAAAATATGCGTTATTGGTCAGACATCAATCCACACGTAATCCATGAGTCATCATTGCATCCCGGAAAAATTACGGTTTGGTGCGGTTTATGGGCCGGCGGCGTCATTGGGCCGTACTACTTCCGTAATAATAAAGACCGGCACATTACTGTGAATGCGAATCACAACCGTTCAATGATAACCGAATATTTTTGGACCCAATTTGATAATATGGACTTGGAGGACATGTGGTTCCAACAGGACGGCGCCACAAGCCACACAGCGAATGCCACAATCAATTTATGGGAAACCAAGTTTGGTGAACGTATTATCTCACGAAATGGCCCAGTCGATTGGCCGCCTCGGTCGTGCGAGTTGACGCCGTTAGATTATTTCCTGTGGGGCTACTTCAAGTCTATGGTATATGCCAACAAGCCAGCGACGATTGATGAACTTCGTAAGAATATCGAAGGTGAAATTGGGTTCAGCGTCTGAACTTCTGCAAGCGTGCCCGTGGTGGCCATGCCAAAGAAGTCGAGTTCCATACATAATGGCATCGAACCTACTTTCACACGAATAAAGAATTTCATTGGTATCTAAAACCGGGTTTGTTTTATTTAAGAAAACTTTTGTAGCGCTCTTATAGAAAAATCATACCTCCGGTTCACTTATTTAAAGCCACTAAAAATTCCATATTCAGCAGCCTGTATCTTTTGCAATTTGTAACCGATTGCAGAAATGGAAGCTAGACATCTTTAGATAGAAAACAAACTATGATTGTAGTGGTTTCTTAACTAAAGAACTTTTGTTGCGCAATTTATAAAAAAAAGTCAAAAAATGTACTATTTTTTTTTTTTGTTCACTTGAATAAAGGCACTTTATTATTTTTAAAGTAAGCGATGATTTTGTGTAGGGAGCGTTTCTTTATTACAAGTTATTACAATCTTAATCATTTTACGAGTCAAAATGGCAAAACAAAAAATTTTAAATCTAGCGGAATAAACTAAAATCGGTGTTTAAAATTCTGAAGGATATTCTAATCGCACAATAGCTAAAAAAATTGAACGGTGCCCAACAGTTGTCGACAATTACATCAAGAACCCCGAGGGCTATGGAAAAAATTTGAAAGGGAGGGTTTCATTGTCTTTCTCTACGTATAAGGAAAGAAACATCATCAGAATTGCTTGTAATTCTGCCTTATCCTTGCCAAAAATAAGAGGGCAACCGTGAGCGGGAGCGAGCATGACATCAGTACGCAGAGTAATTAAGAGCTGTGTCTTAAATACCTGAAAGTACAAAAAAACCGCCACTTAATACTCGTCGTAAGGAAATCCGGCTTCAATTCGCATGTCATGTAAATGACTGGAGAACCGTTGTATTTACGGATGAGAAGAAGTTTAATTTGGATGGGCCTGATGGCTACAACTATTATTTTGAACCGACATCACAGCCGAGAGGGTGGTGTTATGGTGTGGGGTGCTATTACGTACTATGGCACCATCGATCTTGAATTTTAAACTGCAAAAACTACTGGTGCAAGATGTAAAACGTTATTGGAATCGGGTTTACTGAAGTTCAGTGAAATATCTGGTCCCATATCTTGGATATTGCAACAAAATAATGCACCTATACACAACGCCAGAGAAGTAAAGGAGTTCATTGCAATCCAAAATGTTAACGAACATTTATGCTTTAAATATCTTCATGAAAATATATCAGATTTATAATGTATATGGAAAGTATCTTATGTTTTGTTAATGCCTTAACATATGCAACACATCTTATCTGAAACTTGAGATAGATTTTAAATATACATAACTGCTAAATTTCTATACATATATTAAAGCTAATAGACATAAATTATTGCAGAAAGAAGTTGAAACTGGGGATTCCCCTTGAAGAAAATATACAGAACTTAAGTTACTTTTGTGTTTATCGATTTTAGTTTGTCTTATCTTCTGGCCTAGTGAAGGTGTCATTTTTAGGTGAAAGTTTTTTCTTACGAAATGAGTGAAAGAGTTCGTACAAAAAGATTTACTTCCACTGATATAAATAACATGCTCTGTGAGTGTGAAAGTAGTGAAGAAGATGTTACCCACTCTGATAGCGATGAAGAATATATTCCAATAGTAAACGAAATGGTCTTGGAAGCTGCAGATACTGAATTAGCAGGGACTCTGGACGCCAATGAGATCTCGTCCGACTCTGAAGAAAGCTATGAGACTGATGAAGTCCAAACAGAAAATAGGCTTTTTGGCAAAGATGGAACCCGTTGGAAATCGAGCCCATTTCAAGAAACACAGCCACTAAAGAGAAATATTTTAAGACAACGTAATTGTGCAGCCCAAAAGTTTAAATTATTTACTGGTAAACAAATATTTAAATGTATTTTGTCAAATGAAATGTGTGACATTATTCTTCGAGAAACAAACCGTAAAGGTCTCAACATTGTATCTGATTACAATACAAAAGTAACAAAAGGAAAGAAGAAAGTATTCGAGCCTTTCAGAGGAGAAGAATTCGATGCTTTTTGGCATTCTGATTTATTCTGGCGTTCATAAATCAAACAGAGAACATCTATCTGAATTGTGGAAACCCACTAATTTGCCATTATTTCGTGCAGCAATTTCCATCAACAGATTCAGAATGCTATTACTGTGTATATGTTTTGATAATGCCGAAACTAGTATATCTCGCGCACAAACTGATAAAGCTGCTGCTTTCAAAGACATTTGGATAATGCTAAATACCAATTTACAGCAAAGTTATAAACCTGGAGAGTGCATAAATATTGTCGAGCAACTCTATGGGTATCGCGGGCGTACACGTTTCACACAGTACGTGCCGTCAAAGCCAGAAAAATATGGTATAAAAATATTTTGGGCCTGCGATGCATCTAACTCTTACCGTTTACATGGGCAACTATATACCTGTAAACCATCAGAAGGCGAGCGACAAACAAAAATAGGCGAAAGGACAGTGAAGAAAACATCAGGAAGAAACATTAGTACGGACAATTTTTTTACTTCCTTGGAACTGGCTAGAACTTAAAGCTCGTGGAATATGACACTTGTGGAAACTTTACGAAAAAACAAAAAAGGATACTACTCTCCGACCGGCAATCCGAAAATTTTGAACCCGCTACCATTTCGCACCCTTGCATTTTCGGACATGGTCCAAGTGGACTTTTCTTCATGAACTGAGCCAAGGAATACGCTGGAGAAATTTGTCCGGAACTTCCTGAATCACCCTGTATTAGAGGCCCCATAAATGCAAAAGTTGATTTTGTTTCGCTCCCCGCGACTTTTCAAAATCCTTGGGCTTAATAAATAATATCTGCCTCGCAATTTTTCAAATCTGGTTTAAACCGACCAGTCCCAATTGACCTAAAGGCTAAAAACCGGCATTAAAAACACTTCATTTCCTTTTTGGCCTTTAACTCCTAAACAAACGATATTACGAGGTTTGTTCACATAAGCTATTTTGACCAAATTAAAAAAGCGGACATTTCTTCAATACAAGCTTTTAATGGCGTTTTCAACTATGAAAAGCAAAATTTTCCAAATTTTTGGGGATCTTTTTTTCTTTAAAAATTTGTCTTTTGCTGTTGAAAGGCGGTAAACGTATAGGATGTAGCTTGCTAAATAGAAAATTAAATAATGTTTATAATAAAATCAAATTTTTTGAAATATGTTAATTTTTGGTGGATTTATGGGATCTCAAAGTCAGGAAAAAAATCAACATTCTGGATTTTTCTTCAAAGTATTTATTTTTTAATAAGTAAACTAAACCATATTAGTATTTAACAAAACGGTGGAAGAAATACACTTACGTTTTTTCGAATGATATGTTGTGATTAAATGAGAGCTTCGATATGTTGCAAAATTTCACGAAATCAACACCTAAAAGCAAAACACAAAACAAAAAAAGAAGGTGCACTTGTTGACAGTTTTCACGTACATACATACTTTCGTGATGTTTGTTGCGGGGAGGGCAGAGCGAAACATTTTTGTTTCGGGTTTGTTTCACTGAGTTTTTACAACAACTGAGTTAGCTGTCAATAGAATTCAATGCCTCGAAAGTTTGGTTCTTCCCGATATATCCTATAGTTGTCGCAAAAGTAAATATTTAATATGGAAAACAACGGTGAATCTAGTTATGTTTATTTGATTGGTATGTTCTAAGAAACATGCTGTTTATTTCGTTTCATATATAACATGGTATAAATATTTATTATAGGTAAAAAAGATGTAGTTTCAGCAAACGAATGCTTCCAAATAAGAAAGAGGTTCTAGGAAGAGTCTTATATTTAATACTAGACCGAAGTAATACTGTGCAGTAATACTGGTGCAGTGAGCCATGCTAGATGGATGGCGAAAATAATTTACTCGCTTAAATTTTTTCTCTTTAGAAAACAATTTGCTGTTCCAGGTAAGAACATACAAAATTGGATTATTTTTGTTTTAATTTATCATTCCTTGCTCTCTTAATATTTGTTTTAAGCCTTTTTATTTTATTTCAGCTCAAGTATTAAAAGGTTTACGCAGATTTAATATATTTACTGTTCGTATCTACTTAAAGCACTGGTTCCTATGTCAACTAGCACCAAAAGCACCGGCCAATGATTTGAAGCTACTACAGGAGCTAGAGTCTTTTAAAGCTATATATAAAGATATTGCAAAATGCATTGGCTTTCTCCGACGATGAAGTTGACTTTGAACTAAAAAAAAGATGCTATTGAATTTGAACAAAGAAGGTCATCCAGATAATCCAAAGCGGATTAGCTTTCCTGCTGAGCAAATAAGTTCTGCCGCATTATGTGATTTCGTAACATTTATTTTTTGATACCATTCTGAATGAGGAAATCACACATGATACTAAAATTTGTTGTTGAAAGATCCATCTAAGTTGGAGCAAAATGTTCACTACCTTGCTGCGAAAGCGATTGTAAATAGATTCCTCGTTGTTAACGATATCGCAGAACGTGGTATTGCTCTAATCACGCGCTTTAATGATGTCTTAGCGCATCAAGAGAAGCAAAAGCAATTGGTATTGCATGCAGTGGAGCAACACTATAAGGACATATCATCAAAAAAAATTTCAAAGCAAAAATTTTTAGAATATTTGCATAACAACAAGTAAATTTATAAATTTACTTTTCTTGACTACAAAATTATTTTAAAAATCACAGTGTTTAAGTGTTATAATGTCAATAATATCACCTTCTCACATTTTAACGATATTTTAATTGCTCCACTTTGTAAATCCAACACATCATAATGTATATTCTTGTGTTGTTATAATTTAGTAATTTTTGAATAACAAATAAAATCTATTCTAAAAAAAATTCAAAATGCTGATTTGTTTTCTGACTTTGAGATCCCATAAATCCACCAAAAATTAATATATTTCAAAAATATTTTTAATTTATTATAAACATTATTTAATTTTCTATTTAGCAAGCTACATCCTATACGTTTACCGCCTTTCAACAGCAAAAGACAAATTTTTAAAGAAAAAAAGAGCACCAAAAATTTGGAAAATTTTGCTTTTCATAGTTGAAAACGCCATTAACGGTTGGATATATGTTAAAAGCTTGTATCGAAGAAATGTCCGCTTATTTATTTTGGTCAAAATAGCTTATGCGAACAAACCTCGTAAAATCGTTTGTTTAGGAGTTAAAGGCCAAAAAGGAAATGAAGTGTTTTTAATGCCGGTTTTTAGCCTTTAGGCTAGCCTTTTAGCCTGCAGATATTATTTTTTAAGTCCAAGGTTTTAGAAAAGTCGCGCGGAGCAAAGAAAGCAATATACTTTTCTTTTTCATATATTTTGTGGGGACTCTGCCCTGCATATACTTATATTACAGGCTCGTACACTCTACCAAATTTGCCTTCAGCAAAGAGGCAACCTTGTGCTCATATGTTCCAAAAATAAAGCTGTGATTATGCTATCGACTATGCATTCAAACTGCATAATGTGGAATCTACTCTGAAGGAAAAACCTGAAATTATAACAAAACTAAAGATGGAGTAGATAACATGGATAAATTATTGGGCGAATACATGCAAACGCAGAACAAGTCGGTGGCCGTTATCATTATTTTTTAATGTTACTGATATAGCAGCATTGGCGTCGTATATTATATATATGGAAAACAATACAAGATTTTAGTCCACAGATCGCCGTAGACAATTTCTAAAAGTTCTAAGTTTTGAATTGTGCAGAGAAAATATAGAGAAACGAGCTAAAAATATTAAGGTTTCTTCTCAATCATCCACCGGTTTAGCTATAAATATCGTTCTTGGAAAAGACTTAGATGCTGTAACATGCTCCAATTCCTCCTTACAAAAAAGGTCAATACCGGCCGAATTCCAGTAGTAGGAAGTTGTCACGTGTGCTCACAATTACAGATGAAGCAAAAAAAAATCCAATGAGTGTTCGAACTCACGGGCGATGTGTTAACACCTTTTTGCTACACGGTACCTGTTCGATTTCTATGAACACATTCGTAAATGTTACATTGGAAAATAAAAAACAGCGTTCAATCATATGATGACGTTACAGTTAAATAATATTAATACTTAAAATTATTTAAAGACCCAGTGCAAGCACATGTGTCATTATTTTCTTGCTCAATACTTTTGGTTTTATTCCCACAAAAGTCAAAGAATGCAAAGCAACAGACACGTGTACATACATACATACATTGTTATATTCGTACGATATAACCGAAGATCAACATAAAATACTTTTTTAATATTACTCCAAATTAATACTCCAAATTAAAACACTTCAATCTCGGCTCGCCGATATCGGATTGCCTTAATTTTTGGCCTAAACTCTTCGTCGAAACCCGCACTAGCTTTTTAATCCAAAAATTAATAAAATCGGCTAGCAATTTCCGGAGAAAATCGCGTGGGAAAATTATATGAAAATCGCCCAATAATCACTTTGAATACCGACTGCCAAGCAACGAACAAACAAACGATGATTTACTCTAACAAACCTAACACTTGCGTATGTATTAGTTTGATAGTTTACTGCCCTAGAGGCGCGCGTATAGATGTTAACACATCAAAAAACTCGTAAAGCTTGTGCTACTTATTCTAAACCTATTAGTAATGAACACTCAACTAATCATCCAATTTGTTGCAAATGTTCGAAAGATCACCAATAAAATTATAGTTATAAGTAGAATTTTATTATCAATATTTGAATTATTTTTTTAAGTTTTGTTTTTGTTATTGTTTGTTATAAAATAAATCCGTCCTTATAAATAAATTCGTTACTTCGTTTCATTATCGACTTTTAGATTATTTACTCATTTTTCGCTACTAGTTTACAAAAACCATGTTTGCAATGTTTGCCTTTCATATAACACTCACCAAGGTACCCAGGTACCTTGCTGTACAGTTAAGGGTTTCACGTTATAAATGATCTCCCACGCTGATACAAACTAAATTTTAGCTCTGAATTTGAAAAAAAATCTAAGATTACTAAAAGTTAAGAGTTCTCAAGAAGTTTCAAGGGTGTAGGCCATCAACTTCGATAAAAGAATTAAGTTGAAAACGCCAAAGGTACCCGGGTACATTGGACTGCACATAAGGGTTAATAATCGTGACTGGCCACCCTAGTCGCCATATCTAAACATTATCGAAAATGTCTGGGGTTTGTTATCTGGTAAGGTCTATGAAGGAGGTAGACAATTTGATGACAAGCAGTCACAAATTCAGGTCATTAAGGATGCTTGGAATCAAATTTCGTTGGAGTACATAAATTCTCTTTATCTCTGAATGAAAACCCGTATATTTGAAGTTATTAAAAACAAAGGGGGTTGTACTCATTACTAATAGTTCTGAAATAAAGTACAATAAATTAAAAGAAAAAAAGAAAAACTTTGTTTTATTAAAATGAGTTAAAGTGCCTTTATTCAAGTGAACACATTGCAAATTTTTGGACTTTTTATAAATTGTTCAAAAAAAGTTCTTTATCTCAAGATGTCTAGCTTCTATTCCCATTTTAAAATTCTGCAATCAGTTACAAAGTACAAAAGACACAGGATGCTGAATATGGAATTTTTAGTGCCGTTTAATAAATAAATCGGAGTGTAAGTCTGTTGTTTGTCTACCAACGCATAGTGATAGTCGTGTTTTAAAGTATTGTAGCATTTGGAAAAGTTGAAACCTTCTGAAAACATAAACGTGAGAGACAACAACGGAAGGAGAAACAAACGAGCAGCAGATGCTCATTTCATGAAAGAATCATTAATACATTCAAGGCAAGTATAATTATAAATCTTATGATTTTGCTACGAATTGGTTATAAACGTTGATTTGCTTTGTTAAAATTAATTATAATAAATAATTTATATGAATTCGAATTTTATGACCGATTTTGTTAGATTTTAGTTAATGTATGAGAAATTCATACAACAGGGTCAGGAAATGAATAATGGTTGGTTTTTGTTGGAAATAATAGACAATTCTGTGAAACACACTTACTGTAATGACTATGTGTTTTGAAATCAAATGATAATTCGTTTCTCAATAATAATAATTTTGTTGGAAATGCGCACATGTTTCATGGAAATATGCGAATGCTTCCACGTAAGTTTTTGATGTTTTGCCAATGTTTCCTAATAAATGCATTCATGTTTGCCAGTAAACATGCTGATATTTGCCATTAAATACAAATGAATTGCAAACATATGAATGTCAGGATTGTGTTCCAGACACACTATACAATGGAATTTATTTGGGAGAATTCGTTACAGAGGACGTTTTGTTCAGTGTGGACGTCCTTGCGCGGTTTGTTCCTGGATATGCAAAGTAATGGTGAGTCAATGATGCTCTTTGGCGGCATCGTGTGGTAGCCTTAGAAGCCTACATATTGGTCATTACTGATTAGGCTTCAAGGAATATTTACTATGTGTATGCGCTGTAAAATCTGTCTTCTTTGTTGTTTGGATGCAAATATAACGTGTTTTCAGCTTGTCGCAAATGTAGAAGCCTTCTCTCAAACGCATTGTGTTTGCCATTCAATATTACTTATTTTTTTTTTCTTTTGTTTTCTTTATTTGCAATCTATTTACATATAAACATTAAGCAAATTTTAAATCCATTTCATATAAATGACAGAGCTGTTAAGTTCTATTGAACTTAACAGTAATACAGTATGTTGCATTTATAGTACAATATTTACATTAATATTAATTATAAAAATTGGAGGTAAATAGCCAAGATATTTGTATGATTACTTAGTCTATTTAGGTAGTTAGTACTAAATCTGACAATTTCGCTTTTAACTTTAGGGACACCAATATCGTTGTGTATGTTATTGTTGTTGACAAACCATGGAGCATTGCTGATTAATCTAAGGGTCTTTGACTGATATCTCTGAAGAATCTCAATATTAGAAGTACTGGCTTTTCCCCATAACTGTATACCATATGTCCACACTGGTTTTAGAACAGTTTTGTATATTAGAATTTTATTCTCCAAGCTAAGCTGAGATTTGTGACCCAGAAGCCAAAAAATTTTCCTCGTTTTTATATTTAGTTGTTTTCTTTTGTGTTCTACATGTGTTTCTATGTGTTTTCTCCAATTCAGACGTCTGTCGATGTGAAGTCCAAGATATTTTACACTGTTGGATGTTGGAATGTTAACTCCATTTAAGATCACCGGCGGGCAGTCTTCCTTTCTTAAGGTATAAGTGACACGTACTGATTTTTCGGCATTAATTTCTATATTCCATTTGTTAAACCATGATAATATTACTTATACGTCTGCGTCCTGTTGACACTCACGAACGGAATGTAATGTTACACTTGATGTTCGTGTACGGCATAGGAAAGATGATTGCTTCTATATCTGCATGTTGGTGTGGCAATTGTATTGGAACAACATTCCTGCAATTTTCTACTATTAGAAAGCGGAACTAGTATTTTATCGGATATATCAAATTTGTATACCCGATAGAATTTCTAGAAGAAACGAGTTACTTGTATAGAGGGATATGTGAACGAATATAGGAATGGTTTGAAGCAAATACGATTAGGGAATTAGGCTACGAAACTATATTTGCGTCTTTTCTTTAAATTAACTGATCATTGTAACATTTATGCGGTCTCTCGAAGGTGCTGAAAAATAGTTACTACTCCTGACTAATACCGTGAGTAGTGGCAGTGACTAGTAGATACGAGTAGTAGCATTTTGTTTTTGAAATATTCTCCACCGTTTTGTTGTATACCACCGACTAGTATTATGAAGAGCCACTCCATGAATTGTGGTAGGTGATGGTGGTTGCTACAATCTCAGATACTGCATCATCATCATCATTTATACAAAAGAACTTGCTCCAGTAACTACAATAATAACACTATGCAGGTAGTAATGAATAATAAATAAACTGCGAAACATAAAAATAGTTGAATTAAACAAATGTACATGCAAATTTAAACACACGCAAACTGGAAAATATTTTTCAATAGGGATGACTAAATGTTGTATTCAAAGGCAATTTTTTGTGACACCTCTTTGTTACACCTCTAAATGTTACATTGGAGAATAAAAAACAGAATAGTTTTTGTGCTGAAGGCTCTTTAGATATTCCATTTTTTCTTACATCTGCTTTAACATTAGGCGTAATATTGTTAAAATAAATAAAGCAATATATAGCTCACTAAAATTATTGTTTTTATTTTCTCATAAACAGAGCGCCGACAAAAAGTACAGAATAGTATAGAGAACTTATTGCACTCTTTTTCCGCTCTCATGTAGAGAGTCTGAGTAAAAGAGCATAAACAAGTCTTATTCTCTTTATAGACTATTTCAATATAAATGCACCATTTCGACAATGTTATTACATAAAACAATACAAAAAGCATTAATGTTTCAAAAGGCAGCAATGTTTCACATCAACAGAGAGTAATAAGTACTGAATCATTCCCAGGTGTCGTCGGTGCTTTTGCGTCATACAGTTCCTTCCATGAGTTCTCTACTATTCAATACCAGTATTGCCAGAGACCGACTAAGAAATTATGCCAAATATTATCGCCTTTTGCGAAACCATTATGCTAAAATGTTCACATTAGTACTTTTGGTATATCTTGATCTGCAGCACTCACAGTCACTCCAAGAAATGGGTGCTTATCTGTAAGCTGTAACTGTAAACTGTAAACAGCTGTTATACCTTACGTCTTCGAAGTGAAAAGAAGTAATATTATGGTTTTAATGTGTTATAGAATTTATCTTAATTTTTTTAACAATTTTAACAATTCTACAACATTAAAAGTTTGACTTTCAATAAGTATGACAATTTTAAAATAAGTCTTGCAAAAAATTAATTTATTATTTTTTTTGATAGCCATTGTTCTTAACAATTTCTTTCAATCTTCTTACAATAGCATTACCAAGTTTTTGATAATTTCTTTAGGAATCCGTTCTACTTATCATACAGATCAGTGATCAAATTGTCTCTACTTAGAAATTCTCATTGGCATTACTCTCTTAATCAACCACAAAATTCCGATAAATGTGTTGTAAGAACAGATTTTTGAAATAAATTAAAGATGGGAAAATAGTGCTAAAAATTATAATAAAATTAAAGAAAGTATAAACATTGTGAGGAAATTGTGCAAAAAGGCACTTAGCATAATTTTTTAAAAAATAAGTGGCTAAACCAAAAAAATTATGCCTAAACGGCACAAATTATGCCAACATGTTAACACTGTTCTATACTCTTTGGCGACGACGACCTGCTTGTTTGTTCGCGGCCGCTATACCAAAACTATCATACTTATTTTCAAGCAGAGACTATTGTTGTACAACAACGAAATATGTGATGCTAACGCTGTGTGTTGTTTACATATCTTCACTTTGATAGATTGCCATACCCCTGCCTATAGATGTTAACACATCAAAAACTATACATATATTGTGTAAACGACGAATTTTGTATTATTCAGAATTATCATGTATATTATCCGCCTCTTTGTATGCATGGTAACAAAAGAAGCATGAGTATTCTACCACTTCGGGTAGAAGACATGCCATTTAAAGACATCTTTAAACGAAAATTTAAATTTTACAAGTTGGTATCCAGTTCAACACCCCGTATGAAATTTCCGAAAGACATCATCTGTGACTAAGAAGTTCCATGTCGGAGCATATACCGATCCGCTCAAATACGAAGAACTTCATGACACCCTCTGCCATTTTCTTACAGGAAGCTTTCGTACTTTGTCAATAGTAGTTATCACCTTACGACATTTACACAAGAAGTATGTACGCATCCATTCATCATATGGCCAGCTGGTCGTCTAGACGACTCTAGGACTGTTGGAACGAAATTCCTTATCGCACGGTGCGGGATGGGGGCTAAATGAAAACAAATTAAACAAATTTTTTCAACACTACAACCCAGTATAGTCAACTATATTGGGCACTTTTGCTTTGGTTTGTGTCTAGACTAATATATGTTGGGAAATTTCGTGTTTAATGGGAAGTTTTCTTGGTGGAGCCTGTAACCAATATTTAGTATATATTGTAGTTTTAAACCCAATACAAAGTAAATTTAGAAAAGTCAAAGTGAAAGATGTTTAAAAAAAAGAACAGTTTCTTAAATAAGTGCCTTTTCGTAAAAAAAAGTAAATTTTCTCAAAAAAATACCTATCCATATCTTTAAACAGTACCTTATCTTAAAGAAGTAGTGTGAAAGTTTAATAAATCTTGAGAAAACAGTCGAACCCACTGGTATTTTTATTTTATGACCTCAACCAAAACTAGTTAAACAGAGAAGTACCGTTACTTCAAAAAAAAGTTAATTTTCATACAAAAAGTACCTTTCTTACAAAAATATTTTTTTTTAAATAAGTATCTTTTCTTAAAAACGTAAATTTTCTTACAACAAATTTGCCTTTTCTTGCGAAACTACCTTTTATTTAAATAGGACCTTTATTATAAAACACAATACATTTCCTTGAGATAAGAACCTACACTTAAAAATTTACCTATTCTTGAAAAAAAAAATCCCATTTCTTAAAACTAAATTTTACTTCAAAAAAATATCTTCTCTTAAAATAATACCTTTTCTTAAAAATAAAATAATACGTTTTTCCTTGTCTTGGAAATAATTAAATTTTCGTAAAAAAATAACCTTTTCCTAAAAAAGAGTACTACTTCTTTAAAACGTACCTGTTCTTAAAAAAAGTGATTCTTTGTAAAAAAAATATTCAAACTCTTATGGCTTTTTCCTACAGACAGTAGTTCTTCTTAAAAATAGTAAATTTTCTTAAAAAACACATTAGCTTTTAATAAAAGAAGTACCTCTCTTTAAAAAATGACCTTTTCGGGTGAATATAATACATAAAATGTATAAATACTTAAAAAAATAATACATTCTATAAAAAAAATTTTTTCTTAGAAGAAGTTTCTCATTTTACAAAAAGTATCTTTTCTTAAAGATCTTATAAAGAATTATAATTATTTTCTACGGGCGCCTTAGGCATGTTGGAACTCACTAGTCCAACCGGGTGTTTCCTGACACCTCATGTAATTTTTTTTATTGCATTAAGCTATTGGCACTTATGACTTTGCAAAAAAAAATATCCACATTTAATACTACGAGATGTGGAATCATTTGCTGGGTGAAAAAACACGTTACGGCAACACGTTTGTATCCAGTGCCAAAATATGCATGGTAGCAGCAGATGTTATTGTAGCTGAAGGCAGCAACGACAGCCATTTTATTTTTGTTCATTCGTTTCAGTTGCCAAACGCTACATAAATATATACCAACAATACAAGAACACAAAAGAGTAAGAGTATATAAGCAAAATACATATAATTTTGACATGTGAAACGAAAAATCAGCCTTTTAAACGACTATACCCGATAGATAATTCTACCATGATCAATATGTATAACATTTACCGCGCGTTCTTGTGAACAATTTAATTCTAATTTTGTTTCCAGTCGGAAGTAAAAATCTATCCTTCAAATTTAGAGATATAAAAATATACGTAGTCTTCCATTAAATAAAATAATTTGAA
Source organism: Phaonia tiefii (assembly GCA_963931995.1). NCBI lineage: Eukaryota > Metazoa > Arthropoda > Insecta > Diptera > Muscidae > Phaonia > Phaonia tiefii. Next base: position 224,056,307 of record OZ008368.1, on the reverse strand, counting down.
TGAACTTACCATATGTAAGCCATTTTGGAAATTTTTGTTTTTGAGTCTCTCATTCTTGGCAATAATTTCATTCACAAGAAATGCTAACAAAATGTATCTAAGATAACTTTTTGTTGCCATGTCTTGAAATTTAACGTGTGGCAACATTGTCATTGTTCAAGTCGGAATTTAAGTGGGAAATTCAAATGACGTTTAATATCGCTTAGCTGCCCCGTACAGATTAAGCTTGTTATAAATATAAAAAAAACACACTTGTGTTATACTCCGCGCACTTATTTATTATGTGTTATACTCCGCACACTTATTTATTAGAACAATTGGGTATCTGTTTGATATTCTGATTGATAGTTAAATCAAATCTGAAACAACATGCTAAAACGTGGTTGTGTATATGTTAGACTGACTCATATTGCATGGTGGCGAAATAAGTGTTTTTTGTCCACCCCTCAAAATGTACCCTGGTTTGTTGTCTGATGATTCCCCAAATATTTCGTGTCTAGCATTAAGATCCTGCGAGCTAGACCATTTTTTAAAAACGGTATATCTCAGATTTTCAAAGAAATTTGTACTTTAGTTAAAAACAATTTATACAATATTAGTATCTAATGAATGCATTTTTTATGGCGGGTTCAACGGCATACAAAAAAATCCAGTGAGTGTTCGAACTCACGGGCGTTGTGTTAACTCCTTTGCGTTACACGGTACCTGTTCGATTTCTATGAACACATTCGTAAATGTTACATTGGAAAATAAAAAACAGCGTTCAATCATATGATGACGTTACACTTAAATAATATTAAAACTTAAAATTATTGAAAGACCAGTGCCAGCACATGTGTCATTAGTCGTGTTTTGTTTACCGGCAAGCGATTATCGCTTGCAAAGTTGCAAAGAAAACGGCTAATTCGCGATAAGTGATTTTATTCAAAAATATGAAATAGGGTTGACAATCGTAAACAATGTCAAAAAAAAAATTTCTTTAAACTAAGTTCTCGCTAAGTCTGCCCTAAGTGCTTCATACAAAACAAGCGAATATATAAGCAACTGGTGTAACCAAAACACGCTTATTATTTTTTTTGCTTAATACTTTTTATTTTATACCCACAAAAAAGACAGGGGATGCAAATGCAAATCAACAGACATAAATTATTATATACATTCGTACATTAGGGCGGGTCAAATTGTATGGAACGATTTTTTTGATGAAGCGTATAGCAAAAACGTAATCTATAGGTGATTCTGAAAAATGTTGCTCAAGAGACCGTAGCTCTAAGTCGGATTTGGAGTCCCCCAAATTTTCAAAATAGATATTAGTGTTAATAGTGTTTTTTGTTGAAACCTTGAAAATGTTTATTTTTTCAGATCAATTTTCCTACAAAAACGAGTTCGAAAACAAAAAATTGATCGTAATAAAAGTTGTTGGAAATTATCTGAACTTTCATAATCTGCAAAAAAATCTCGAAAAAAATCGAAGAAAATTCTGAAAAATTTTGCTCAAGAGACCATAGCTCTAAGTCGGATTTGGAGTCCCCCAAATTTTCAAAATATATATTAGTGTTAATAGTGTTTTTTGTTGAAACCTTGAAAATGTTGATTTTTTCAGATCGATTTTCCTACAAAAAGGAGTTCGAAAACAAAAAAATTGATCGTAATAAAAGTTGTTGGAAATTATCTGAACTTTCATAATCTGCAAAAAAAAATCTCGAAAAAAATCGAAGAAAATTCAGAACTTATTAGTTAAAAGTTAATTTAAGGCTATTTTTCGACAACAAATTCCTAATATCTCTACTAAAAATAAAAAAAAGGTGATAAAAATACCTTTCAAACAAGCCCACATTGAGAAATCTACTATAATTCTATCCGATTTTATGACGAATTTAATTAAATTATTCTATGTATATATGGAAAAATATCTATTTTGAAATTTTGGGGGGCTCCAAATCCGACTTAGACCTATGGTCTCTTGAGCAAAATTTCTCAAAATCACCTATAGATTACGTTTCTGCGATACGCTAACCCGCCCTAACGTACATATATACATACACTGAAAGAAAAACGCTTCGTTGCGTGGATGAAACATTTTCATTAATGGTTTTACGTTGTTATAGTGAAAAGTGTTGTACATCCGACAATTTGGTAGTAGCTGCAACGAAAAATGTCATACCTGACTTCTTTGGCAATTTTTCATTTCATTGCTGCAACAACTTAGGTACTTGTTGTTCCTGCAACAATTTTATTTAATTTGAATTTTGTAAAAAAAATGGGTTGAAAATTTAAAAAAAAATAATGGCATGAGTTTTAAACTACTGATATTTGGTTTATCTCTCACTTTTTATAGTTTATATTTATTATTTATTTAGTTTTGAGGTTTGTCAAAATTTTCAGTTGACGAAACAATTTCGTTATTGTAACGAAACTAATTTTTACGATGGTATAGAGAGAGAAGCAGTCGAAAAATGAGCAAGCGTAAAAAAGAGGCCAGCAAGAGAAAATGGTGAGCGTGAGTGGTGGGTCACGTACAGATCTTAAATCAGTTCCATTGCAACAATCGAAAGTGGTAGACTTATTTCTCCGCCGCAATAATTTAAATAAATTTGTTAAAACAGGCCAATTAGTTATACTTAGTAATAATCTTTTATTGTGAAAACTAAATTGTGTGAATTTATGTGTTTGCTGTGATCGTTTTTGTAACTTGCGAATCTATAAATCAAATAGATAAATAATCTGAATGCAAGGAGTAACACGACAGCAAAGAACGTGTCGGCATCGATAGTAGAAAAATTAAACCGAAATATGTAACTGCACTGTTGTGTGTGTGTGACGGTACACGTCGCAACAAAATGTTCGTATTTTTGTGTTTTAATCATAATTCGGTCGCACCTGTTTCGTTGTGTTGGAATTTGGATGCAGAAAAGAACCAAAGAAATACATTCATTTGTGCGGGCAGTCGAAGTCAATGGAAGCGAAAAAGTCAAAGAAACAAAGTGTTTCAAGTACGACGAACATAAAAATGACAATTCAACGTAAAGTCAAATGAATTCAATCGAAATTTTAACAAATTTGGTTAAACTAAATAAAAGAACACTTGAAGAAAATGATTACAGAGCGATCGCTAGCTTAATGACGGGAGATTTGGCGCTAAAATTGAATATTAAAACAACACTTGCATAATTTAACAAAACAATGATGTGGTTCTATGTTAAGGGAGGAGCATAGGGGAGTAGAGCTGATTTTCTTGGTAAGTACAGACATTGATATGTACATATCTTAAATAGATATCTTAACAATAAATTCCTCGTATATGTTTTTTTTGTTGCAGGACCTGAATATGACGGCCACAATAACACTCAACCCGTCGAGTACCACAATCTTCTCCAGACGGGTGTTTCAACATGGAATGAATATAATCTATTTAGCAAATAGATTTTCTAAAACAAAAATTAAAAAAATTGTTATCAAACCACCTGCAATGTAATACTAACAGTATATTTATGTACAATTGTCAATAAATAATTTCAAACACACTTCAAAACATTCATTGCAGCAATGAAACAAAATCATTGTAGTAATGCAACATATTCATTACAACAATGACTCAAATTTGTTGGACTAATGAAACAAATTCATAGCAGCAATGAACAAGTTCGTTGCAGCAATGAAGCAAATTCCTTGCAAGAACGATACCTATTCATTGCAACAATGAAACAAATTAATTGCAGCAAGGAAACAAATTCGTTGCAATAATGAAGCAAATTCATTGCAACAACAACCATACTTTCACCACAGTAACGAATAATTTGCAGTTGATGAACACATTTTCATAGCGGGAATGAAACGTTACGTTAGCTCACTTTTGATGACAAAAGTTGTTGGGGTGATGAACATTTTCATCCGTGTGACGATGAATTTCCGTTCAGTGTGCGGTACGCAAGTTCACACAATTTTCGTTGCTCTCTTGCTATCTCATTTTTATATACGTATCGTATAACCACGTCATTATTCTCTCTGCTCTGAGAGTGCTCCGCACCCACACAAGACAACTATACACTGCCGCTACATCAGTGTGCGTTTTTTTTTCGCAGTTTGACAATCTGTGGTTCGCAGTCGGACAAATCTGTGTTCTATATAGCGGTGGGGCACCCTTATCATTTACGGGTATGGAAAATAGTTGTTGACCGATTCTGAGACCTACCCGATATGCACACAAAATTTCACACAAATCGGTCCTGCCGTTTCGGAGGAGTTTAACACTAAACAATCTGTGATCGCAGTCGGACAAGCTGCGTTTGCATGTATTCACTTTATGAATTTTGTGCCTACCCGAGCCTATAGATGTTAACACATCAAAAAATTGTGTCACGACATGTTTTTACGGGATTTATTTACCGGTAGACGCGCTTCAAAAGAACCTTTCATATGATACGAATATTTTTTACATTGTCTCTCTCTAGTTAAGACAGTGACATAGCTCGTCAGCCTATTCACAATTTATGTTACCTAAGTCAAAACTGGCGACATGTCAAGAAGATGGCTTACATAAATTGGCATGCCCTACTGACATGGTCCTAAGGAAATACTACAGACAATGTCTTCAACACAAAAACTCCAGCTAAGTGTTTTTACAGTGAAATGTTTCGGTATTTTTGGATTCTGTTTATAGTATATATGGTTTTCCATAACATCCCATGAAGGGATTAGGGAAAGCTTCTCACAGTCTGTTAGCTGTGTGCGTTATAGTTTTACCCTCACTGATTGGGACTACAGTTTCATACCAATTGCGAACGGCATTTTTTTAAGCTTTTTCATGTCTAAATTACTTGATAGTGTCGCCACCACTAAACAAGCTGACCGACGTCGAGATAAATGTTAGGTGGTATGAGCAGGGATCGAACCCACGTACTCATGTACAAGAGCCTCGCATACTACCATTTCAATGTTTATGTTTAACATTTGAAAAAATTTAAATAAATTTATCCTAATATACACTTAAATGTAAATGTAAACCCTACCAAATGACCCTATATATGGACCCCATAGTGTGCTAGGTTAGTAGCAGTGTACCTTTGAATGGTGTTTCTTGTCTAGTCCTCTTCAATGAAGATGCAAAGAAGGATCCGACTCACCAAAGCCGAACGTACACACAACCTGAATAATTCGAACGTGTTTTTGAATTGCATGAATATTACTGAGTTGTTGGGTTTGTAATGATGCTGCCATTGTTGTTGTTATTAATATTGTTATTGTAGGAGTCGTGGTTGTTTTTCCGACTATTACTACAAAAGATGCAAGTCATGCTGATGCTGACTGCGATAACGACAATGATGTTTGTAGTAGGAATACATAGTGCTGAGACTGTAATCATTGATGTTAAAAAGTGTGTGGGCCTCAATTATGGTAAGAAAAACACAGAGAGTTCATTTTGAGTAGAATGACTGAGAAACAACACACAAACACTTGAGAAAAATATTTAAATAGAATATTGCATTGAGTTCAACGTAACACAGATTGTTGTTGTTGTTGTTTTAAATTTAAACTTAATGTTCAACATATGAATGTAAAGGTGAGATTGTTGAACATTATATTTTACGTCGAATACTGGTAAAGAGCTTTAGGTAGTAGAAACATATTGAGCGAGAATTTTGAGTTATTTTTTAAATGTTTACATTCAAAATAACCTGTCATGCGAATCCAAGGTTACTAGAGGAAACAGCTATCACCATAAACCACCTATTTCATATAGGCGTGCGATAGTTATTACTATCCCATTTGATATCGGTTGTGATAATTGCGAATCATCCGTTGATTAAAACACTCTGCGGATTAAATTTTGAAACAAGATTCTGCATCACTTCACCCTAGAGATGGGCACAAGTCACGTGATTGGCGTGATTCACGTGAGCGTGCGTGAACGTGAGTAGTGAAAAAGTCTTCGTGCGTGAGTCCAATCTATCTGTGAGTGAGAGTGCGTGAGCACTATTTTCGCGTGGGTCACGCATATTTCCGAATGGTTGATCTCATTTAATTTCGATTTTCTTACTACTTTGTTGCACAATGTATTTTTGGAAGTCTACTAATAACATTTCCCTCTAACAAAGCGTCGTTAATCATCTTCTGTATTTCAAGGAACTCTGCTACAAGCGAAGGAGTTGTTATACGTACGAGTTTTTATATATTAGAACTTCTTAACTATAGATCCGATTGTTTGAGATGAGCTACATATGTATTTGTAGGGGAGGAGTCAGGTTTCCAGGATCTGGTATTTAGAGGCACCTTGTTTCAACATACTTTTCGCTACAGGGTGTCAGGGTGACAAAACTGTCATGACATGTAACTTCTTAACTTGTGGTCTGATTTAAATGATCTTTGTTTTTGAGATTCTACTGAGCCGCACAAACCAAAAAACTTTAGAGTCGTGTGTCGTCTCTCTAACCGTTACAAAGATATTTGGAATCAAAGGCTTAAAATGTAAACATTCGCACTGACTTTCTTTAGTTTTTTGGTAATAACTTGGTCAATTTGAGTCAAAAGGTAGTTCTAAAAACACAGCTACATTGGCAAGACTGCAACCAAACGCAAGTTAAAACCCTTTTACAATTTAAAATGTTTTCAAACTGAAAAAAAACGAAATTTGTTAGAAAAGGTACCATTATTCTTTCAACAGTTTCTCAAATTTTTGTTACGAAATATATCAAATGTTGCAATTTTTTTTAAGTAACGGCCTTGCCAAAGATCCTAAATGCAATTTAAAAATTTTAGACATATATTAAAGCATTTTGAAAAAATTTCCAATTTCTGAGTTTGGGACAAGTCTCCGCTGTTGATTCTCATGTTTTTAAAATCAAATTCTGGACTGCAATGAGGTTAACTACAAGCAAAAAAAAAAAATTTTGATCGTACGTATAATCTTGATCAGCCAAGCTCAATTTTTAAAAAAAACTCGAATTTTCATGCCAGACTCTTTTGGGAGTAAAAATCCCATACTTGTGTCACTATTTCTCCAGTAATATTAAGTGTGTCTATTTTACCCCGCTAAAGTTAATTATCGCTTAATTTGTACGGGACAGCTAAGCGATATTAAGTGACATTTCAATTTCACACTTAAATTCCGACTTGTGCAATGACAATGTTACCACATGTTAAATTTCAAGAAATGGCAACAAAAAGTTATCTTTGATAAATTTTGTTATCATTTCTTGCGAATGAAAATGTTATCAAGGAGAGACCCAAAAGCTGAAATTTGCAAAATGATTTACACATTTAAAAATTATTTTGTTCAATCGAAGACTACGTATACTTTTACATTTCTAAGTTTGAAGGATAGCCTTTTATTTCCGATAGAAAACAAAACTGGAAATAACTTGTTCACAACAACGCTCGGTAAATGTTATACACATTGATCATGGTAGAATTATCTCCAGGTATAGTCGTTTAAACAGGTGATGAAATTTTTTCCGTTTCATTTTTCGTTTCACTTGTCAAAATCTTATGTATTTTGTTTTCTTCCTTTTTTGTATTCTTGTATTGTTGTTATATATACATTAGGGCGGGTCGATTTGTAGGGAGTGAAAAAATTCACCAATTTCCCTATGATTTCCGTATTCTATGGGTTATTCCATGAAAATTTGCCGAAGAAACCATACCTATATCGTTAAAATCGAGTCCCCTACTTTTTGTTGGTAAAAAGTTCAAAAGTTACGGGCATTTTTGTCCAAATTTTGGACCATTTTTCCATTTTTTTCATGATTTTGTCCAAGAATATTACTTTCATGGCCATTTTTTTGGCTCAATCCATTATTTAGTTCAATTTACAATTCAAAACGAAGAGTTTAAGCCCAAATTTATCGAATTCGGTTGATTAATTCATGCGATATTGCTAAAACAAAATAACACATAAAACCAACTTTTTGATTTTTTTTCCCTATTTATTTTTTTTTCTACAAAAATTCAAATTAAGAGATAATAAAGTATCTATCAACCTATTATCAAAAAAAAAAATATTCAATTTGAGTGTAGTAAAGACAAAATCTGAAACATTATTTTTTCTGAAAGTCTTGTTTGCTTTCAAGTCTGGGTGTTTTCGTATGGCTCTCTAATGTCGTCGCCATAGCGCCTTCTACATTCTTTCCTGCAACTCGTTTAGCAACTCCTTGAATGTGTAAAGGAATTTGTGGATCATCGAACTGTGGCACTTCGTAATTCAAATATCCCTCCAAATGTTCATACGAATAATTTTGCGTAAACGGTGGTTCGAATAAAATGGTATCGTCATTTAAATCAATCATATTTGTATATTCCGTACAACTAAAGTTTATAAGAGATATTTTATAAACTCTAAGTTCCGTTGGGTCGACAATATCTCTTCGGTAATGTAAAATCTTCTTTATAGCAATGTTTCGTTTTTCCATTCTATCATCAAACATCATATGTAGATAGCAAGATATTTTCTGAGTGTGCAAAATATGGATTATCTTGAATTACTGTATTTACAACTCCAAGTAAATTCGGTGGTAAAAATCGTGTCCAAGTAATAAATTTAAAAAGTAATGTACTACCGTATGCGGCAGAGCTATAATACTTAACATTGAAATACATTGGCGTGTATACTTTTATTATATAGTTAGCCAGAATTTTTAAATTTTCAGTTGGATTATTAGTTGTCACATACAACCGTAATAATCTATTGGCTTTGGAACATCAAGTACCTCGAATCGGTAGATAATTCTTCTGGATTTAAATCACCAGGAGGCATATTTTCCAAAGCGATTTCCTCAAAATCGGTTACCACCTGAAAAGAAAACATAAAAGCTAAAAAATAGAATGAAAAATGGTAAAGAATCAGCTATAAAAATTACATACCGGAAGATTTTCACAAACAGCAATTTTTGAGCTCAACTTTCCGGTAGTTGATCGTGGTCCAGTGGTGGTTGATTTGTCTAAAGTGTCAAACAAATGTCTAAACGGAAGCTCGTTAAAGTGCAGAAGACACACAAACCAATGCAGTGGTCTCTTTAACTGTTTTTCGAATAGTCGTAAAATTCCACCGTGTACCCCAGTATTTGTTGGTTCACCATCAGCGCATATGGCAATTCATGGATCGAGAGACAATTGTTTTTCTTGGAAGAATTCGATCAATTTGTTGACTTTGCTTGCCGCAGATTCACTTTCTAGTTTTGTGTAGCCTATCAATTGAGATTTTGGTTCCCTCAAAACAACTAGATGAGGTTCTTTAACCATCCTTGGATGCAACTTCTCATCAATTTTTTCTACAGTTAGAGCATCATTTTTCCTGCCGTCGAATGAAAATGATATCAAATTCGAGCCATCATACCGCTTACGAAGTGCGTCTTGTCTCCATATTTCTCTTTCTCTACGAAGTTTACTTTTATCCATGATGACAAGATTGCCATGAGTATCTTTTACGCCCAGGTCTATCTACCATTCTATCATGCACACCAAATCTGTCACACATCATTGCATAGTTTTTTTAGTATTGTATCTGGGAGTGTATGTTTGTGGTGGTAGAACTAATTCTGAACCTCCTCTCACATCAACTTCCATTTCGTCATAATGTGGTTCGTATGTAGGATCGTTGCTCACTGGGATTGTTGGTATAGTCGTTGGTATCGTCTCTTCACTTCCACTATCGTGTTCCGGTATCGTTTGTATTCTGTCATTATATTGATCGCGCATGAAATCTTTTAAGTTTTCTGGGAAAGATCCACATGAGCAGTCGTTTTCTTTCAAGTTGCATTTACATTTTCCAATGTTGAATAATTGGTTTGTTGATTCTACGAATTTTTTGAATTCTGTTGCGCGTTTTACTCGATGTTTATCTGCATTACTATACGCGTCAAGCAAATTATTCAATTTTCTAATGATGCTACCTTTGAGTATAAGTTCAATATTAAGTTGATTCCAAATTTCTAACAATCTGTCTGCTACTTGGGGAGTAAATGCTTTATACGAAACATTTTGCTTTGGGCTTTTGAACGTTCGGACAAGAAAAAATAGTACTTCAATATATCTCGTTTAGTTGACAGATTAATATCAGGTAATTCACAGGCCACGCCAAAAGAAAAACATCATGAGAGACCAAATGTTGCAAACTACTGCGTTGGGTATCTGTTGGACTTTGCGATGAACCAGGCTCTGAATCCATTTTTTAAACCGTCACTAAAAGAATTAAATATGTTTTTCATAGAATAATAACATAACTATTAACTATAATAGTTAGCAATGTTTTTACACTTACCTTTAAATCTTTTCTAAATTTCAAAATAGTTTGATTATTTGTTAGTTATTTCAAGTAACACTTCACTGAAATGACGCTCAAACAAAACTAGCATACACTGGAATATTATAAACAAACAAAAATAAAGAAGTCTATAAAGAAACTAAAAACAAAAAGAAATAAACAAACATAACACAGGGTGTGCACCCTGTGAAAAAATATGCCAATAATGTAAAGCGCCAATCAGTCCACTCGTAACGTAAGGTTCGTAAGCTTCGTAAGTCAAAAAAATTGAGCCAAAAAAATGGCCATGAAAGTAATATTCTTGGACAAAATCATGAAAAAAATGGAAAAATGCTCCAAAATTTGGACAAAAATGCCCGTAACTTTTGAACCGTTGGACCAATGTTGGAGATTGATCAAAATGAGCTCACCTTTCCAACGCGCCTACTGGCGATTAAACCCGATCGATAGTTTTTGAGTTATGGATGTGAACGTGTAGGTAATATTTCATAATTTTTCAATTTGGGAAAAAATCTACCAACAAAAAGTAGGGGACTCGATTTTAACGATAGAGGTATGGTTCCTTTGGCAAATTTTCATGGAATAACCCATAGAATACGGAAATCATAGGGAAATTGTCGAAAAATAAATCGACCCGCCCTAATATACATACATATGTGTAGAGTTTAACAACTGAAACGAATGAACGAAAGTAAAATGTCTGTTATTGCTGCTTACAATTACAACAACATCTCCTTTTGGCACTGGCTACGAACGTGTTGCCGTATCGCATTTTTTTCACCCATTACAGTAAATATTGCCACTTTGCGTAGTTTTAAATGTGGATCGTTTTATTCGGAAAGTCGTATATGGCGATAGCTTAAGGGAATAAAAAAAAAACAACCCTATTAATTGCATTAAATTAAACATATATTCAGCTGTAAGACAAGATAGCGGTATTACGTTGCTATATACTTCAAATCGTTGTTATATATGTATGTACTTTAAATCGAATTTGTACAGAATATAAAAGAAAAATATCTGTTTTAATTTGTATTTTATATTAGCGCATTTTGTTTACAGGTTAGGCGATAGAATCAAACATCTTCATCGTGGGTAAAGCGTCCAATCTAATTATGGGGTTGAAGTCTTCGGAGTCTTCTGAGCAATCCATTAGTGTTCAGTAATAGGTAAATCTTCGTGTTAATGTGATTGAGAATTCTGTTTCTGTGAGCTACAGCGTGACGTCTGATTTCATCGGTGACCAAATTTATACCGAGGTCTCTGTGCATGTCACTGTTTCGCGCGTACCAGGGTGCGTTCACAATGTTTCGTAGAACTTTATTTTGAAACCTTTGAATGATGTTTATTACATGTTTTTCTGCACATCCCGAAATTTGAATGCCTTATGTCCAAATTGGCTTTAGTTTTTGTTTTATACAATATAAATTTACTATGTATTGAGAGGTTTTTGTACTTATTAGCCCTTGCAGTTTATTGATAGCTAAGCTTATTATAAATTGAGAGGTTGGATTTTCTACCTATTAGCCATTTCTGTTTATTGAAGCGTATAACTAGTTCCTCCTTTTCTTCTTAACGTGTTCTTTCCAACGTAGTTTAGTGTCTAGTGTCATCCCAAGATATTTGGCTGAGTTAGAATATGGCACAGGAATGCCGTCAAAGTAAATTGCTACTATTCAAGTATTTCTATTTAACTTAGGGAGTTTATATTATCCTAATTAACATATTTAACAACTTACTTTTTACGAACATTGTGGTTAAGGATATATTTTTTAATATTGGTTTGAATATAAAGCAAGTGGTTCATGTAAAAACCTGTTTTATTTTTCTAAGTAGTTTTTGAGTGATTGTCGTGAATCACCCGTGATTCACGCGTGAATGTGAGTAGGATCAAATTCTGCTAATGTGAGCGTGCGTGAACGTGAATACTGATAAAATCTTCGTGCGTGAGTGACTGTCTTCCTTTCGGGAGCGTGAGTCAAAACTTACTCACGTGCCCATCTCTACTTCACACTAGCGGCCTTATTCATAAAATGTTATGAGAGGTTTGAGAGACGATTTTTGTATAGTAAATTATATCTTAAACCTCTGAAAAAGAGCGTATATCTAATCTAAAGTCACAGCTTGCCACCGTCTTGTTTAGGTTTACTTAAGTAATAGTTTCGCTTTCAGTCATAGTATTTTTGGGTTTGTATAGTTGATCGTTTAGCTGATGCAGACGTTGAAGAGTGCTGAATATTTTGTTCAAAATTCACTCATCTGGCAGACTGGAAAAACTCTGAACAGTGCTCCTGTCCAAAATGCACGAGCAGAGCTTATGTCCGAAAAGCATATACAAATTGTCACATGCATAAGTATTATGTTAGCTTGTACCATCATTAATCTTTGCCATCATTCCATAAATTATATAAGTACCTTCTCGCGCTGGTCCCAAAATCCTATTGTATCAATAACTAAATAAAAAAAAAATTTTCGTTGCTATTAAAATTTTCCGATAAAAATAACCCAATGATTACATTTTTATTCTCCACTTTTTGTTGGCTAGTGTATATTTTTTTTGTCCTCTGTTTGCGACAGTCTTTTGCTTGGGACAAATTGTTAAATTTTTTAAAGACGGTCACACATGGCAATTCACCCCAGATATTTATTGCAGTGTAACAGTCTGTTCATTTTATATCCAGATATGTTCAGCAAGTGTATGTGTGCTAAATTTTAACCTAAACCAAGGGTCTTAGGCCTAAACACAAGGCGTTCAATTCGCAATAACTTTGTAAAGTTGTTGGCATTTCTTCAGTACCTCGTCCAAAATTTTCTTCACAAAAATTTTTTTTAGCATTAGTTATACCCTCACCCATAGGATGGGGGTATACATATATCATTTAATACGCAAATAAAATTAACGCAACGAAGGAGCCATATAAGGCCCTTAGTATCCTTGGACGATATTTGTTTAACGACATTTTAAGACAATTGAGCCATGTCCGTCTGTTTGTCTGTCTGGCTGGCTGGCCAACACGATAACTGCCGTAACTCTTTACAGATCACTTTGAAATTTTCTCAGTGACTATTGTTTGTCAATACTGAGTTTGGGATTGCAAATTGGCGTTTTGACCACGCCGCTTCTGGTACCTCCCATACAAATCGACACATTTACACAAAATCGTATTTCTTTCAAAACTTTCTTGTGGTAGATGTGATTCAACTTCAACTCACACATCCGTTAATAATCTGTAAATGCCTACTGAACTGGAGGAAGATTGTCACGCCCATTCTGGGCGTCCGGATTTGCAATCCGATAAATCGCGTGAAACACTTCCGACTTTCATGAAATTAGGTATAAGGCTTCACGTTATCAAACGCCAACTAAAACAAGGGTGATTTTTCCACGACCAGTTTGGTAGCTCCCATACAAAAATTGTTTGGCCGTCTGCTTGCTCGGCACGAGAAGTCCCGCAAAACCGAACCAATCTTTATGAAATCATGTACTAGTCAATATTTAGTGAAATAAAACTCTCGTATAGAAAATGAGCTGTTTTGCCACACCCATTCTGGTACTTCCCATAAAAAGTTGGGGGGATGACCGGTTGATCGACACGATATCTCTCGTACACTACAACCGATCTTAATCAAATTCGGAACTAGGCAATATTTTGCAGAAAGCTGATGTGCAATTGATAACTGACTATTCCGCTACGCCCAGTTTCGCACCTCCCATACAAAAGTCGGGCGTATTTCCGGTTTGCCGTCTGATATCTTCAATAAGTCATATCCGATCTTAATACAATTTGGTACTGATCAAAATTTTGGCGACAATTTTCCATTCCCATTTTTCTACCACGTATATAAATATTGGGAGGGAAATTGATTGGTAGTCAAAAAAAGCCCCCAAAATCACTTAGGATCCTAACTACTTTGTGTATTCAATAATATTTAGTTCGATTTCAATCTGCTATTGAATATGGTCACTTTTAAGTATGGGCGTTCTTTAACAGAATTACCACACATAGGATGAATTAGGATGAGGGTATGATTAAGTCGGTTCACGCGACTGAAGCATATATACTGGTTTTTGTATTCAATTCTTTCGAGGAATGTTGACATACTCTCATAAGTTTCCTTAGTATTCCCAGCGTGAGTAACAGGGATTGATGGTTTTTTGTTCCCATTGCGAAATATAACGTCTTTCAAACTTTATTTGTTGCTGTCAATGAACAAACACTACTCTGGAGGAACATGAACTTGGGCAATTTTTCAAAAAAGCCAAATAAATCATTGCCAACGGAAATGTTTTCTTGCTTTTGAAAATATTTTGCAAATCGCTCGTAGCGGGACCCGTAGTAGGTAACTTTGGCATCTTTAGATAAAACGCAACATTCTTTCATCCGAGAAGCGAGTAGCTCAGACTTCTCTTTTGTGAGTTCGAAGTTTCGCATCCAATCATTGTTTTCTTTTTGACATAAGTATTTCCTTTCGCATCACTGGGTTCTGTCTCGAATTCTGAAAAGCTCACATCTTTACAATCTACGTCAGCGAGGGTGGATGGTGCTGATGAATGAGCAGCTTCTGAGCAGGAATATTATGGAAACGTAACTGAATCCATTTTGGCATCTTCTCACTTCATATGCATTCCAATGCCACTCTTTTTACTGAGACAAAAGTAGGAGTCTCTCGCGTGACGCAATGGCCTCTTCCAAATCATCGATGGTTCAAATTTCATACAACGGCAAAAGCAAAAACCCTGTTTAGGGACTATCAGGTTGCTGATACATTGCAAAGTTGTACTACTATTCATTACACCATTTATTTAGGGTAGGCTGGCAGTATTTGCACAACTATTTGGGTGTCCATGGATCTGTGAAGCTTAGCGGTAGTCCAAAATAATCAAGATAGGAATTTTGCAGCTTGTCTGTGAAGGTTCGAGTTTTGTTACGCTTAATGAACTCACCGAAGATATTGCTAAAATCGTTTGTATTGTTTAATTACTTTTACTGACTATTTTACAATATGATGAGGTCAGATGTCTGACACATATTAATTAACCAAATTTCAACATATTCCTTCAACTGGCTCTATTCTTCGCATTTTCTCGCCAATTGGCAACACCAAGGATACGGAGGGATCCTTCTGCCTGGTCTTTTCTTTGGAGTCTTGGTCATCCTCTTTCCTTGCTTCCATCGGGTACGTTATCGAAAACATTTCGCGCTGGTTCATCTTCACCCATTCTGATAACATGGCCTAGCTAACGCAGTTGGCCTAATTTGATTCGCCTAGCTATGTCCACGTCAGAATATAAATTATATAGTATTCTCTCGAATAGTCCAAGGTGTTTTTCATCCGCTTGCGATATGACCCAAGTTTCGGAGCCATATTTCAAGACAGGTAAAATGAGAGTCTGGTATAGCTGGTCTATTGTCTGTCCAGAGAGGGCTTTGTTCCTGAACAAATTGCGGAGCCCGAAATAGCATCTGTGTGTAAGCACAATTCTCCTCTTTATCTCTAGGCTGACGTTGGTAGGTGTAGACAAATTCCAAGGTAGACAAATTCAACTACCACTTCAAAATTTAATAGAATTTTTGTAAGTTGTAGACAAAATTTTTTTGGGGGAGCTCATTGCCTTTAATTTGAGACCAGCTTTGTTGAAATCGGTAATCCCGTGTACGAGTTATGCTCCAATAAGCTGAGGGATCTCATAAAAAATTCCCAAATTCGTATCTTGAAAACTAATTTGAGGAAAAATTTTTAAAGTTAATTTTCGTGTTTAGGCAGCTTAAATCTAAGGAAAAAATTGTTTAGAACTCTGCAGCAAAATGGCTCTTAACTGCTGTAATCAAATAATTGTTTTCATTTGAAATAGCTTTGGCGTAAGTACCAAGCATGCGTGAGCGAAAAGTTTTCGCGAAATACTCGATATTTTGACGTAGAATACACAGAAAAAAATATTCTCGAATTAATTTCAATTACTGATTTGCTTGAAAACAGAGATAAAATTCAATTATTTCACTATTTGACTCAATCATTTGAATACTTGGTTCAACAATTTTACATTTTATAAAGCGAAGAAGATCAATTAAAATTTCACTGGAATCAAGTACTAGTGTACTTGAAATTACAACATTCTTTATGTGTTAATTGACCTTTTTTTGTTCGATTTTTAAGGCGAATTTTTGTTGTTGTCAGGGAGAACAAGTGGAATTTGCGCATCACTAAAAATCCGTTACAAACGTTGTTTTGTTATTGCAATCGGCACTCGTCAACACAATGACAGCAACAACACACGTGCTACAAAATTATTGCGAAATCAAAACACATCTTTGATTATTTACAAATAAATGTTCAAACGAAAAAAAGACATTATTTAATCAAACTGAAATTAATTATAAAAATAAAATGTTCAAAAAATATGAGATATTGGTTTTTGTTATTTTGGGTGTTAATGTTAATCATTAAAAATTACCGATTTCGATTGAAAGCGAGCACCGACTTTTGATTACCAGAATACTAAAGTTGAGTACGCTAGTAATCAAAACATTATATAATTTCGATTAAACGCTCACTCAACTTGATTACGCGCGTAATCAAAACATTATGTAATTTTGATTAAGCACTCACTCAACTTGATTACACCCGTAATTGAAATTTTCCATAAAAAATTGATTTAAGTCATGCTTAACTCAATTACTAATTTAATCAACAATATTAAGAAATTTTGATTAAATCTTTGCTCAAATAAATATTTGCTTTAATTGAAAACTTTTCAATTACGATCTTACAATTCGAGTAATTGAATTTATAAAATCGTCATTGGCGGAAATCCAAGTATAAAAATAATTGAATTGACAAATATCGTAATTGATTTGAGCATTCGCTTTTTTCTGTGTACGTCTTACCTTACGGTATGAGGAGTCATGTCAGGTTTTTATTGTTGTAATCTTTATTTCATTGAATTTGAGGAAACGGCTAGATGAATTTTTTTAAAAATTTTTTTGTAGGTAAATGAAGATGTTATCTTTCGTTTGATATACATTTCATATTGGTTGATATATTTCTAGTATTTGAATTTCTCAAATGAAAATTGTTTAAACACATACACTTAAATATATGTGTGGTGTTTGGTTGAGTGTTTTTGGTTGCTCAACATTGCTTAGGAACATGTATCTAGTAAAAAGTGAAACGAACAGCAAGCTAATATTGCTTGGCAACATGTATCTAGTAAAAAGTGAAACAAACAGTAAGCTAACGTAATAAAGCTTTTTTGCGAAAGCTTCAATAAAGCTGTTGTAACATTAATTTTGAATTGTAAAGCGTAAAGCTTTCACACAACGCTCGAATGCTAATGCGAAGACTCGATAAGGTAAACCTTTTTTAATATTAGGGCGGCCCTCTCAACATTCTCAGAACTTATTTCAATAAAAATATTAATTAAAATACATAAATTAAATTAAGTTTAAAAAAATTTAACATAATATTTTTTTTTTAAACGGACTTGAATCAAATGCCGTTGGTAAATATAAAAATTACAGCAGACAGTTGTCCGAGGCCTTCGGCCACGGACTTTCCCTACAGGCTGTGTCAGAGACACGGCCATTAAGTTTAACGTAGAATACGCCATCCGATAAGACAGAAAACATATATAACAATAAATGGTAAATAATATAAGCAAATGAATTTATTGTTATATATGTTTTCTGTCTTATCGGATGGCGTATTCTACGTTAAACTTAATGGCCGTGTCTCTGACACATCCTGCAGGGACAGTCCGTGGCCGAAGGCCTCGGACAACTGTCTGCTGTATTTTTTTTTATAAAGGTACTACTTATGGCAACGAAAATTTCATAAAAACTGATTACCGGACGTAAGCCAGGAATGTATTGTAGTCCGTAGTATTTGTCAGGGTTGCCGCTCTCTGAGGCTGTTGATGTCTCTGTTGCCACCTTTTGTTCGACATAATTGTTTTATTTGGACTCTATTTCCTTTTGTCTAATAAATGTATTCATTGCTGAATTTCAAAAAGTCGCATAAAGCCTCATTTTGCAAAATTTATTTGATTACTTATATTATCGAAGCATCCAGTAGGAAATATACATACATATTGGTAAAAACACTCCCTAAGTATAATATCGCAAAAGTGCAATAAGTTAAATATGCCAATTATGCTATAGACTTTAAATACAAACTTAAAATGAAGCTAGTTCATCAACTTCACGCTTTATAATATTTTTTTTTTAATCAATCCGACATCTGAAACTTATCTGTATGTATCTATTCAGGGCATATTATAAGCCATCCTTTATAAGAAACTATAGCTATAAAGTTCCTAGTATAGATTATAGATTGCCGCGCAAGTAAAATACTGGCGTATATGACTTGAAGTAATTCAGCAATGTGAATAGCCACAACCTCATTGCGGTAATGACAAAAGCCATAAACTATTTACTCCTTTTGCTTGCTCCTCCTAATAGAGTAGATCGCTGTTTTATTATTTTATTGTGCCAATCTCCTCTAAAATGTAAAGCAAATAAACCAAGAGCATAAAACTAAAGACAAAATATAACACATATGCATTAGCTATACCACGTAAAGTTGGACAACTTTAATAACTGCAATAAAATTTGGAAATTGGAAAACCGAAACAAAAATAAACAAGAAGAATTTAAATCGCATCAGAACGGACTTTCGTTTCTCAGTTTTTTAGATATGGGAAATTCTAAATATATGTATACATGTAGGAGTGTTTGCATCTGAAATTTTTGTTTTACCTTAAATAACACAGGCTTACCCTGTAGAGAAAACAGAGTGGATAGGCGAAAGAGCGATAAGAAACCAGAAGTAAACCATCCAGAAAACTAAATTTAAATAGTGTTTGAGTGAAAATAATGACAGCTAAATTATGTGTTCTGTTGGTTGCATCGAACGAAAATACGTCATGTAGAGAGCGTAAAGAGAGGGATAGAGACTCTTCTCTATTGATCTATAGGCTTACGGCAAAAGTCCATTAGATATTTCCTGCAGGATATATTTACAAGTCGCTAGGGATATATTAATTATTGTGGAAGAAGTTCCTAGTCTGGCAAGCTCATTCGCTCTGCAATTCCCCGGAATGCCCCTATGCTCACGCACCCATACGGTGTGAATATCTTACTGCTGGGTCATCCCGTTAGGAGATCTGCGGTAGTAAAAACAATAAATGGTTTCCCATTACATCCCATGAAGGGACAGGGGAGAGCTTCTCACAAATCACTGAGCTGTGCGCTTTTTCAGTTTTCACTCACTGATTGGGACCTACAGTTTTTACACCGATTCCGAAAGGTATTTTGAGAAGATTTTTTCACGGCTAAATACTCGATAGTGTCGCCTACACCGTGAAAAAATCTTCTCAAAATACCTTTCGGAATCGGTGTAAAACTGTAGGTCCCAATCAGTGATTGAAAACTGGAAAGCGCACAGCTCACTGATTGTGAGAAGCTCTCCCCAGACCCTTGATGGGATGTAATGGGAAACTATTTATTTTATTATTTATTCTACATACTCACTGTAGTTTAGCGCAAACAAGACTGCGTTCGAAGAACGAGATAGGAAGTGCCCACTAATATCATTGGTCCACTTTAAAAATCAGCATTTCACTGAAGCGAGAACTACTGAAACCAAATTTAGCCGGCAACACGGTCCGTTTTCGTGAAGCGGTAGCGCTCACCATTTACGGTTTTGTTCTGCCCGGCCTCCGATAATTCCACCGGCAAGTAAACCACATCAGACAGTGAATTTTTGTGGTTGCAACAGTAGTTCGACAAATGCGGCAATTTGGTTTATTTAGGTATCCATTTAGCCAGAAAACTGATCAAATATACTTTTCTAAAATTCTGGTATGTTAGTTGTCTCTGGGTTAAACAATGGCATTCAGTACATTTTGAGTTTAACTCTATAATAGACACAGGTGTAGTGAAATAATATATAATTTTAGTTTGAATTTACAATGAACGTGGAATTTTAAAACACACCGGAAACTTCAGTCTCTACAGGATTTTTTTTTTGATGGAGATAATGGTTATGGCAACTAACACATCCATATGTCCCAAAAAACATTTTTCACTAAACGCTGAGTTTAATTAAAGTAATTTAATTAAACTACGAGTTAGTCCTTATTATGTCAATAGGAGCTTTATATATACCTATTTATTTTATGTTTATATCTACATATTTTGAGTACTAAAACTGGCGACAATTTTAAACACATATGCATCACTTTAACTTCCCCTACCTCACTTTAACTATGTTATTAGAAATTACTTTGTTGCTTAAACACAATCAGGAATACCGATGTTTTTGCTTACATAGATTTATCATCTACCATTTTAATTTTATAAGATGCCAGTCTGCTATCTCAGTTGACATATAATCATATTAATTTCCTGACAACTTCATTTGCAACTACTCTCTCATCCACTCCTGCATGAATCCATTTCATTATTAGTTCTTAGCAACAATACACCAACAGCAAAAATAAGTTAGTATAACGCATTATGGCTTAGTTTTGAATTTTTGTCAATCCACACTACGTTTCTGTTAATAAAATATTTTACCCCTGGCAATGATTTAATTGAATTTTATTACAGAAATTAAATAAACTTCATGCCAACAGGTAAATTAGTGCAAATTTCATTGAAATAAAATGTAAATAACGATTTTGGGGAAACCTTTGACAACTGTAAATTGGCAGTATGAATCCCACAATATATTTCCAGAACAATTTTTATCATGTGTATCCCAGTAATACACTGAATACCAATCACCAGAATTACAATCACCAGCACCACAACTACTCGGTACGATGTAGTTCAAATTTGCGGTCCACACCAAATAAATTTACATGGATTTGGCCCTGGAGGGTAGTGCGGACAATAAAATCACTTTTAGGGAGAATATATGGCGGCCATTAGCATAACTTCAGCTTCTCGTTAGCACTATGGTAGTGCGATTAGAAAACAGCAGCTCGATAACCATACGGATCGAATCCCACCAAAGATTAACTTTTAAGGACATTATTTTTAATTTGTTTTGCCTTTTTAAATTTTTGTTGTTGTGTTTTAAATATATTATGTAATTTTTGTAATTAAATTTTCTGGCATTAAATTACGACATATAAATTACTCTTTTTCTAACAACTTTCCCCCGGTGCGGACTCGAATCCAGGCCCCTTGATTGCCAGCCGTGTGTCGTTACATTAAGCTAGCGAAGTCACAGTTGTCATGTACTAGGCGGATCAATAACTACGTGACATTTTGAATGAACACAAGTTTTTTTTTGGAAAAAAGAAATTTATTTTCAACATACTCTCCTTTTAGCTCAATACATATAGTCCAACGTTTCTACAATATTTACATCTCTTCCAAAAAATAGGATTTTTCGAGGTCCATAAAACAGGCATTTGTTTGATCAATAATTTCATCATAAATCTCTTCCCGTCGAGCCATTTCTTTAGGTTTGGAAATAGGAAATAATCACTTGGGTAAGTCCGAAGAATATGGCGGATGAGGTTCCAATTCGTAGCCCAACTAAACAACTCCAAACAATCCTTTAAAGTTGTCACACGATTACGGTTATGGTCAATTGAGAGCAAACGCGGCACCATCTTGCAGACATCTTTCTTAAACCCAACTGAGCATTTAAAATCGAAACCACACTGTCATATGAAATGCCTAGGGCATCAATAATCTCACGCACTTTTACTCTTCGATCGGCCAACACCATTTCGTGGATTTTTTCTATATTGTCGGGTGTATTTACCTCAATTTGCCGTCCAAAAATCAGTCAACCACCTTTTACTGTTGAAATCGATGGTGCAGAGTCCCCGTAGTATTTATCAAGCTTTTTCTTGGTTTGATTGGCGGTATTCTTTTCGCAAAAAATCGCAAAATGTTTTATGAACACTCGAAATTCACTTTTTTCCATTTAAAAAAAACATGCACGAGGTTGTATGTTTTGAACAGCTGTCAAAATTTGACAGTAGTCTAGTAACAGGTGGTAATTGATGGGAGCAGTGTTGTATTTCATATAACTACGAGGGAAGCTGAAAAGTCGCGGACTTATTGATCCGCCTCGTATGCTGAAATATGTGGATATTTTCAGCACAGAGAATATACTTCTTCGAACATACTGAAAGCCGCATTGCACTTCATTGGAATTACTTCATTTTATTTTTGCTGGGTATATTTATTTGTATGTGTGAGTACAATTGAAATGCCTATGTGTTACAATTTAACTTTATTTCCAAATTAAGAAACCTATGAAAATTACTTAGAAATAATAACTAACTGTATCCTGAGTCCGATACGACATACATGTGCCAAAGTAAATGACAAATCATTATACTGAGAATGGGAGGAAAATTTGTATTCTAGAAGGGATATCATCTGGGTTCGAATTAAAGAGCATGGTAGCAGATACAAAGTTGTCTGCAATAGAGCTCGTAACAATGCTAGCTTTGAGGTAAATTTTCAATATCGCAATGAATAGTTAACAATAAAACATATTCATCGCCGCAGTGGGAAACTACCATACCAACATTTTCTAACCAAAATGAAACAAAATCATTGCAATGAATTTGTATTATTTCTAAAATGACATTTTTCCTTGCTGCACTAATTATCTTTAATTGCACTGATGCATATATTTTATAGATACAATGAATGTATCTCATTTCTGAAATTATTTTGTTCTATTGCTGCGATGGGTGCCCAATTCGCTCTAAAATTCACAGTAAATATAATTTTCGCTGGAAAGAGTAATTTATAAATATTAAAATTAAAAGAACTACCACCAAATTGTTGGCTATACGAAACTTTTCATTGAAGTAACTTCAAACATATGACGAATCATAATACTTTTAGTGCAGTTTACTGATTTGGAAGATATAGAAAACAACATACCAAGTTTGGACACTTTTGTGGAAGAAGCGGCAAAACAATGCAAATCCATAGTTTATAGATATATGTCTAAAATTCATCTGTATCTTATACACAAAAAACATAATTTCGACCAAAGTCTTTGTGTTTATATTTAAACGTAGACAAAAATCAAAGACTTTTCTGAAAAAAAGCAAAAATCAATAAAGCTATTTTACACAATAATTTAGTTTAATGCTTATGGTATTACCCAGTTGGAAATTTAGTCTTGAAGACATTGTCAGTAGTATTTCATTAGGACTATGTCAGTAGGTGACGACAATTTACATAAGACATCTTCTTGACATGTCAGTAGTTTTGACTTATAAATTGTGAAGTGGGTGACAATCTATGTAAGAACGTTCTATTAATTTGTCAGCACTTTGTAATGGCTGAATCATATTAAGACCAGTGCTGAATGTCGATTGAGGATATCTTCATCACTTGTCAACTGCGAGTCATGTGTGTGGATTTTACAATTTTTCAAAAACTTCAAACTGACCTTTTTTATTTAGAGCTCCATTACACGATGGCATTTCTTGCGGGCATATTTTTCAGTTCTCTTTTAAAGTTGCTACGTAATTGAATTTGCTACGTTGAATTTTTCCAATTATGAAACGTCACAATCAAGACAAAAACGGAAACTACACAAAGAGAAATTGAAAAAATTCCCGAAACATAGTGCCAGGGCATTTCATGGCATTTTTTCCTCCTCGTTTACTTCTCTAGACCTCTTGCCAAACGAACGTAAAAATCACGAATTTTCTTGCGGTGATAAATTGATCGTGTAATAGTGCTCTAATTTGTAGTTATGAAATATATTCCATACGTTTTCAGAATTTATATCAAAATATTTGAAATTTTTAAGAAGAATATGCAAATTTTCAGAGCATTATAATTATGTATGTCTGTCACACTTTTTGTCATCTTAGCTTTCAGATTTTATTTAATATCGTGTGGCCGTCGGTGGTGCAATGGTTAGTGTGCGCGGCTCTTGTACATGAGATCCTGGGTTCGAACCCGGCTCTGACCACCTTCAAACAAATTTCTTTCGGCGGCGGTCACCTCGCATAGTGACGGCGACACTATCGAGTATCTAGCCATGAAAAAGCTTCTCAAATTACCGTTCGCAATCGGTGTAAAACTGTAGGTCCCAATCAGTGAGTGAAAACTGGAAAGCGCACAGCTGAGTGATTGTAAGAAGTTCTCCCCAGTCCATTCATGGGATGTAATTCGAAACCATTTATTTATTTATTTTTTATCGTGAAACAGAACAGATACATACATATGAACATTAGGGATATAACTTTTTTTGAGTGCAAAATACCACTCCAGTACCATGTGCGGAATGTTGTTATGATAATAAAAAACAGTTTTTAAGGTTGATTCCGTGAAAAAACTTTCCGCACAGAAAGCGATTTCTAAAGCGCTTTATCATTACCTACTTAGATAAGGAAAAAAATAAAACAAGTTAAAAAATATACTTTTTTGCTTAAAACATCGCGATTTGACAAAATATTCGCATTTGACTTATGAAAATTGTTTGGTATTGCAGACTATATAAGAACTTAAACAAAAGAAAAAAACTTATTTAAGACAACTGAAAACTGTTGTAATGAAAAAAACAAAAACTCCTGAAAACAAAACTTCAACGCGATCGGTGCAGGAACTTTTTTAACGATCGCGAAAACGTAATTTATCAATTCTTAATATTTTTTCATGCCCCACACGGCTATGCGGTGGTATTTTTGATATTTGCAAAAATTGCAAAAAATTATATCCCCAATTTACATATACATAAATTCCAATAAATAAGTACCTACAAGATGACCCGAAACACCATATTTAAAGACGTCTTGAGTAACTGACCCACTGATGAATGGTTACACAAGACGTCCTTTGTACATGTCATAAGGTGCTCACCACTGTTGACAAACTGTGGAAAATTCCTGCTGACTTTTGAACAATTGTATAAAAATGTCAGGAGGTGTCATGACGTTTTTTGTATGGGAGCGGGTCGAAAAGTCAGCAGTGACTCTGACATGTCAGTTCTTTGTCATTAATGATGTCTATGGGAAATTTCCAACTGGGTAATAATGTATATAATTATGTCATACGCATGGTCTCAAACAAAGATAAAATCCAGCACATAAGTTTCAGTCGGGTGAGCCGACTTAATCATACCCTCAAAATGGGTATGGCAAGTTTTTGCCAGAACTTTGATCAATACCAAATTTTACTAAGGTCGGTTATGATTTACTGGAGATATCTAGTTGACATTTCAGGATTTACCAATATAGATATTTTAGCTATTCTTGAAATTGCATGCCGATATCAGCTAAACTTTAGTCGTAAAGTCGTTTTTAGTGGTTGTGTCTTATAAGATAAATTGCCCATTACACGCAGTTTCATTTGAACTTTGTATAATTTGATGTACAAAGAAAATCATTTCTCGTATGCGCGCATACTGTTGACATCGTCATTGTATTTTATTCATATTTGTTTGAATACAGGTATCTGTATGAAAAATATCACTCACCAGTTACGAATATTATTGATTTCATTCTAATAAATATAATTACAAACAGTTGATGAAGTATGCAAAATATTATGCAACAGCGAAAATATTCCTTTTGGCAGTACTGATGAAGATAGCGGCGACGAAAATGTAATTTCAGAAGGACGTTCAACTAATATTGCTCGAGTTGCTCTTATTTGTGAGGAAGTTGTTCCTGACGGAGAGGCCGAAATTAGTTTTGATATAAATGCATCCATTCACGACTCGTTTATCGCTTTGATAGGCGATGAGAATTTAGCCACTACCTTCATTCAGTCACCTGTGCCTACATCATGTTTCATTTCAAACCCTCTAACTTCAACTACTCCGTCATCCAGTTTCAGAAAGTCTTCACATTTATTTCCTTCTGAATTTCAATATCCTCAGAATTTCGGAAAATAATAGGGAAAAATTACTGAATGCAATTGTAGCCTCCCTGGTGATGTAAAGCCAGGGGTGACACCTTATCGAGTTCGGAGTTATTTATTTCCGCACAGCTTGGAAGAACTTATAGTTGAAGAAACTCTCCGATATGCTGGGGTGGAAGAGAGATTTTCATTCCATGTTCCAGACATACGCAAATTTATCGGCATTAATTATTATATGACGTATTTTAACCTTTCTAATTCACATTTTCACACAAACAAACAATTGGCACGTCTCTGTAGATGCTCTTGATGTTCTAGACACAAAAATACAGCGTGATGTCTGCTGGAATAAACATTTTGCTGAAAGAAGCTTTCAAGCACTTGGGCTTCTGAAAGCGGTGTTAGTGATTCTTCCCTCCACGTGATCTCCTCTATATCTAAATTTCTTCTATTCGGTCAAACTCTCATGTTTGGACTGGTACCCCTAATTCCAGCTTATGACTTCTGGCTCATGGCGAAAAGGGGGCAATGATGTTAATAGGTGATAGGGAAGAGACTAACTTTGTTAACGCTGTTAGACAGTAGAGGGGGTTTCTAATCTTTAGCAATATTCGAGATTTGAGATCTCTGCAAGTTCAATCAGGTTCGCTTCACTTCAGACTTACATCTCATCTGTATTGAGGAATATTTGGACTGACGCCAGCGACTTAACTTCATTCGCTGATACCAGACAAGAGGCTGATATGACAAATTTGGAAGATGAAGTGCTGCTAATGTTTATACAACTTTCCAAATATTGGTTATTTACAGGGTAGGTTGTAATTATATATTAAAAACAGTAGTACGAATCATAAAAGAAACTCATTATCATTAAAAGTAGATAAATAACTCAAAAAAGATAAATTTTTAAATTGAGTAGTTGCCGACAAATATGCATGTTATATTAAAAAGATAAATTTTTGCCATTCAATTGAAATAATTTGGGTGAAGATGCGGTGAACAAGCTCATTAGACCATCGTCGGAATGTCGTCTGCATTCCTCTGAGATACACGTCCTCATACCAGAGGTTAGACCGTTCAATCGTCCAACCCAGATTTTCAGAGATTCACATTCGATGGGTGTCACTTGGCCATTGGACAGGACGACACATTACAGAGAGAATTCGTTTTCTAGACGAACAGACTTTATTTAGAGTAAGCGTCCAGCAAATGTACTTCCAAATACTTACGATATCTGAGCAGTTTAAGGCAACCATCATCACTTAAATTCAATGCAATTCGTTTAGATATAGTGCTGGCTGAAATAACAATTAATGGTTGAAAAAATTAGTGGTTGTACCAACAAATGTCGATAAAATCAATACATTTTTAAAGGACTTATTATTATAGTGAAAGGCTCAGAAATTAAACAGTTTTCTAAACACAATGAACCAACGTGAATAAAAAAACTTATTAGTCTTTATCGCACCTTGTGGGATAGCGGCGAAAAGAAAAAAGTTAAACAACTTTTTTTAAAGCTGTGATTTCCTTTAAGGCTGTAAGAGATCATGTTTTCTCCGGCCAGTGAAAAAAATGTAAATGCCGCGGGTGGGATTCGAACTCACATGCGCTGGTCGATCGTTTCGATGTTTGTGAAGCATCATCTTTAGCAGCGTCTAGCCCGTTAAGCCACTGCGGTGTGTATTTATACAAGTCATTAACCGAAGACATTTATTGATTCTGTGCAGAGCGATTGTTGTCGCTATTTACACATTGCTTTCCTACTTACACGTTCTGATGCACTTTGCTTTGGTTTGTGTCTAGACCTTTGCTTTGGTATTGGTTTGTGTCTAGACTAACATATGTTGGGAAATTTCTTGTTTAAACGGAAGTTTTCTAGATGGGGCCTGTAACCAATATTTAGTATATTTGCAATTGTGAACCCAATTATAAGTAAATTTAGAAAAGCCAAAGTGAAAGAAGTTTAAAAAAAGAAAATTTTCTTAAATAAGTACCTTTTATTAGACAAAGTAATTTGTTTTAAAATAAGTATATTTTTTTGTAAAGCAAAATAACATTTTCTGAGATAAGTACCTACTCTTACAAATTTACCTATTCTTGAAAAAAGAAACAATTCTAAAAAAAATTACATGAGGTGTCGCCTGTTGAAAAATACTGTAATTTAAATGGATCTTTAAGAAAAGATAGTTTTTGTAAAATGATAAACTTTTTTTTTACGAAATTTTGTATTTATTGAATGTATTTAAAAAATACTATATGTGTAGGTCCCTTTTGTAAGAATATGTATTATATTTTCCCGAAAAGTCCTTTCGTTGATGAGAGGTACTTCTTTTATTATATCCCCCCATATGTTAGTCGAGACACGAACCAAACCAAAAATACGGGTGTAAGAGTAATTGTGCTGCCAAGTTTACTTCCATGCTCAGGATCGTATTTCCTGGAATTGCCAGTCTTGCACTTTGGCTTTCCTAAATTTACTCTTTATTGGGTTCAAAACTACTTCCCTTTAAATCAAACCAATAGTACCCAATATTGTTGATAGTAATTGGGTGTACTAAAGTAGTTAAAAACAAGTTGTTTAAAATTTTTTAATTTAGCCCCCAACCTCGTTCCAATATTCCCATTTCTTAAGAAAACCCTTTCCTTCAAAAATACCGTTTCGTACAAAAATTACTTTTCTGAAAAATAAAATAATACCTTTTCGATTCTTTTCTTGAGATAAGTAGCCGTTCTGAAAATAAGTAAATTTTCTTAAAAAAATAACCTTTTCCTAAAAAGAGTACCACTTCTTTAAAAAGTACCTGTTATTAAAAAAGTACTTCTTGTTTAAAAAAAAATCATACTCTTATGGCTTTTTCTTCGAGAAAGTACTTCCACTTAAAAATAGTACGTTTTCTTGAAAAAAATTAATGAGTGTTCGAACTCACCGTCGAAATGTTAACACCTTTTTGTTACACGGTACCTGTTCGATTTCTATGAACACATTAGTAAATGTTACATTGTAAAATAAAAAAGGAATAGATTTTGGGCTGAAGGCTCTTTTGACATTGCACTTTCTTTTTCCTTACCTCTGCTTTAACATTAAATGTAATATTGTTAAAATAAATAAAGCAATATTTAGCGCACTGAAATAATTGTTTTTGTTTTGTCATAAACAGAGCAACGACAAAAACTATTCCATAGTATAGTGAATTTATTGCACTCTTTGCCGCACTCCTGTCTGAGTAAAAGAGCATAAACGAATCTTACTTATTCTCTTTATAGAATAGTTCAATAAAAATGCACCATTTTGAAAATGTGATTACATAACACAATACAAAAAGCATGAATGTTTCAAAAGGCATCAACGTTTCACATCAAAATTATGAATGGACAAAAAGAGAGTAATACGTTGTGAATCAATCGCTAGATGTCGCCAGTGCTTTTGAGTCATACAATTCGTTCCATGATTTCGCTATACTATTCAATACTATTTGGCGACGACGACCTGCTTGTGTGTTCACTGCTGCTACATCAATACCATCAGACTTATTTTCAGGCAGAGACTATTGCTGTACAACAACCTCTTTGTATGTGTTCACTTTGATAGGATGCCATCCTCCTGCCTATAGATGTTAACATATCAAAAAACGTTAGATTCATAAGAAGAATCTAATAAAAGAAGTACCTCTCTTTAAAAAATGACAAAAAGGACCTAAAAATAAACTTTGTTCCGCGTTATTTTTGTAGCTTCATAATTTGCTAAAATTTATGGTAAAAAAAAATCGAAAACCTAAAACCGAGAAATATACATTATGAAGAATGCGGTTTTTGAAAGTATCTGTATTTGTCAAGACTACCTCCACATAATGAAAGATTGAACAATGTGCCAAACTTTGTCATGGAAAAAAATTAGTTGTTACGGGATTTAGCAAACTATAATTTATGTACCATCATTATGAAAAATTCGGATGAGAAAATCTTTACCACGAAATTCACTGATACAAAGAATTGCACCCATTCTATTTAAGCGATTGCTGGTCCCAACTAGTGAAACATTTGCCATGATCGTAGGT
The DNA here is from genome assembly GCA_963931995.1 of Phaonia tiefii. Taxonomy (NCBI): domain Eukaryota; kingdom Metazoa; phylum Arthropoda; class Insecta; order Diptera; family Muscidae; genus Phaonia; species Phaonia tiefii. The sequence continues at coordinate 224,026,134 of OZ008368.1, read as the reverse complement.
AAGGCTATTATGAAAGACATAGCAAAGCGAAACATTTGTTCATGTATTACCAGAATAAAATATATTCAAATATAAACAATTTATTTTAAACAGAGGTGCGCAATATTGCTGGAAGAAAATGTTAGCAATTGTTTGGTTTTCGTAGCGATTAGCATTTACCTGAGAATAAAAACTAAGCGCCTGATTAATAAAAAGTTGTGTGAAACGTTTTATGATATATCGCCTCTCACTCGTCTCAAAACTTTTTATGAATAGGGCCGTAAGTGTCTTATTGGCAATCGTTTGTATCAATATGTTTATTAGGGTGGACCTTGTGTCGATATTTTGGTAGATGAGGGCTCTATTCCGTGCCTTTTTGAAAAAAAATGACAATGCCGAAAAAAAAAATTAAAAAAAAAAAACATTAGGGGTTGCGCACGAGCCGAGAAAAAGGTCCACTTTGCCAAAATTAGGGGGGAAATTGCCATAGGTCATCAGGGGTCACCCGTAGGGGGGAAGAACGTATGGCCGACCCCCATTAACTTTTTACCGCCAACATTTTCCCCCAAGACACCCACCCCCTATCTCCTCCCCTTAGGGGGGTCACCATACAAAAATGGAGGTTGCTCAGTATTTTCGAAAAACACCATAGGTCATCAGGGGTCACCCCTAGGGGGGCAAAATATATGACCGACCCCCATTAACTTTTCATCCCCAACATCTTTTCCGAACAAACTTACCCTCTATCTCCACTCCTTGAGTGACTCCCCATACAAAAATAAAAGAAGCTGTAATTGAGTAGTACTACTAAGCACTCTTAATATAATATAGTCAAATTAACATATTTTTGTTCGCTGATGGGTATTTCTTGCGGTAAGAATCGATAACATGTAGTAAATACTGTTTCTCTTCATCGCCTTGACACAGTATTCTATTATAATCTTGTATCATTTTTACTCCTCTTTCGGCAGTGTCGTTCACAACGCGCAAGTTATTTGCAATTCTACGACCTTCTTGATAGTCTGCGCGAGATTTCCAGGTTGCTGGATTTGCAAGAATGAAATCTTGCGATATTCCAAATCGTACAAATAAATTTTTGGTATTATGAGAGACGAAGTTGCTCAAGTCTTTAGCCAAGAATTCCTCATTCACATCTTTGAATTTCACCTCGATTTTTTTAACGCTGGTGCTTTTGATTACGACGCGAGGAGCTGGGGGAACCGGGTCGTCTTCTTCATCTTCTTCACCTTCTTCGTCTTCTTCATCTTCTTCACCTTCTTCGTCTTCTTCATCTTCTTCACCTTTTTCGTCTTCTTCATCTTCTTCACCTTCGTCATTCTCATTTTCTAGCAATGCTTGGGCCATTTTGGCCTTCAACTCATTTGAAACCTTGTCATCGAAAAAGGCAAGGGCTATGTGCTCATCGGCGAGATACCATAGGTGACCGATAAATTTCTTTATCATTACCCGAGATAAATCCTGGTCAACGGACTTGTACTCGACGATGTCCTTCAAAAACTTCCAATCTTGATTCGGCGCCTCAGCTGCTCGAGAAGAACCAAACCATGCCTTGACGTAAAGTCGCACCACAAAAATACAAACGTGTCGAATACCATTCAATTCACATACAGATAAGTGAAAAGTTCTCCGAAACAAAAACATCTTGAGGCTGTAAATGGCTTTTGCCATCCATCGAGCATGGGAAACGGGTCCTGGAGGTCGGAAATGGTAATTCTCAAGTTTTTCACCCAGAAACAAAAGAATTAATTGTAGCATTTCTTTGTAGTCATCGCGAGGGTGTTTCTCCTTCAATTGATCTAAGCAAAACTTCTTTATGCCGACTTGCATTGCCACAGGAATTTTTCTGACGACTTGATCGTCTATCAAGCCAGAATGGAATGGTTTAACCTTTACATCGTCCCATTCCTGTTTGAAACGGTCAAAGCAAGGAACGCCTGGTGCACTGGTCTTTCCCATTTTTGTCTCAAAAACTTCCCTTAGCACCAGTTCGTATACGTGGTGTCTGCAAGGTAAATATAAGATTTCTCTCTCTAACAGCCGCTCAAGAGCAACTGCGGCTCCGGAGAATGGGCCACTGTTCGTTGATGTCGTGTCGAAAGAAAGTCCTTGTATTCGATGTGTCATATGCCAAGATGCCAACAGTTGATAAACGGCATGTGCTATTCTCCGGCCTTTTCCTTTCCCATCTTCTACTTTGGGAACTCCAAGAAGTTGTTCTTTTTCTCCGTACGAGACAATTACCGGTAGACGGTCCACCTTCTTTGTACCCACAAAATCCAAAAGCATTTTGCCATCCCAATGGACTACGAAGGATTTAGCTGCGACAAGCTGGAGATGAATGAAACGCGTTGAAGAATAAGAATTCTGAATGAGAGCAAATAAATCTATGCGATCTTACTTGTGGATTGTCTTTCACATAACTCAGCATGTTCTCTCGATTTGAACGCCGACATCTCCGAAGCGACGTACGGTTTATTGTGTATTGCTGAGGATCGCGTCCAAATGCTTCTGCCGCCGCTATCATAATGCCGACCGCGTCTCGGTCAGTCACTTTGCACTTGTCCAAAGCTGATAGGACTCGTTCAGTAAAACATTGTTTGTAACCTCTTCTGTCACCAACATTTGACGGGCCAGCTTCTGCCGGGAAGTTTTCGTCCTGTCTCCCATTATCATCGCTTGAATCACTGCTTGAAAATTTAACCACTGCAATTGAACGAATTTCATTTGAATATAAACATTGGACGAACACACAAAGCGCGAAATAGCTTACCGCCTTTAGCGAACCGATCTCTACTAGATTCCGTTGCACGTTTGCGTCGCAACTCTTCTTGTTCTTCGCGCTCAGCTTTTCTTTTCCTCGTTCGAGTATCAGTAGCGTCCACACCTCCCATAGTTCCTGGCCGGCCATCTTCTCTTTGCTTTAGCAGAAACTCAATGTCTTCGGTATTTGTCATTTTCTCAAGGGCGTTGGCGTGTGCGATGTCGAAAAGATTATCCAAGCTATCAGAAAACGTATTCTCTTTTTCTCTAGTGGACTCAGTCTTTCTGTGAGATGACTTTCTTAAAGCATCCCACTCATCGTGCAGCGCAGCTATTTTTCTTGTAACATCTCCTCTGGCTTTCGTCGGAATAGCTGCTTGGCGCCAAAAAATCATCACTGCGTCCGCGACTATAACCGCACTATTTTTCTTCGACATGTTTCGTTTGCGAATGTTGAAGAAATGCATTCTTAGCACTTGCTTCTTCGACGGTAATTTGTTCCCCGTAATATTCATGCTTGGATAACCAATCAAAAAAATATCGTCGCGCGATCTAAGTCGTGTTGTCATCTTAACTTTTAAAAAACGGGAGAAAAATCAATTTACTTTTCGCGGTCGTCGGCACTTGTTGAATGACAACAATCGATGAATGAACTGCTATTTATAACTACTACGTATTTTGCAATATTTTACTGCCAGGTACTGATGAATGGGGGCATCTGCTAAGGGTGCCTATGTACCTGATTCAGCACGTGTGCGTTTCAAATTTTTCAAGACTTTCCAAACAATGACCACTCTTGAATATTGGTGGAATTTCTGTAAAAAAATCAAAAAAAATCAAAAAAATCTCGATATTGTGCAACTGTAAATACATAGATTTTCAGTATTTTTGTATGGGGAGTCCCTCAAGGAGTGGAGATAGAGGATAAGTTTGTTCGGAAAAGATGTTGGGGATGAAAAGATGTTGGGGATCGGTCATATATTTTGCCCCCCTAGGGGTGACCCCTGATGACCTATGGTGTTTTTCGAAAATACTGAGCAACCTCCATTTTTGTATGGTGACCCCCCTAAGGGGAGGAGATACGGGGTGGGTGTCTTGGGGGAAAATGTTGGTGGTAAAAAGTTAATGGGGGTCGGCCATACATTCTTTCCCCCTACGGGTGACCCCTGATGACCTATGGCAATTTCCCCCCTAATTTTGGCAAAGTGGACCTTTTTCTCGGCTCGTGCGCAACCCCTAATGTTTTTTTTTTTTAATTTTTTTTTTCGGCATTGTCATTTTTTTTCAAAAAGGCACGGAATAGAGCCCTCATCTACCAAAATATCGCAAAAATGTCATTTCAAGGTCCACCTTAATGTTTATCTCGTTTTATGATTAGTAACCACAAATTAAATTTATTAAAAATAATTTTTGGGTGAAACTATGTTTGCCAGGCCAGCAAGTTTGACAATTTATCTTCAGCAACACAAAATTTTCAGTGGTTTTTAATCCATTTTTCTTTGAATTCAAATTACTATTGTCTTACTGTATTTTGTGTTTGGTTTGTTATCACACAAATATAAACATTTACAGTCATTCGAAAGTATCTTGCGTTGCGGTAAAAATTTAATTAATAGTGAATCTAAAAAAGATTGAAAACTGAAGAGAGGATGACGGACAATTTGTACGCTACTATAATTTATATCGCTTTCTATTTTGTGACCTTCGATCTGTGTTTGCGTAGGTTTGCTTTCATGTATTTTTTGCGAAAAACCGCACAAATAAACAATTGAATTGCAAGGACTTATGTGTAAGCCAACTATAAACTGTTTGACAAAAGGATCACATTTAGAGATTTTTCCACATACAATTATTTGATTAACTTTGTGCAACTATAATCCCGGAAATCGAATTTTTCTTTCTTAATGATGCATCTAGGGGTAATATTTTATTAGTGTTAATAATATTGGTGTTTATTCACGATTTGGAATCTGTGGTCACAAACTATAACAGCCTAACTCGAGTTAGGACAAAATTTAAAAAATATAAATTTGAGAGGTCACCGTGCTTAAATATCAACTTATTTTGTTAAGAAGAAAGTAAAAGAATTCCTTTCCTTGTTATCTGTAACAAAGTTATCACAAAAACTCAGATTCCTGATTTCCAGTAAAGAAATTAAACTTTAAACTGCTCTCCCTGAAAAATTTTAGAATCGACTTAGGCTGTTATGACTTGTGACCACAGAAATATGAAAATGATTTATCAAGGATTTATGTAGTTGAATTATGGTTTTGTGATCACCATTATCTGATCATTTTGTCTTAGAAGTACCAAAGAGTGTATTCAAATATTTTGATTTTTTGAAGTTGATGTCAACTTATACAACAGTGGAAGTAGAAGTTGCAACAACTTTCATACGCATTTCGACGATAAACGTAAATGCTGCTAATAGTGTATTCAAAAATCCTGTTTTTGAAAAATGTCGGTTTTTTTTTCGAATATTCTGACTTTGGAGAAACTGGGTTTAACCGGTTTCGGTTTTTAAGACAAAATGGAAAACTATGCGTTATACAGGGTGGTTTAGTCACGACTGGACAAATTACACCAGCGTATTCCTTGGCTCATTTCATAAAAATATGTACATTTATGGCCATCCCCGAAACTGCAAGGGGACGAAATGGCAGCGGTTTGAAAATTGTCGGATTGGTGTTGGGAGGGTACTAGGGTAAAATTGCTTAGTTCTGAATCAGTGGTCGGATTCTTTGTTTTTGGAGTTGTTGGAGACCTTTCAGAAGCAAAAATTTAAAAAAATTAAATCGCCGAAATACGGAGCTTTAACAAAAATTGGAAAAAAGACATAAGAACGTGCACATAACATCAATTTTCTTACCCAGGTGGCAGATAACTTATGTCGTTTTCCTCTTAGAAATTTATCTAAACGAAGCCCAGAGGTCTTACCATTCCAAAGCTATGACTATTTGACTGAAATGAAAATCATGTTTTCTACCAACAAGATGGTGCTCCAGCGCATTACGGGCTTATTGTGCGGGATTGGCTTAACACCAATTTCCCTCAACGTTGGATTGGGCGAGTTGGACCAATCACTTGGCCGCCTCGATCTCAAGATCTCACACCACCTGTTTGCTTTTTGTGGGGCTATGTGAAAGATTATGTGTATTCTGCGCAGATCCACACTCATGAGCAGGTACTTGCACGCACTGAGGAAGCTGCGGTGAAAGTTCGTGAAAAGATGACCGAATTAAACATGTCCGATGTGGACCGCAAACGGCAGCAATTGTTTTTAGTAGAAAACGGGAACCACACCGAAAACATTTTTAAACATCAAATGTATTTTTTTCTTTGTGTTTGATTCTTCAGCCAATAATTTCAATAAAATAAAATCTTAAGCGTGTTAATTTACAAAAACAAATAAATGTGTGTATGTCGCTTCCAAAAAAACCAAAAAATTTTGCATTTCAGTCAAATAGTCATAACTTGGGAACGGTTAGATCTCTGGGCTTAAACATAAGTTATCTGCGATCTGGATGAGAAAATCGAGGTTATGTGAATGTTCTTATGTCTTTTTTCCAATTTTTTTTGAAAGCTCCGTTTCTAGGCGATTTCACTTTTTTTAAATTTTTTTAAATTAGTCTGAAAGGTCTCTTAAATGTCTTTCCAACAATCCAGAAAACAAAAAAAAATCCGACCACTGGTTCAGAACTTAGCAATTTTACCCTAGTACCCTCCTAATAATCTATTTCGCAACCTTGAATTTTCTGGGATGGTCGTAGATGGACATATTTTCATGAAATGAGCCAAGCAATACGCTGGTGAAATATGTCAAGTCGTGACTGAACCACCCTATATAAAAATCGTTTATTTTTAATTCAGTCTTTTTGAATTTTGAGATCGACCATTTAGTACGCTGTCATGAAAAAGCTTGTCAAACTAGTATTCGGAACCGGTGCAAAAGAGGTCCCAATCAGAGTGTGTAAGCTAATTCCTTCATGGTATTTAATGAGGAACTAAAGGGTGGGCCATGTAAACTTTGGAATTTAATTTCGCTTTAAGAAAATCTAATACATATTTTTTCTTAATTATGATTTTGTTGGTAAGGTACATCGTTGATATTTATGAATGAAACACAACATCGTTCAAATGGCTTCCATGACTTGCATTACAGTACCTCATTTGATCAACCCAATTTTTGAGAACATTGTCGATTGCTTGAGCCTCTATATCGTGTTTTAAGACCTCAATGGACTTGGGATTGTTTGTATAACTCTAACGTTATCAGTTTCGCCTGATTATGCGGTTTTCGACCACATTGCGCAATATATCGATTGTAACGTTGGTTGTGTGGTACGCACCGCCGTGCTGTTGAGACCATACTTCTTCTGTATCATCCCCTTGAACTTTTGGGAAGAACAAATCGCTGAGTATGACCATTGATGCTCGACATTGACAGTAACGGCGGCTCTTTGCTAATTTTCGAAGAAGCATGGGCCTATGCCACCAGCATTCCAAAAACCGCAACAAACAGTCACTCATTAAGGACTCATCGGCTTTTCTGGAAGACGTGTGGGTTTCCAGAGCATCAGAGGTGAAAATTAAGTTCATTGGAAAATATGATTTTTCGGTAAAAATCTCATCTTCAGCCCATTCTGCGAGGCGAAAACGAATCAGCGACTTTATAAGCCTCTATAATGAGATTTTTTTTATATGCAAAATTGTGCGCAAAATTGTATGCAAACTTGTACATGAGATATTTTGACCAAAAAGGACCCTAATTGACGAACTCGCTTAACAAGTTGATCCTCAAACTGTGTTGATAGTGCTTTATTTCGATCGAATTCATTTCGTAGATTTCTTACAGTCTGAGTTGAAGCTTTAGAACTTTAGAAAATAATTTTCTAATTTTTCCCTACTAATCTGTTAACTACTAATCTGTCACTTCATAAGTTGCCTATCTGTTGCGAAATAACGGTGGGTTCAAATCCCAAATTTTTTATGGGCACCCTCTATTTATTCATTTATTATATTCGACCTATCTGTTCTCATATTTGTCTTACCCAAGTAGGCAAAATCAGTGTTGGGTAAATATTCCTTTAAACGTTTTGTACTTATTTTGGGATTTGAACACTGTTTATTGTTATATAAATTTCTGATAACATACTACATATATTGTTGTCAGCAAATCCGAAACTTTCATCTAAATCGGAATTGGCAGATATGACTTCTTTTGCCTTGGACAACTTATTTCAGAAAATTACCGGCGATGTAATTCGTTGGCAAAGTTTGTCCTGTATGTCTGATGGGTTTAGCAAACCATAGTGCGCACTGGAATTCTGCATTTATAACAGCTGTGTAAGAACCGAAATAGCCGGTTAATCGACTTCAAATAACCGGTGAAACCGGTTCTTCGAGAATAGCAATTTTTAAAACAGCGACGTATGGTTAACCGGCCGGTATTCGGTTAACCAGTTTCGGTTTTGAATACTCTAGTTGCAACATTATCGACAAAATGTAAATCAATAAACCAAAAAAGAAATAACATAAACATTATCGGAAAATTAAAAACTTAATAAATATCATTTTTAGTGCTATTTATCAATATTTAAAGAATATAAAAATAGTGTTATTTTTAAATTTGTAATATTTTGGCAGTGCGCTATTTACCTTTCGTTTCAATACCTCCCCAGAAAATTAAGTTGCATCAACTTGTTTGCGGGTGTAAGGGCAAAATCGAAGCTGATGTGAAATAATTGAAGTTGAAGGTTAGAAATTCGGTAATACAGATGAATATTGCTACATTAAGAAACTCAAATAACTTTTTTTTTTCAGTGTATGGAATTCATTTTTCTCTTATTCGTGCTAAATCTCATTCAATTTTATTAAATACAGCTTAATTACTTTTAAAAATAATGGAAAAGTTGTTCATTACTGTTTGGAGAGTTGAGACAGAAATAGCCGCAATTGTTTCTCGAACGGATTGGTGTAGTTCACTTAAATTTTTTGGTTTTGCTTTGTAGACTTCCTGTTTGCAATAACCCTACAAGAAAAAGCCAGATGCAGTAAGGTCAGGCTACCTGGGGGGTCAACGGAATGTGGGGTTTCTAAATATCAGCTCTTTGGGAAATTTTCGTCGCAATTCTGTCATAACAGGCCGGGCTATGTGAGGAGTTGCACCATCTTGCTGAGACCACACAGAGTTGAATGAGAAATTCTCTCAACATGCTCAAGTAACGGTTCCCAGTAACCGTAACGGTGTGACCGTTTTTGCGAAGAAGTAGGGCCCAAGAATGCAGGGTGATGAAACTGGAAACCACATTATGGCACGAAGTGGATACAATTCCGTCTCATAAAGTATCTGTGAGCTGGAAGCACTCCACATTCGATAATTTTGGTTGTATATGTTGCCGTTTAAATCGAAATGGGCCGCGTCAGGCACGAAAAGACTGTGTAACATCCCAGCAAAAAAAGAGTATACCAAGAAGTAGAATTTGCACCACAACTCTTTGGTAAGATGTAGTGCTAATTTAGGTGCAGAAGTTCTTCTTTTAATATTGCGTTGTCCAATGCAGCACTACTTCTTGTTTGACTGTTTGGAAGTGCAGTTTATGCTAAAATTTTTATGCTATACTTCGTCCGCAAACGAGCAACCAAAACTATTATTTCAACAATTTGTAAATTTCTTGTCATTTGAAACTTGCAAGAAGTGATATGCTATTAAAAAGTTCTGACTGTAAGCAACAACTTTAGGGTTTAACTAATTATTTTATTAATTGTCCTTTTATTAGTACTCCAAAAGCTTCTGTCAACAGGTGAAAAAGAAAGGAAATGAAAATCAATTTGAAAGAAAGTAAATACAAATTAAATACAAGTAATATATTTAAGCATCTTTGTACTTGTCCACTATCCCTTTAGCTCTTTAATAAATTTGCATCAAAATACTCATAATGGATGTGATGCAAATGTAGATTTTTCGGAATTGTTATTGATCAGCGTCAAAATTGCATTAAATATGCACATAGTGTTGCAGCAGATGTACAAAAATAATAACATCTACTAGAACTACTTCATTTTATTTTTGCTGGGATGTTTCCGTCCTCTTCCACCATTTGAAGCAGCTTCTGGCAAATTTCCAAGCGAATCGGAAAGACTGCTGTATTCAGTTTGTTGCGCATTTCAATTTTATATGGGAATAAGTCCAAATGTTTGTGCATCATTGGCTGCAATGACTGTCTGCTTATACCCATTTGAGCAGATAATCTTCGTCTTGAAACTCTTGGATGGTTTTGTATGACAGCAGCTACAGCAGCGTTTATTTCGGGAAGCCACCGACAGTGTATTGGTGTACATGGTATATAGAGATCACACGATGGTCAAACATTCATACACTGGTTAGGAAGATTGTTTTAGATTGTGTCAAAACTAGACGTGATATCGATATTGATGGCGACCACCACAACTTAGTGGCCACCTTCCGTCTCCGGCCAGCAACTGTCAACGGTATTGGGGGTAAAAATGGGAAATAGAATATAGGCCGTCTGCTGGACCCATCTATATCAATGATGTAGGGTCAAACTCTACGAGTTAATTTGGCACAGAAAAGCCACAAAACGTGGTAAGGCATTGTTTGAACGCTGACGGAAATCACCAAGCAGATCCCTGGTGAAAAAGATATGAGAATTAACCTGGGATTAGTCCAAAATTCTTGGCTGGAATTCGGAATCTTGAACGCCTGCATAATATGAGTTTACGATCCAAGATACCAGCATTGAGAAGACAATTAAAATCAGATTATCGGCAATCAGCGTTTAAAATGGATACATGGTCCGTGTGGATTACGATATACATCTGAACGATAATTATCGGCATGATCCAAACTTTATTTTTTTTGTTGAGCCGCGGTGCCCCATCTTCCTCCTCCTCCCCCAATACTCATATTTACTAATGGTGAAATTGAAGCTTTTATTAAAAGATTTAGATCTAATAATCTATGAAAAGAATTATGAGAATCACTAATTTGGATGATATCCGCACCCACACACTATCAAACACATTAATTTCATAGACTAAATTTGTATTACTTGCATACAAATAATGCGAATGATTTCAATATCTCGCCCAGTAATAATCAATTTCCCGCAAAGTAAAGTAAACTCTTATATAATGTGACTTTTTCTAAATGCATAGCCTATTAACGTGTTAAATGATGATTTAAACCACAAACATATATATATTAAATATATAAACATGAATAAATTAGGCTGAATATTAGACTGGTTCATTTGGCAAAAGTATCTCAGATTCTCGCTCCCCTAACAAAAAATGAAAGTTTCGACAAAAATAATAATAACTGTTTAAAAATTTCATAAAAAAGTGAAAAACTCGGAGAGCTCAAGCCATAAACGTACATTTTGAGCCAATTTGAAATTTCCAGAAATTATACTTTTGATAAATTGTCTGTAAATTGTTGTCGTTAAAAAAAACTTTTCCTGCAACAATTTTTTTAGGGGTTTTTTGGTATGCCCAATCGAATGGTAAACAAAAAAATGGGGGGTTTCGACCAAAAAAAATGACTTTAAGTTTTAATGTAGATAAATAAAAATAAATTGACAAATTTTTTAAAATTTTTCAAGTTTAACAATTTTTTTCCACATTTTAACACCTGTTTATATTAATCACACAGGGCAACAGTGATTCTGCGGTGCGGGGTTTGTAAGGAAATTTTGGTGCATATGTTGATGAAGATCTAAGACTATAATTCGCTTTTTTTGAATTGACTCTAGTTCTCGAAATATACCGCTATTTTAAAAATGAAGAAGGTTTTACCACACATTTTAGCATAACTCGAGAACAGCTTGTTCGATTTGGTTAAGTAAAAAATTTAAAAATCCGCAGCTAAATCACCTTGATGTTACACCTACAATGTTTCTTGATAAAGTCAATATTTTCGAAAATATTCAGAAACTTTTTGGAAAAAAAAATTTTTTTCCTGCAAAATTGAAAATTTTTTCTTATTTTAAAATTCATAAAAAATCAAAAATGTCACAAATACTGTTTTTTGATCTTTATTTATAAACATAGATATGCCACAAACAAAACAAGCCATATTTCAATAATATCCATTAACAAGTTTTGGTTTAATTCACAATTTAGAGATGGTATCCCATTTTGATAAAATTTTTAAATGAATATTAATAACAAAAATATTCCATAATTATAAAAAAACACGAGTTAAGAAAACCGTTTTGTATGGGATTTTCTATGGTACTTTTTGTTTGGACAGTCCCGTTGTAGGTTCCAGCAGTAGTCTGCCATCATATGGCTATCCCACCGGCCTTGGTATCTTTCCTCCATGATCTTGATGTCCTGGTGAAATCGTTCCCCTTGTTCTTCACTATAATCGCCGAGGTTCTCAGGAAATTTATCCAAATGACTGTGCAAATAATGCACTTTTATACTCATATTAGCTCCTAGTTTTTGGAAATTGTGGAGCATTTTGCTAACAATTTCGGCATAGTTTTTAGCTTTGTTATTCCCCAAAAAGTTTTTGACAACTGATACAAAGCTTATCCATGCTTCTACTTCCACCTGACTCATGTGATTTGTGAAATCATCGATGTTTATAAGAGTACGGATTTGTGGCCCGTCAAAAACGCCTGCTTTTAGCTTTTCTGTACTAAGACCAGGAAATGTTTGACAAATATATTTAAAGCAATCGCCATTCGTATCGAGAGCTCTGACAAACTATTTCATAAGGCCAAGTTTAATGTGGAGTGGTGGAAGAATGATTTTTTCTCGACTTATCAAAGGTTCATGAACGATGTTAACTTTTCCTACAGTCATGTTCATTCTTGATGGCCAGTTTGTCCTGCTCCAGTGTTCATTTTTTGCACGACTGTCCCATAGACATAGAAAACAGGGATATTTAGTGTATCCACTTTGCTGACCCAATAAAAAGTTTACCATTTTTAAATCTACACGGACGGACCACTTGTGTTGATGATATGAAATCTTCTCTAACACCAGTTTCACGTTTTCATAGTCTTCTTTAAGTTTAGTCGAATGACCTATTGGAATCAAAGCCAATTTATTTCCATTATGTAGTAACACACACTTTAAACTTTTTTTTGAGCTGTCTATAAAAAGTCTCCAGTCTTTAGGGTGGTATATTGGAAGGCCCATTAAATTTAAAAGCCCAGAAATATCATTACAATATACAATACCGTTCGCCTCGGTAAAGAATGGAAGGATGTCTCGCTCTCTATTTCGGTAAGTAGTTATTGTTACGCCAGGCTGAATGCAACGTTTTTCTTTTAGTCTTGATGCAAGAAGTTCAGCTGATTTTTTCGATAAATTTAAATCTCGAATTAAGTCATTCTGCTCACCTTGAGAAAATCCTTGAAATGTAGAACTGCATTCTTCGAACTCATACTCACTATTGCTGTCATTGTGACTATCTAACATTTCAACATCATTAGAATATTTGGCCGATAATGAAGTAAATACCGGTATTGGTAAATTTTCACTATGCAACGTTGGTGGCTTAACGGATTGAACGTTTGGGTAGAACCAAGACCGCTTTTTATATCGGTTCATGCCTTTTACATTTACAGCGCAAAAGTAACAATCATCAAGGTGGTTTCTTGGCTCTGCCCACGCCATCGGTATTCCAAACGGAAGCCCTTTGCGTTCTCCGTTGCTCCAATATCGAAGTGACTCGACACAAGTTTTACAAACTTTATGTGGGACCCAACATTTGTCTTGTTGTCGAAGTTCTTGTCCAAAATAAGCCTTATAAGCTTGTTTTACAAAAGCTGTAATATTATTTAGTTGCTTTTCTGCACAATATTTACCACATATGTAGCAGAAATGGTCGGGGTTATTAGCACAAGATTTACGTAAAGAGCTCATCATAAGCAATGCCTTATAAATTGAGTAATTTTATTATTTTTTAATATTTTTTTAATTTTATTGTGGATAAGTCTTACCTTTTCACTTTCAACACTAGGATTAACAAGGTATTACAGTTCAATATTTTTTGACATATGTACGTATTTATTCACTTATCTGTCACATATAGTCTATTTGGCCTACTTAAGTTGTTATAATTATGTGTCGTGATTTTTATAGCTATGGAATATTTGTGTTATTAATATTCATTTAAAAAATTTATCAAAATGAGATACCATCACTTAATTGTGAATTAAAGCAAAACTTGTTAATCGATTTTATTGAAATCTGGCTAGTTTTATTTATAACATATCTATGTTTAAAACTAAAGACGAAAATATAGCATTTGTGACATTTTAGATTTTTTATGAATTTTAAAACGAGAAAAAAATTTTCAATTTTCAATGAAAAAAATTTTTTTTGGAAGCACTTTCTGAATATTTTCGAAACTATTGACTTTCTCAAAAAACATTGTACGTGTAACTTGAAGGTATTTTAGCAGCGGATTTTCACATTGTTTACTTAACCAAATCGGACAAACTGTTCTTCAGTTATGCTAAAATGTGTTTTGAAACCTCCTTCATTTTTAAAATAGTGGTTTATCTCGAGAACCAGAGTCAATTCAAAAAAAGTGAATTATAGGATAAGAACATCACTATCTCATACATCTAAATTGACTCCAAAAAGTTGAACCGCAGAAAAAAATCTTCATTTTGTCACCCTGTGTCATCAATGTTCTGTGTTGTAGATAATTTTGTTAGGTTTGAAACAAAAAAAAATTAAGTGCCTAGCACTTACCGGTCAATTTTAACAGCTATTTTTGTAAACTTATAAATATTGAAACATATTATGTTATCCCAGGTGGCAACGTGTTGATTAACCAATGAGCTTAGCCGATATAAATATAAACAGTTACTACGGGTCCCGTTATTCCATTGTTTCAAAGATTTTATAATCATTGGCCAAAAATAATTAAAGAAAATTTTGAAAACGGAATGAGTGACGCCAAAGTATCTCAACACTTTAAAACTGAAATTCGAAACGATATAACAACATTTTTGAAAAATCAACTGGAATTTCATATCAAGCCGGCGCGCCACGACTATATGGAGTTACTGGAATTATCGCTACTCTGTCTTGGAGTACCGATTGCAGCTCAAGTGCGGAAACCTGGTGCTGTATCAAGAGCTCGCTGGATGGGAAAAGCAATATATTGCATAAAGATTTATTTGTTTCGAAAGCAGTTTTCTTTAACTGGTAAATTTTTTTATATTTATATTAGCATTCAATGTTTTAACTTAAAATTACTATTTCTGTGTTTTAATTTATTTCAGAAAATGAATTAACTGATATTCAAGACTTTGTCATATTTCTGCTGAGAATATACGTTAAATACTGGTTTCAATGCAGCATTCCTGTAATTACACCAAGAAATGATTTGCAATTAATTAAAGACTTACAAATCGATTCTGTCGAGCTGATAAATTCAACATAGCTGATAAATTACCAAGTTTCTGATAACTATCAGCTTTTGGTATTCTCATACTAAAATAAAAGCTCTTTTTATGACAAATTTATCAGCTTCGTAAAAGCAGCTGACAATTGATTTTTGTTTACTTTTCGAGCGCGCAAGAAATAAAAAAACTTCAATAATTTTATTGTTTTAAGAAAGTTGTTAAATTATTAATACTAATTACTAAAAATTAAAAAAAAATGGAAGAAGAATTGTTGCTGTTGTTACTCATGAGTCATGACGAAGATAAAAGTGAAGCAGTTTAAAAAAAAACAAAGGAGAGTGCAATTAAAGTCATTGCGTGATGCAAGTGATCCCTTCACTCTTCCCGAAAGAGAATTCATTAAAAATTTTCGCATGACGCGGTCATTATGTCGGAAATTTTTGGAGGATTTGTTACCGTATGACGACCAAAAAACGTCTTTGCCTTTTCAAACACGGGTACTAGCTGTTTTGTACATTTCTGTACTTTTTTATTTTTTGAAGTAAATAATTTTACTTACTTCGCTGCTGGTTCTTCCATTTTATGTTTGTTTTCTTTATTTTGACACTTCAAATTCACCAAAAAGCTTTTTTTGCTATGGTGGGTTTTCGTAGCTATCAGCTTATCAGGGTTTCTGTAGAATACCGATTAATTTCATAGCTGACAAGAAAGCTGATAAATTTTAAAAGTCTGATAATTTATCAGCTCAACAGAGAATCGATGTATTAATTTCTTATAAAAATATTAATATTGAAGTTGCAGATAGAGTTCTAAAAGCTGTAATTCGTCATACTTGGTATTTAAATGAAGTGCTAATTGGGTTGGCGTTTTTTGATAGAACTATTGATGGTGAGACAAAAAGATTGACGATTCAGGCATTAAAAAGGACAGGCTCAGCACAAATAGAAAACAGAATCACAATAAATCTAAAACTTATTCCACAGCAACAAATTTATGATTTTATCACAGAAAATACTAAAAAATTCTTCGATATATTGTTTGATAATAGCATCGTATCAGTCTTAACAGATTTCTTAGATCTTGATCCATCGGAATGGTATACTGATGAAAGTTACCAAAAAGCAGAAGAAATAGCTCAACTTCTTTTTGTAGTAAATGATGTTGCTGAAAGAGCAGTTGCGCTAGCAGGAACATATAATGATAAATTTACAAAGAACGAGGAACAAAAATAACTAGTTTTTCTCGTTGTTGAAGAACATCGTGTAATAGGTGTCGCCTTGATTCTCCAATAAAACGACTGCTTGTTTTGATGTTTGTGTTTAGAATGAATCTTTATTTACAAAAATGTTCTGCTTATAAAGAGTTCTTACTTTTCTATTTTACTATCTAGGTTTGATCGATCGTGTTCGATCTTACGTAATTCTCAGTGTTTGCAAATATGTCACAACTGGGGCATTAGTGTGTCGCAATGATGCTCCAGTTGGCTTTGTACATTATTCGCTTGTTTCGCATTTTCGAAACTCACATTGTTGATCCAATTTTTGTTCGAGTCATTGACTGTGGTTTTAGTTTACGTTATAAGCGGCGCCACTTTGCGCTAGCTTTAGAAATCCGAAACACTTGGACTTCTTTCATATGTGCAGACACTGACATACACGTAGCTTATCATACGAAATATTTACAATGTATCTTACAATGTATTTTATGCTATTATGTTTCACACTGCTGTGTATTTGAATG
The DNA here is from genome assembly GCA_963931995.1 of Phaonia tiefii. Taxonomy (NCBI): domain Eukaryota; kingdom Metazoa; phylum Arthropoda; class Insecta; order Diptera; family Muscidae; genus Phaonia; species Phaonia tiefii. The sequence goes on along the minus strand of OZ008368.1, from coordinate 224,009,236 downwards.
AATTCAAATGTTTGCACTGTGACTATTCTTTTATATTTACACTACAGTGTATTTGAATTCATGCATATACTACAATCGTAAAGAGTTTCCAAATACTATTAAATCAACAATAATGGACAAATTTCAGTAGCTTGCTAATGTATTTCATGTAATCTTTTAATATCAGTGTAATATTTTTCATTTTCATTATAAGTTAAATGAATTATCGTTAATAAACTGAATTATCGTTGATAAACTTTGTTTTTCACGAAATTTTGTTAAATTAAATTTTTTTTAATATTTATAAGTTTACAAAAATAGCTGTTAAAATTGACCGGTAAGTGCTAGGCACTTAATTTTTTTTTTTTTGTTTCAAACTTAACAAAATTATCTACAACACAGAACATTGATGATTAATATAAACAGGTGTTGAAATGTGGAAAAAAATAGTTAAACTTGAAAAATTTTGAAAAATTGGTCAATTTATTTTTATTTATCGACATTAAAATATAAAAAACTCATTTTTTTGGTCGAAACCCCCCTTTTTTTTGTTTACCATTCGATTGGGCATACCAAAAAACCCCTAAAAAAATTGTTGCAGGAAAAGTTTTTTTTAACGACAACAATTTACAGACAATTTATCAAAAGTGTAATTTCTGGAAATTTCAAATTGGCTCAAAATGTACGTTTATGGCTTGAGCTCTCCGATTTTTTCACTTTTTTATGAAATTTTTAAACAGTTATTATTTTTTTGCTCAAACTTTCATTTTTTATTAGGGGAGCGAGAATCTGAGATACTTTTGCAAATCGCATACCTGTATGAACCCGTCTACTGAATATATACTCCCTTTATATGCAGCAGTCACATGATTTAATATGTATCTCAATGTATAACAAGTGTAGATGTTCATAGTTGTGTCCTATTGAAATAATTTGCTATAATTAATATAACCACATTTTAAGCCAAAAGTCGATGAACAGTCATTAATTTTGCATTGTAATGTTACAAAATACCATAAATTAGTAAAATATATTAAAACATAATAGTGAAGGCACTCTCGTGAGAATTTATAATTAATTATTATTGGTAGGATTTAAACTTTTATGGCTTGAATGAAACACAATAGTGTAGTATTTTCAAAAATTGTAAAAGGCGTAAATTGGGAAAATATTTTTGTATATGCTAGCACTACTAATTTATTTATTTATTACAACTACTAAGCATTGCTCTTACAGATTACAAAAAAAAAATATAAAAAAGGGGAGAAGAAAATAAATTAACAAAAAACATATGACTAGAACAATATATACAGGGCGGTTGAGTTTAAAATGTAATATATCAAAATTTAAATAAAGCTCTTCAAAGTGACGTATCATTTCCTAAAAGTCTAATTGCAGCTCGTTTAATTGAAAATCTATTGAGTGTGATATCGACAGTGTTGGCCACCGAGTTAAATATATGTAAACATCTAGTTAAAGGTTCATTCTTTCCATAGTCAGTTCAATGAAATGGAATAGCGAACAAATGGGGTTCCCTTAAATACCGTGTCGGTACGTGAAAGGGTAGGATTGATAGCAATTCGGGCGAATCGATGTTGGAAACCAAAATTTCTTTTATAAAAATTATGCCTTGAAGTTTTCTGCGACTATGTAGTTCTTGAATTCCAAGAATATTGCAATGACTATCGTATGGTGGCATGATTTCGAAAGAGAAGTTCTTTCTAAGAGCAAACCTTGTGAAGCGCTTTTGAATTTTCTCAATACTATAGATTCCTACTTAATAGAATGGACTCCAAACAAAGCTTACGTACTCTAAGTGAGATCTTACTAAAGACCCAAATAGAACAGTAATAGCCTTAATATAATTAATGATATTCGAAACCTCTTTTTTGTTCCCTTTTAAAAATCCGAATTGTGAAATTGCCTTAGAGACTATGTAATTAATATGATCTTTAAAAGTGAATGCACTATCTAAATACATTCCCAAATCTTTTAGAAGGTTCACACGAGAAAACGAGTGACCGTTTTCGTGCGCGTAGCTGCATACTATTGGCAAGAATTTGCGAGTACAAATGATTATTGTTGCACCATACTATTAGTGCTGAAATATGTTGTTGGAAGTTTACACAGTCCTCGAATTAAATGATTTACTTTATCGAAAGCTTTTTTAAAATCTGTATAAAGAACATCGACTTTCGATTGAATTATAACAAAAGTGAGTAAATAAACAAAGATTACTTGTGGTTGATCTTCCATGGAAGAATCCATGTTGTTGAGAACAAATGGTATATTTAAGAGTCTCAAATAATCTACGGCTTATGATCTTATCCAAAAGTTTGGGAATAATTTTACAACAGGACGATAGTTTTCCACCATATCCTTCCGATCGGATTTAAATATAGGAGAAATATAAGCAATTTTCCATTCATTCAAAAATGCCCCCTCTGCTAGAGACTGGTTGAAAATCGTAGTAAGAGCATATGAAAGTGAGCATGCAAATTGCGAATAACCGTAGGCGGAATCAGATCGTAGCCGGGACCTTTGGTGACGTCGAGTCCATTTAGTGCATCGAGTACTTCAGAATCTTCTAGATGAATTGCACCAATGTCAACCAAATCATATATTCCATTAAGAAAATGGGTCGAGTCATCTGCTATGGCAGCATCTTCATAAACTTATGAAAAATACATCGCAAAAAGATTTACAACTTATTGATTTACAACTAAAATATCCAAAAACTTTTAGGATTGTCTCTTATCCGATATTCCAATTCAGCTATGTATCGTTTGTACAAAAAAATTGATAAAAAGTCAAATTCACCGCGCAGGCGCGTTAAATTCTCTCTATCTGAAGGTAATCCAGAGTTTTTGTAGACTTTGTTCGCCTTATTCCTACGATTTTCCAAATTTAACAACCTGTGATTGTACCAAGGAAAATTATATTGTGCCCTTCGCTTCTTCATCTGAACACGGCGGTGTAAGCATTCGCTAATAATGCCCTTAAATAATTCATACTGTGTCTTTAATTCAAGTCCATGAAATACCTGAGTCCAACATATAGAGTTGAAAAAACTGATAATTTCTCCGTAATCAGCTGATTTAAAATCATAATGATAGTCGTCTGTGATGTCGTGTATATTAGAATCATAGAAGCTGAATATTATTTCCAAAGCTTTTGTGATAAACCGATTCGTAATGAACCGTAAGTGTAACATTACACCTCTGGACTATACATTTCTCGCATCCACCGACAAATATCAAGTCCAGAATACGATTAATATCGTTGAGTATGGTATTCAATTGAAAAAGACCAAGGGAGTAGAGTTTATCACAGAAATAACTTTCAATGTTATTAGTGATATTGAAGGGCATCAAAATTTGCTCAGCTTCGCAGAATTCCCAAATAATATTGCCAAGATTAAAATTACCAAGAATGCAAGGCGGTTGGTATTCGTCCAACGGGGAAAGTACAAATTCAATATTTGACAAGTACAGCTTATGCAGCTCATATCCGCTATGCGGACGAATGGAGCTTACTATAAAGACAAAATCTCTTTTCCAAATTTGTTCAACATTATCAGAAATATTAGGAAGTATAATTTCCCTACTGGAAAATTTAGTTTCAACAGCCAATAAAATTCCGCCTCCTATTGTAATATTGCTGGTAAGAACTCGATCACGTCTGTAGATGTCATATGACTTGTCAAATAACTCGGTGGACAAACAATTTTATGTTAACCAAGTTTCCACAATTGCAATAATAATATGGAAATCATGAGATGATCCGGCTAGGTAAAGCTCATTGGTTTTTGTGCGTAAACACCGGCATTATGAATGTAAACATTTGTTGCATTAGAAGTATTTAATGAATTTCCACTGGAGTTTGATCTTCGTTGTGGTTGACGTAGTCCTATGGTTTTACTTTTTTTGGCTTAGAAACGAAATGGGTAAGTTTAATAGAAAGCTGCCACATATCTTTATTAAACACCCTTGCGTATAATGGTTCGGGCACACCAAGCTTAAAATTTACAAAGCGGAGTTTAGTTACATCAGTATCTCATTTAATAAGTTTGACACAAGTTAGCAAATTTAGGACCACTTTTAATTTATCAGAAACGAATTGTTTTATTGCCTCTGGTTCAGTTGTGCTTTAAATTTAGAAACATGTATATTTGTATATAAATTATGTGTATAACTTCAAAAGCATTACGTTCAGAATTAAGTAGCGTTCACAATGGCAGCAACGAATTTGTAATTCAAGCCTTGTCGTTCCCACTCACAGTATTGCATATAATGCCCTCTCATGTTTTTCGTGAAATTGGAATTCAAATTTGTCATAGAAGTAGGTTCTACTTCTACTTCAAATTGGAACTTGTTCGAATCAATTTATTCTACTGACCGCTAGGGGCGCTTTACTTCGAATTTTGTTTTAGAACTTGAAAGTATGAATGAAAATTTAAACATTTTGTATCAAAACAAACATTTTAATAAATAATGTTATCTGTAGAATCTGCCAATAACAATACTTTCACATATAATTATAATTTTGTATTACCAAGAATACAACACTGTTTCTGGCTTTCGAACAAATCAGCTGATGCAAATGTCAAATGTGTAGTTGTTTGTAGTAAGTGTAGTTCGCGCCAATTTTATTAATAAACAAAAGAAAAAAGTTTAAAAAAAGCTGAAATTTTCAGGTTTATCGAAACCGTCCAAGGCCATGACATATTATGGAACATAAGTTTCTAAACATTTCTATAGAAAAATTTTAAAACATTTCTAAAGAAAAATTTCAAAACATTTCTATAGAAAAATTTTAAAACTTTTCTATTGAAAAATTTGAGAATATTTCTATAGAAAAATTTCAAAAAATTTCTATAGAATAATTTTAAAACAATTCTATAGAAAAATGTTAAAAGAGTTCCAAAAAATTTTACAATTTTTCTGTAGAAAAATTTTAAAACATTTCTATAGAAAAATGTTAAAACTTTGCTAAAGAAAAATTTTAAAACATTTCTATAGAAAATTTTGAAAAGTTTTCTAAAGAAAAGCACTTAATAATTTTTGCTCCGGGTAGTGGTACAAATCTGAGGTCAGTGTCTCACATTTAATTTTTCTATTTTTTACTGTTTGCTTTTTCGTTTGTATTACAATTCTCCATGGTTTTCAATCCCCAAATATGTATACTGCTGTATAATGTAAACAATGTTGCCAGTCAGCTGTTTTTTCGAACTTATTCGAACAAATTTGTTGCTTGCATTGTGAACGCCTGTTGAATTTGTTGCTCTCATTGTGAACGAGCATTTAACAACGAAAACATTAGGTATGTTTTGTTTGCGTTTTTTTTTTGTTTAGTTATATTTCTCTCCTTTGTTTTTTTTCCGAATTGTCACCCATTCGTTTACACTTTCCCTATTGTTGACATTAGCGTTGAGAGCATCTTCAAACTGATCGATCTCCTCGGTGATTGTAGCCACAGACGAGGGAGCAAGGGGAGCTTCCGAAACAGGTTTTTGATTGATTTCATTTATGTTTACAGCTTTTTGTTTGTGTTCAGTTGTGTTTGCACATGTATCATTGTTGTGTTTATAGTTAGCTGAATGAGTGTTTGTGTTGACATTTTGCATTTTGCTAACAAGGAAGCAATCCAGGCATTGTACATTAGAGGTATAACCAATTTTTTGGCATAGTACCATGAGGTCAACCATGTCCTAGTAACCAGGAAGCAATCCAGGCATTGTACATTAGGGGTATAACCAATTTTTTGGCATAGTACCATGAGGTCAACCATGTCCTAGTAACCACGAAAATCATAATCCTTTGTAATTTATTATTTTTGATGTGTAAACATCTATACGCTGGGGGTAAAAATCTTTTTCACAATACAATCACAAATTTAGAGTAAGATGTGCGATTTAATCGTTAACCAATCGTAAAGCGTTATCAAATCGGTGTGAGCTATGTATGAGTGTATTAGTTGAATCACATGCTGCATACAATATACTCAACACCATCTAGTGTGCAATAGTAGCTACTAATTTTCACTAATTGTCGTGCATTATGTTATCGTAGGCAAATGAAAACAAATAAATAAAATGGATACAAAAACATTTAATTTTAATAACTTTTAAAAAGATTTTTTGCACTTTTAATTAGAAATTTACTAAAACAAAGCAAAATAAGGAAAACTAAAAACTAAACTTGTCAAATATAAGGAAAACTAAAAACTAAACTTGTCAAACTAAAACTTTTCTTCGTCTTTGAGATTGTCATTCATACTTAACAGCTGCATATAAGCACCATCTAGTGTGCAATAGTAGCTACTAATTGCTGTAAAATAACTACATGCATTACATTTCAGTAAACAGCTGATTAATAACTTGTCAACCGCAACAAATACAAAATAATAAAATAATTTACAAAACACCAAAAAAATTATAACTCAGAACATAAAACAACACAAAGTGTATCAAAGCTGAATGGAGGTAATATTAGTTCTAATAAAATTTCTATTAGATTCCAATATAAATTAAGATTATAACACATCTTCATTACGTACTGTTGCCTTACACTGAAGCTGGTGCACGACAATTGGGTAACAATCTCCATCTCATGCCAATTATTATGGGTGGAGATTTTAATACAAATTTTGCAAACCCACAGTCGCAAGGTTTATCAAAATTTTTATTTGACGTTTTCCACTTGCATATGAGCAATTCTCCACAAACCCCCACAACTAACAATTCCACTACTATAGATGCAGTTTTCCATAGATTTTTAAACACAATCGAGTCAAAAATTTATATATGTGTCGTATTTTAGTTACCATAAGCCAATATTAACTATTTGTATTTAAGGCATTTACCATACATGGACACTTTGCAGTACTACTAAAATTTCAGTAAAAAAAATTCTTTAACTAGTACATTTTTAATGATTACTAAAATTTTTTTCAGCAATTTTTATAAACTGCCTACATGATTATGATGAGGTGCATTGAATTTTCAGTAATCAGTAATGCCCGATTACTGATTATTATGAATACGGCCCTATAATTTTACTGGTAATGCAAATTTAATTTCATTATCAGTAAAAATTTACTGAATTTTTTCAGTAATCAGTAAATTTACTGCTTACTGTAATTTTTAATGCAGTACATATATACTGCAGTGTGCCCATTTACTCACCAAATAAGTTAAATAAAACAAACAAAAACCAGCAAATTCCTATGTATTTACAATATTGAAAGTTTTGATACTTTTAATTGATTAATTAAAAAAATATACTAAAAGCATAAGTACTTCCAACTTAAAAAAAATTTTTCATTACTGGATGTTTACATATCTCCCCTGTGATGGGAATCACATTAATTTTTTTTTTTTATTTTATGTTTTTTATTTTTATTATTTTTTAAATTACTGAAAGTTACATATGTACTCGTATAATAAAAATAAGAAAAATTATGAGTAATTATTGAAAGATAAAAATTTAAGATTTAAAGTTCGAGGAGATTTACAGAAAGGATAAATATCCTGAACAACTTTAATGGCACGCTCCGCACAGATATTACTTCTTTGTCGGTTTCGGATTATTGAATCATCTTTTTTCCAATGCTTAATAAAGCAGTTTTTAGCAGCTTCAAATCTTGAAAGTGGTTGATATAAACCTTCGAAGTTGTCGTCGCGAAATCTTTGGTCTGAAAACCATATGTCAAACCATTTTCCGCAGATAAACTCGCATATCGGATACAAGTTATTCCGATATTTTGGTATTAATATATAAGCTAAAATCGCTAAAATGGCTCTTGAGTTCCAACGAGAGTTACTTATTGGGGGTATAGGTTTAAAATTTATATAGATATGGAAATTTTTTGGTTTCTTGAAAGAATCTAAATGCAGTTCCTAGTTGAAACAAATACTGCACGTCGTCGCGCCATTTAATATTTTTAATAGCAAGCATTTCACTATTTTAACTGTAGCTCTGTTTTAAGTTGTTGTAATTCGAAATCAATTCGCTTACAAAACTGTAATATATATCTGGAGAGGATGTCTTACCACCGAGTAACTCATCCATTACGTGCCTCAGTATCAAATCCAAAATGTGGTGTTGACAACCAATATATTGTGGTATTTCCAATCTGAGGATTTTAAAATATTTCTGCAACTGTGTAACCACATCATTTATCTTACCGGTGTTAACTGAGGTTGTATCACAAATGACCATTTTTATATTATTCCATAAATCAAACTTGTAGAGTAATTCTCTAATGCCATTAAATATAGTATTTGCCTTTCCATCATTCAAAACAAGTACTCCCAGATATATATCTTTGGATTAATTTTTTAAAACTATCACTTGAATTTCCTTTCCGTTAATTCTTTTTCCATCGAAGTAAAGACACCAAAGTTGTTCCTTCAATTGTCCTTTTAACTGTTTTTCTTTTTGTTCAGCCGATTTAATAACAGCCTTGTAAATTGCTGGTTGAGAGGGTGTAGAAATAGTTACACCAGAATCGGAGAGTTCTTTACAAATTTTTGCTGCTGTTTTAATACTAATATGTACCTTATTCACCATTGTTACAGCTGGATGTGTAGTAGAGAGTTTAGGCTTAAGACGGGCTGGGGGTATATAGCTTTCTGATTCTTCGGATAAATAATTTTCATCAAAATCACAACTAGAAATTGACCGATAATCCCTTTGTATGGAAGGTGAATATTCCGAGTGGAAATCACTGTTTATTTTAGTGACATCAAAAACATTCTTCAAATCATCACAATCTTTTGGTCTCTTAATAATTTTGCTGTACAATGATATGAGATTTTCAATTTTTATGGTTACTGATCTCACGGATACCGTTGGTAGATTCATATTTTTCGTATTTCATTTGTTATTGTTTTAATTCTATTTCTTATGTTCTTTTGGGATTGAGCTAAGCCATTATATCTGCCAATTATTATTTCCTTGGTAGGCATTTTACTGAAATGATTTAGTCCACAATCAATATTTTTGATTTTACGCGGCATTACTAAACTGTTTTTGAATATAGTTAGCTTGGTTTTCCAGTTGTGGAATTTTTTACAATTGATTGGGAACTTTTCTTGAAAGACATTTTGGAACACTTAAGGCACGAACTTGAAATAACGATGAAAAAAACACCTTAATTGTCTTTTATAAAAGACTTTATTTCTTTCTTTTGTTTAATATTCTCTTATCGCTTGCTATTTCACATGTGTCTTAACAAGCCAAAAGTTAAAGCTACCTTGCATAGAATTTAGAAGCTCAATTCTTATTGGCCAATAGCAACTAATCGAATTAATAACAAAACTTCGTTAAGTGGGGATTTAGATCTCCTAGGCTCATTGATCAATTATCAGAAGGCTGCCACTTGCGATAAATGTTGCAAGTGTTAGTAAACGAATTAAGTAACTATTAGCATTAGGAGAGATTATTCGTTACACATTTTTAATTTTTTTTTTCGTTAAAAAAGGTTAAAGATGCGTTTTGGTTTGCGGAAAAATCTCTTACCATCTCTAAATATTAATGAAATTTCATACTTGAGCTATTTTTTGTTTTAAATAAAATTATTATTAATTTCTTAACCAAAAAGAAAATTAAAAATTTTCAAAACTTCATCGCGGTTGGTGCGTGAACTTTTTTGACCTTAGCGAAAAAATAAATATACGTTCCCTGATAGTTTTTTATGCTCCATTGGATTGTGCTATGCCAATTTTTATATTTTAAAAAATTGTTAAAAAGTTATATCCCTATTGTACATACATATTATAAAATTAACTTAAAAGCTAGTCCTGCTCAATCGAAATTGGGCGGTGCACATTCTCCCCTTCAATAGAGATTAACATTTGAGCTAAGTAACATGCGAATGCGTTAGACCTGAAATCATCGGTATAAGCTGTACTCTCTCTGAGAAGTTATGCATCATTCTGCCGGCAACAAAAATTGATCAGAGGTATTCTCCTCATACTAATCCTTACATCCAGTGTATTTTAGCTTACTAATCAAAAAATTTTGATTTTTCCATGAACATGAAGTTTATTTGTCTATTGCGAAATATTTTCAAATCTGCTGGTAGAATTTTTTTGGTACTGGTCGCCTTATACCCATTAATTTCATTTACCAATCGCATGGAACCATAATCTTGCCCCATTATATAAAGTGGTGATTAAATTTCCTGCAATATGAATGCCAATAATGAGCAAAATAATATGATGCCTGTCTAGATTCTGTATTCCTGCTTACTAAAGGGTTCTTAATATTCTGTCGACAATTTTCAATTTCAATTTTCCAAATTAATTTCATAAACATTTAATTATTTTATAGCAAAAAAACCCCATTACATTATAAAATAAAATTGTATACAATAAAAACCAAGTTTCGAAGTTGTAGTGAATACGGGAATATAACAAAAATAATAAGAAATAGTTCGTAATTTACGCCACATTATTAAATTTATTCTTACTCACTTGTTTTCTATAGATGTTTATAATGAACGCAAGGAAGACATACACATTTATTTTATATCTTTCAAAACTCATTATAAATGACAAGTCTTTCATTCAGTAGGGCTGTAAAAAAGAAAAACACTGAAAAAAAATCTCTATTATATTAGAGAAGCATTTTGTTTTAACATTTGTGTTATTCGCTTAAAGTACTTCGGCATAAATTTCAAAGTTGCGAAATAAAATGTTTTTTAACCCTGCTGTTAGATTAGACCCATTTGGTTCAATGTTTTGATTGTTTCCTTTATAACTTTTGAACGGTGATATATATTGCCCTTATATTTCAGCTCACGTTGTTCTTTATAAAAAAAATTCAAGTTTGTGACATAAGGTGGGATAACAAGTTACGTAGCTTGGATTAGAGACCATTTGGTGCAATATGAATTTTTCTATATTGAAATTAAAATAACCAGCGTTTTTTTGGTATTATTTGCAAAATATGTGTGGTTATTGTTTTGGTCCAATATTTGTTTCATTGCATGCTAAGCAAAGTATTTTTCGGTTTGTTTTGCAAATAAACTTGCCGTAAATGGAACATTTGATGTCAGACAGATTTGCAGCTACCGAACTAGAAGCAGAATTGCTTGAAGAGGCCACTGAAACTGAGCGTGATGTTTGTATTTCAGTCAAAAGCTGTGCTGCGAACTGTTGTTAAGGTAATCTACTCCGTTTCATCATATACGCCTTAGCCAAAGAAGTGCCAGTTGCCGCAAGAACTCTGGTCTCCTGGGATTTCAATCAGATGGTGTCCATGAAGCATCAATTTCAAAATTATTCAAATTTTCAATATTATGTCCAAAAACGTTTGGCTTTAGTGACTCTTTTTTTTTCATTTGGCCATTCTTTTAACGAGTTTCGCGATGTGTTCCTTTGGAATATTGACCCACTCCGCATGTACCCGAGACTATTGTTAGTTCAAGTTCTGTGGTGCATTTTCTTATGTAGCCAGTCGTTTTTCAACAAAGCCCATAAATTTGCGATCGGGCTAAGATCCGAACGTTGAGCTGGCCACTGCATTCTGTTACACTTTTGACTAGCGAGCCATTGCTTGACAATTTTGTCCTTATGATTTGGATCTTGTCTTGTTCTAACTTAGGTCTTGTTCTAACTTTCAGCACTGCTCGATGGCAAACACCCACTTCGTTAGCAATTCGACGGGTTGAAACACCGTTTTTTGTCATTTCAATGATTAGGTTTAATTTTGTCACGAAGTGAATATTTTTGCGTAAAATTTAGTATCTAGCTAATGAAACTATCAACGGTGACACAAAAAGTATTTACTCTGTTGAATTTCACAATAATTCAAATAATGGTAAATATTGCATTTGCTTTTGACGTACATATGTGCCAGTGGTACCAGACAACAAAATCCAAACGGGCATGAGTGGATACAATGAGGTTAGGGCATAAGCTCAAGATATTATTTTTGCATTAAATATTGTAAAATCTAGTTATGTTTTGGTTTTTTAGGATTAATAAAATTATTAATAAAGAAGCGTGATAGGAATTGTTGTGGTTTTATGGCAATTACGGCAAATGTGATAAGAATGTATCCAAATCTGCTCGCCACTGTATCTAGTATATTAGCAAATACAATGTTCGGCCATCGATTTGTTTTTGATTTGTGGTGTAGGTGACAACCATTTGGTCAGTAGTATCAACCCCTTGTAAGGGAGACGATGCATACGAAATTAAAGATGAACTGTAACAAGAAGCTATTAGGGATGTCAATCGGTATTCTCTGAATCCCGAAAGACCGAAATTTGGGCAGAAAAGCCCAGGACTTGAGTTTTCGGGCTTTAAATTAAAACAAATGGTCTGAAATTGACAACAAGGCGATTCTATTAGATACAATTAATTGGTACTAAACGAAAAATTGTTTAACATCGTACTAGTACGATTAATTAAGACTGGAACATCAGAAAATTCGGTCCAACTTATTGCGGGACATTTATTCAGTTTGTCATTTGCCACCTTTTCTATATTTGCCGTTTTTTATAGAAAAATCACCTACTGTTGTAGGCTGAAAACCCGGTCCTCTTTTGTTGTTTGGATGCAAATATTACGTGTTTGTAGATAGTCGCAAATATACTATACTTGTGTCCAATCACAATATTACATGTTAGAGACACATTGATTTATGGCTTATAATATATAGTTTAGTGACATAAGTATACATATGTTTGTTGAAAACTGCTGAAAACAAAAACGTGACAGACGCCAAAGAAACAAAAAAGCTGAAGATCTTCAATTCATGAAATCAATGCTTGCCGTTTTTTTCAGCGAGAGCCATTATGGAATTATCTTCTTTAGAACACGACGAAAAATTGCAATCTTTCGACATTTTTTTAGCGACATTTGTTTAGCAAAAAATTACATTACAGAAAAATCCCACATCAGACCACTTATGGAGAAGGTCCGGAACATCCAAATGAAAATGTTTCTAGAGGCAACAAATGTAACGACGGTATTGACAAATGTAAAACTCCTGAAAACTTTCAATGCAAATCACTGTTTTTGTATCAGGTGGAATAAGAAGCGATAATTTGCAAGCTGTGTACAGTTTTTTGTTGTCGATTTTTCCAACAAGCATCGATAGTGACATATGTTTTTCAACAGTAGCTTTTATAGATAAAAAGATCAGTTCGAGATTAGTAGATTACACTTCTGATGCCCTAATTCTGTTGCGAGCTTTCCTGACAAAATAATTCCTTTGTTCTTATATATATTACTAGCTGGCCCGACAGACTTCGTCCTGCCTACAAAAGTATTGATTTAGATACGAGAATTGTCTGACTCGATCAGATCAAAGTGCTTATATTTTTGATGCACTTGAATAGATTAGAAAAAGGAAATGATTATTACACGCAAATTTCACTTTTTATTGTTTTTAGCATTTAGTAATATATCCTTTATTTTTCAAGATATTGCATAAATCCTGTTCATAAGGCTGGTCAGGTTTTTAATAAAATTTGTAAAAAGCCATAACTATCTGACAAATAATTTCCTTAAGGGTAAATGCTAAAATAAAGCTGACAATCGACTTAATTGCATATGATATTTGATATAGGCACTCAACTTTGTTCCTATACCTAGGAACATAAAATTTTTTACCATTACATTCCATGAAAGAATTGCGGATAGCTTCTAGCAATCAGTAAGCTGTGGGCTTTTTATGTTGAGACTCACTGATTGGGACCTAAACCTTATAACCGGCTCCCAACAGATTATTTATTTATGAGAAGCTTTTGCATGGCTAATTACTCGATGGTGTTGCCATCACTATGCGAGGTGACCGTTGTCGAAAAAAATGTAATGTGGTCAGAGGCTGGAACCCACGATCTCTCGTACAAGAGGCGCTTACGGTAGCCATTGCACCACCGACGACCACACTTTATTCAATTTTACAATTGCATGAAAATTATAATAGTTATTCGACTTTACTTAATAAGCTTTCAGTTGCATTTGTCTAAAAATAGAAGTGAGAATATGATTCTTTTTATATTAACAATGATCATTAATTAAAAAGGCGTGGATCAGTTTTATTTTTGTGCCTAACAAGTTTAATAACTTTTATATTTTTTATCCGATTTCATAAGCTTTTTGATTCAAAATAAAATCATTTTAACAATAGGAGCTTGACCATATTGAATACCTATCACCATGAGGTAGCCATTGATGTGTATTTACAGAAAATAGTTTATTTGAATCAATTTGGCGAAAACCCCTTTCACCACAAATCGATTTTGGAACGCAGTTCCTTATCGCACATCGCGGGATGGGGCCTAATGAACAACTTTGAAACAACTTTTTTTTAACCGTGTTATGCTAAAACCCAGTATATAACCCAGTATTATTCTGCATACTTTTAGGATTTGTTAATTCTTACTAGATTTGTACAGTCAGGGACGTATATGATGGTTGTGTTTTTTCATGTTGGCTTTGTGATAGTCATGCCATTGTGAAGTGTGCTGGCTTCAATGGAAGGCATTATGGCACAATTACGGCTAAGGAAAGCGGGCTTGACTGAACATGTTGGAAGTATAAGGAATTCGATGTTGCCTTGTTTTTAGGTTATTGCCGTTTGCGTTATTAACAGCATTACCCCATTCTGTGTCCTTGCAGTTCAAGTCTCCCGCTAGTACATAGTATTTATTAGAATTTTGTAGGTTCATAAAATCAAATAGTTTTTGGAAGTCTGCTCGTTTTCAATTTATATTGCCGGCCGGACAGTACGCACATGTAATAACTAAAAAGTTGTTGCACTCTACGGGTATCTTTATGGCGATTGTCTCTAAAGCATCTAGCGAATATCTACTTTTGTTATCTTGACTGTAGTATTGTATGTTATTCTTGATAAATATAGCAGTTCCCCCACCCCTTGTTGCATAAATTCGATATTTGCTTATGATTTTATAATTTCTAAATATTACATTAAGTCTATGGTTTAATTTTGTCTCAATTAATAGGACAATATCTACTATCTACCTACTCTTACAAATTTACCTATTCTTGAAAAAAGGACCAATTCTAAAAAAAATTACAATTTCTTAAAAAAAACCTTTTCTTCAAAAAAATATCTTGTTGTAAAGAATACCTTTTCTTACAAAACTTCCTTTTCTTAAAAGTACATTTTCTTAAAATAAAATATTAAATTTTTTTGTTGAGATAAGTAGAATTTCTGAAAATAAGTAACTTTTGTTAAAAAAAATAACCTTTTCCTACAAAGAGAACCACTTCATTAAAAAGTACCTGTTCTTACAAAAGTACTTCTTTGTAAAAAAAAAGTCATACTCTTATGGCTTTTTCTTACAGAAAGTACTTCTTAAAAATAGTACCTTTTCTTAAAAAAACATTATCTTTTAATAAAAGAAGTACCCCTCTTTAAAAAAGGACTTATATAATACATATTCCGGAAAATATATTACATATTCTTACACAAACGGCGTAAAAATATAAATTTTTTTTTAAAAAATACATTTCAGAAAAAAAAATTTCTTAAAAAAAGTTTTTTATTTTACAAAAAGTAAATTTTTTTAAAGATCCATTTAAATTATCGTACCTTTCAACGGGCGTTTTATACGTGTTGGAACTAACTAGTACATAATACATAGCGAAAAAAACTTCGTTTTAACCGGGTGTCCCATGACACCTCATGTGATTTTTTTTCTTTATTGCAAAAATTTTCAATTCCAATTGGGTATAAATTAAAAAAAATATTTTGTTTTTTAAAAACACTCAAAATATTTTTATCAGACGAATATGGCTGACTAATGTCAAAAAAATTGTGAAAATGAATTTTTTTTTCGAAATACGTTCGGTTTGGTATGGAATAAACGATATGAATCATAATCCAGGAAAATAAAACCCATCTCGCGTTTTTATAAGTTAATTTATTTTCGTTTTCAATCGGTATTTTTCTCCTTTGTATAACAATAGCTTTTTTAAAATATATTTTTTCTAAATATCATTTTTTAAAAAATGATAGTAAAATCGACGCACTTTAAGTATAGATTAAAGATCAGTGCTGACACAACATGGTATCTAAAATATGATTGAAACATATTACACGATTGAATATTTAAATTCGCCACCAGATGGCGCATTCAACAACTACCCATTGTACTACATTAATTTACAAACACAGTGTGTGAAGTCAAAAAAAAAATATTGAACGGAGAAAGATACCCAGAAAAGCCAAGTATGATCACAAGTATGATCACATATAATGTTGACTAGCGGAACAAAAAAGTAAAAACAAAGTACCAAAAAGTACATAAAAAGTACCAAAAAATACGAAATCAGGTATAGATAACTACAAACAGACTATAAGAGAAATAGCAAAGAAGGAACCAAAAGGTACTAAAAATGGTACCAATAAAAGTACTCAAAATGGTACCAAAAGAAGTACCATAAAAGTATCTAAAAAAAATACAAGCCTGTGTTAGATAACACGGGCGCATAGGTCAGACGTAGAATACAATTGCAATTAAAATATATGAATTAAATATAATTTTTGATAAATGATCTTCATTTGAAGTACAGCTACAGCAATACATTTTATGATATGGCAGCACAATAGATTAGCTGCTTTCCAACTACTTCCCAATGTATTCACAGAAATGTGTTTAGGAAAAACGCCATTGATATGGTGAGCGTATACATCGCCAATCCTTTGTATTAATGTACATACACACACATTTACACGCTGCTCGCAGAAGTAAACAAACGACAGCAAAGATCTGTAAACTTTCAAGCACACACAAGTGTCCACGCTCCCCTCCCTTCATTTTATGTTCCCCTCCAAACGAACTAATAATCGACCGATCCAACAAAACGAAATGTACACACACACACATTTACACGCTGCTCGATAAATAAACAAAGCACAGCAAAGCCAAAATCATTTGATTTCACAACAACAACAAAAACAACAGCGGCATTTACAAACCAACAACAACAGCGGCATGTACAAAAAAAGTCTAAAATATCATGCTCTAAAATATTTATTTCCTTAACTACATAAAACTTTTACATATAGACATATAATTTTTTTAATGTAATTCGAAACAAAACATATTACCAAAACTGAGTAACATATAAACATTGCTAAAATATGTCTTAATTTTTAAGTAAAAGTGGGTGAAAGTTGACAAACATTTTCTCAAAATTTTGCGCTCCAGATCAACACCCCTACCTTACCGTATAACGTATTCTACGTTAAAAGTACAATTTATTTTGAAATGTAGTCCCCAAAATTCATAATTCCATCTCCAACCGTTTGGCTTTGACAACAGTATTATATTTTCCCCCATTTTGCCCTATTTGTATCTCCAACAGTTTAAATCTTGAAAATCGAGTAAATTCGTGTGCCTACATTATAAGAGGAATGTGCAACCCAAATTTCATGATTCGGTCTTGTGCCGTTTGGTATTCACAGTGGTACCATTTTCGTCCAGGTTTGCCCTATTTTTCTCCCTAAAAGTACAAATGTTTTAAGTCTCTTATGTTTAAGTTTGTATGCGGTAAGAGGAGTGTACACACCAAGTTTCGTGATTCTGCCTTTAGCTGTTTGGATTTTAGCGTAGTACCAATTTTGTGCCGTTTGGCCCCGTTTTGGTCCCTAAAAGTACAAATTTTTAAAAGCCACTTTCTCCACACGTTTATATGTATTAAGAGGAATGTACACACCAAGTTTCGAGATTCTCTGTTTAGCCGTTTGGATTTTAGTATAGTAAAATTTGTATCACTTTTTGCCCTATTTTTGTCCCTTAGAGTACGAATTTCCAAAAAATGTCTTCGTATCTCGCATACCCACCAGAAAAGGAGTATACAGTCCAAATTTCATTATCATACCGTTAGCCGTTTTGCCAGGGCGCTGATGAATCAGTCAGTCAGGAACGCAATAATTTTTTATATATTGAGATATAAAATAAATTGACTCTTTGTTAATGTATGTGCCTAAATTAATTATGAGATACCTTTTTGTTTTGTTCAATACTTATTTGATTTGTTTATTTCTTATACTAAATCTGACAAATATCCGTCCCGAAAAATCATGGGCTTCCGGGATTTAATTTTTCAAAATCCCGAAACCCGGGATTTTTAAAACACAGTCCCGTTTGACATCCCTAGAAACAATCTATGGCTTTTTCTTCGACCCATTCTCATCAATTTCATCTATCCTATGCGGCGACTGGTCATAACGCCCAACGGTCATAACGCCCAAATCGCGCGATTTTTTTTCAAATTCTCCTCATCACCAGCTCCATAATTTCTTTCTTTTCCAAATTGCATTCCCCATTCACTTTGGAAATTCTAATCATCACCAGCTCCATAATTTCTTCCATTTCCAAATTGCATTCCCCATTCACTTTGGAACAGTAATGACAATTTTTATGTATTTAGGGTTTCCCTTTCGCATTTATGTTGAAGTCCAATAAATCTCAAAAGGCATATGAACACATTCTGCAGCTTATTAATGTCATCATTTTTCAACTTAAGCCTACGACTTTTACTAGCGAACTTCGAAAAGGCTCTTCGAAATGCTATTTTAAACGTTTTTCCACAAGTGCACCTGAAGGGATGCTGGTTTCATTACTGCCAGGCACTGAGACGGAAATTGGCAAAGATGAGTGAACTAGCGTGAGCCGTAAAATCAACCGCGGACGTAAGGCGAATATTTAAAATGATATTAGATTTACTAATCCTTCCGGCGGAAAAATAATTAACGGGTTTGCCGGATGCTTATAGATCTTGTACCATATTTTCAAAATATCAATAATAAATATTGAATTACTAACCATTGCTTATATTGAATTACGACTCCTTATAATTTAAAAAGATAAAAAAAATGGTCATAACGCCCAAATTTTTTTTTGGGCCTTATCGCTCTGAGGGCGGTCATAAAGCCTAAAACCAACAATTTGGGCGTTGTGACCGTTGGGCGTTATGACCGGTCGCCTTGCTGTGCGTTGTTCTTATCAATACCGTTGCTTGTACGATACTAATATCGCAATGTCATTCAAAATAAATGTAGACTTGACAATGGTTGATTTTTCACTGTCAGCAATTTTGGAGGAAGGAAAGTTTTATTTTTATTTACTGTTCCCTCATATGTAAGTTTCCTTTAAAGTAGTTTTTTTACCAACTTAAAAGAAAAGAAAAAAAATTGTCGCCTGTTATAATTTGTTCAAGTAACAGACAACGCGATCTCCACGATTCATTTCAGGCTTTGCATATCTAGGTTTCCAAAGGTATAGTTGTATCTTCCATAGTATGCAACAAGTTGCTTGTCGAAGGTCACATTTTCGTACCAATTGTAAAACATTCGAAGAAGGAGTTGCCAAAGGTCCCACAGTTCTCGAATAGGAGCAACTTTATCGCTACCACTGATTTGTTTTCAACTCGGAACATCATCGAAACGGAGCGCGCTTCCTTTCGTTTGAAAAGTACTTTCAGACATGGTTGATCGGAAAATGGGGCGACCAAATGTTTCATGAAATAAACCATGAACGTCTTAATTTCTTCAACTAAAAAAAATGGTTTCCCATTACATTCCACAAGAGAAATGGAGAGAGTTTCTCACAGCCAGTGAGCTGAGCGCTTTCTAGTTTTATAATCACTGATGGGGACCTATAGTTGTCACACCCTTTCCGAACGGTACTTTGAGAAGCTTTTTCATGGCTAAGTAATCGATATTGTCGCCGTCACTATGCGAGGTGACCACCACCGAAAGAAATTTAAGGTTGCTAAAGCAGAGATCGAACCCAGGATCTCATGTACAAGACGCGCGCACACTAACCGTTGCACCACCGACGACCACGATAGTTTATATTCCACTGGCATATAGTAATTTCGTATGAGTCAACTATTTTTGAGACGGAAGAAGTCAATCGAATTGTTCTATGTATTTTAACACGGTTGTAAAATTCACACGCATGAAGAGCTGCAGCTTACAGAGGTGCATTCAATTGGTAACACTGCCAGTCATGGAAATAAACATAACAATTATTTTCACTGACAGAATTTGTTGGTCTAGTTGTAATTTCCCAATATTTGACTGTATTTAATTTTTAAGATATTTGTTCGCGCTTGATCGTGTCACCGAACTCTCGACGCACGATATTTTTACTCTGCACAAACACGAACGGAGTACGCGCGAAATTCAAATTTCCTGCACGAACACATCGCGCAAAAAACACTACCCGTGCCCAGCTTCAGTTCATATACTGATCTGGGCATATGCCACGGTCATCTGGTGTAAGTGCGGGATATTTGTTTTAATTCAACAATAATATAAGTCTGGCAAATTTAGTACAATATACAGGGTCTTTCTTTTAAACTGAGACGATCAAATATCTCGAAAAATAGCCACTCTACGGAAAAAATGTCCATAATCAAAATTTAATCATACCACGGGGGAAATACATTAGTGCAAAAAAAATAGTCCCCCACCCACGGCTTTGTAGGTGGGGCGGGGGGAACTTTTAAACTAAGATACGAAGCCATATTTTTTATTGCAGATACGGATTCTACGACTAAAAGTACGTATGATTTGAATGAAATATTTTGTTCGGTTTATAATAGATGGCGTTGTAATCGACGAAATTCAATTTTTCAATTTCTCCTTCTTAGAACACACGCATTCGATTGTGCAATACGTTTGAAATAAAAAACATCACGTAATCATTGGAAATTCAAGATGAAGGAAATTCGAAATTCTCTAAGGAAATCTATTTCACTATAAACTAGTACAACATTTGGATATTTTGCCGGTTATTTTGGTGCAGTTTTCTTGACCTTGTTTCAAAAATGGAGGAAAAGGACGTATGAAAATAAAGGTAGAGTATTTTGGTCTATGACGACCGATAACGAAATTCCATGAGGAATAAAGTCGTAAAATATTCCGAATTCGTACATGGTAATTTTAGTGTACATTTTCGGTACTTTTTGAACAAGGGACGAAACGGACCCTTTAAACTTTGAAGTAGAGCACTTAAATATTCTGTGAATATAATCCTTGTCAAATTTAAATGCAGACATGCTTTCACAAGAATGCGCTAAATTTATTATTTGTTCTCGATTTTTAAATTTTTTTCTACAGTATCGGATAAGAAAGCTCAAATTTGCCACGCCCATAAAAACGTGTAGCTACACAGCACTCTAAGTTTTTGGGGTTTGACTATACTCACCTAGAGTGATCAGTTGGCGCAGGAATCGTTCACCCCCAAAATTTATATTGCACAGTGCTATTGGTAAATCGCGTTATGCGTGTTTTGTTAAAATAATTTTGAAACTGTTGTACCAATAATTGGCTACCATAAGATGTAGTTTAATAATAGTATTATCATCTTTAGCATGTATATCTATAGACTTCCATTCCAAATTGGGTTCTCTGAGGTGGGGAAAAGTCCCCCTGGAGTGCAATCAATTATAAAGATACCGACACCAATCATACCGATAGTACGAGATAACATACACAATTGAAGGGAAATGCCTTAACGATTTCAGCGTTCAGCGTGGTTTGTGCCACCAGTGATATAGGCTTGATCTAATTCTGCGTGTTTCTGGGACTCAAAAAAGGTCGCAGAAATAATTCTAATATAACTGTGGGTGCAGACAGGAAATTCCGCCACGATATCAATTTCAAAGTAGTCTTGTACAACAAACTAAGCCCATTGTTGCAAGATAATTCAACAAAAACTACAGACAGCATGTGTACATTGTGATGGATGCTAATCTAGGTGGGCAAATACTAATTATTCACTTCCTCTTGAGATAACTACTTTCTATTAAAAATTGTTTTTATTAGAAAATATGATCTTACACCGAATTGTGACTGGAAAACGTAAACTTTTAAAGATCAACAAAATAAAATTAAAATTGGAAGGAATACGCAGACGACATCCTGTAACGCCAATACCATGAAAATCATTAGTGGTCTTCATGAAAGCTCGAAAGAACCTCGTAAACTCGAAAACGTCAAAACAAACAATTTCCCATACAAAGCGACTTGCACAAAAGTGGAAAGTTTTCAAGGCAAATTTGCTGAGCAAACCTGGAAAAAGAAACGTGACAACTTTTGACATTTCAATGTCAATATTTTTGTATTCAAAAAAAAGAGAGGGTTTTTGATTTATGTGAAAAAAATAAAATAATGGAACAGGTAAAGCATATACTTTTAATTTTACTTTGTTTATTTACTTTGTCAGCCTTTTTTTTGGCAATTGCTGCTTAGATACACTGAGCAACTTTAGTTGGTGCCTCATGAAACGCTTCGGCGCAAACTTACGCTGAGCAAAAGTTCTAGGTTTTCTTGTTTGCATGAATACCACTATTGTTTCTATTTTGAAACAACAACATCTCTGTACTGGCTTTCAACGAAAGCCTACATACCCCAGAAGTTGTGATTGTTGATGATTTCGGTAAAGTATTATTTTGGATGTTGTCGTTCTAGAAGTTGTTTTGAGAAAATTATCGTTAATTACAGATTTGTTTATCCCTATAATGTGTAATGATATATCTAAATACTTGTGGGGAATGGCTCAAGAGATGCTTTGGTGGGCATCAACATAATCAATTTCACTTCCTCTTGAGATAACTACTTCTATTAAAAATTATTGTTAATAGATAATATGATCCTAAACCAAATTATGACTGGAAAACCCTAACAAGTAAATGTCATCGTATTCCTCAGAAAATGCCACTCTGAGAAAAGGCCGATGATAAACGCTAAAATATCTGTCCTTTTTGTTGTTTGGATGCAAATAGAACGTCTTTGTGGACTGTCGCAATTATAGAAAACTTTTGTCCAAACACGTTGTATTTGATGTTCAAAATTAGTTACATGTTTGAGACACAATGAGAAATAGCTTATAATATACGTGTTTGTGACCAAATGTGGCTTTGTTTGTTGAAAACTGCGGAAAACAAAAACGTCACAGAACTTCATTTCATGAAAACAAAACTTGCAATCCCTGCAATATTTTGCTGGAGTCGTTTTTTAAACATGTAAAAAGCGTAAATTCATGAACATGTTTGAATGGAAAAACGTGTTTTGGTTGATGTTCCCCAAAATTAATGCAACCATATCAATTATTTTATTTGTAAAATATTTCCTTTTGATACCGTTGGTTTATTTTTGGTATACGTTATACTGTGCGTAATTGAACCTATTCCAGAGTAAAAAAAAAAACCTTTAACCCGGGCTACCATGGAAATAATATATTTCAGTTGTTTACCCTCGTACTAGATGGCTTCGTTTTTAAGATTGTAAGGACCTAAGGGCTAGTTACCCCCAAGTTTTTTCGAATTCTGCAAGCCATTCCAATGAGAATGTGATTTTACATTTATTAACAGCGTGAAAGATTAGCAAATTACATTTACGTTCCTACTTTAATATCAATATAATATAACTGCCTCGAATGCCGCGGGTTTAATTACTAATTTTATGGTTTTCCTGAAAATTATAGCGTTTTTGAATTAAAACACATTTGAAAAACCATAACAAAAATGCTAATGTAATTTCCATGTAGAGTTTCGTTGTGACAACCGAATTGGAAATATGATCGGATATACCAAACGATTGGAAAAAATTTTGTCTGTTGTAAAATCGAATTAATTGGATCAATTTAGTTTGTCACAAATACGAGTGTTTTCAACGAATTGCTGCCTAATATACTTGTAATTGGGCCCGCTATAGTTACAAAATCTGTTGATACAATGTAGATAGTAGAACTTGGGTCATCGCAATCGAATCAAATTTAAAGTGGAGTTGATCCAACCTGATTTCACTTTAAACGACTGAATTCAACCTCAAAGTGGTTCACAAAATACACTGGTATACAGGTATACACAATTTGTTTGTATCAATCGAATTTTCAGTTGATAAAACCTATTTTCAAACATAAATTTATGTGAGAGCAGAAAGCTGTAGCAGCATACAGGATTCCAAATCTCTCTGTCTCAATATAAATATAATATATTTTAGGTTTTTTTTATATCAAATATGAAACTATTGTATGTTCTGCAAAATACGTCTTTAGCATTTTAACACAAAATTGATGCTGAAAAGCAGAATATCGCCTGAAAGGAGAAAAACTAAATAACCAATACATAGATTATTTGAAGAATTTTCATACTAACTGTTTGGCTGAGAAAAAAATTAAATACACTACAGTTACGAAAGGTTTTGTAATATTCTCGAAAATATTTAATTTGTTTTTTTTTCAGTGTAAATGCAATTATACATACAACCAAACAGTTTGTTGGTTTGTTTTTCATTCAATTTTACAAGTAAGATGACGTTAACTCGGGTATTACAAGAAATTTACTGTTGAATTATATTTTAACGCAACACTTCGTCATCACAAAATTCATATGCCTTCCGCTCAATTCGAATTTTTTTTGGAAAGCGTGTGTTAACCAAGACCAACAACAAGCAGCAGCAGTTTTGTAAACATTATAAATATTTGAGCTCAGAGACAACATTGCTGGGGTCTCGTCCTTTTTAATTACAACGAGGGACAACTTACACTCGAATGAAGAAAGAAGAGAAAAGTTCTGTGATGAAACTTTTAGCTCATACTCGAATATGAGTGGTGTTAACCTTGTGCCACAAATCTGTGGCATGTGAATGAATGCGATGTGATTGGAGTACTGCGATAAAAGAACACATTTAGCAGAAAGAAACCCTCTAGAAAACTTAACCAGTGTGATTTATTTGCAAGAAAACAAATTGTAAATAAATAATTATTTTATGCATTGATGCAGTTTCAAATTGGGGTAGCACATAGTGCATTCATTATTCGTGCTGAATGAGATCACATTTGTATAACTAAAATGTTAACATAATTCAAATTTTGTATGTATGTATTTACATTTAGGTTGATTATTTTGTACGTGGGTTATGATTGCATTTAATTATTGTATCATAATTAGTAACCACTCTTATGTTTTTCTCTGGCAAATTTAAATAGGAAAAGCATTTCGTTCAGAAAAACCTATAAATTTTATGAATGCGACACAACAAATTGTATAAATAACATTACACTAAATGAGATCCAGTTGCCACCTTGTTTGCAATGTTATGGTTACCTACAAACCAAAACACTGGAGACTTTAATTTATATTTAATATATCTAAGTTTTTATAATTAAATTACATTCTTTTAAAAAATGTGCAACATAGGTATTTCAAAATGGCTCAACGAGATTGTGTGTATTTTTTTGGAGAAACCTTAAAATCATGGCAAATCAAACGATTTCCCTAAAAAAAATTGAAAAAAATTAAAAATCGAAAATAGCAAAATATTGTATAGTTTAGTAGACTAATATTTTACCAATGAATCGAGCTATTTCAGAAACACTTGGGGGAAGTCTATGGGTTGTTGAAGTTTAATTTTCTTTAATCTTCTTAGTACAGATTACCAAACACGTCTTAAAAATCGTCAAGTTATTAGTTTGAATGCTTTAATTTTAATAATAAAATCCAATGAGTGTTCGAAATCATGGGCGATGTGTTAACACCTTATTGTTACACGGTACCTGTTCGATTTATCTGAACACATTAGTAAATGTTACATTGGAAAATAAAAAACAGCGTTCAATCATATGATGGCGTTACATTTAAATAATATTAATACTTAAAATTATTTAAAAACCAGTGCCAGCACATGTGTATGCTTTAATACTTAATCCTTTTTGTTTTATTCCCACAAAATCAAAGAGAGCAACAGACACATGTCCGTACATACATTGTTATTTTTATACATACGCTACACAAGTTCACACAATTTTCGTTGTTCTCTTGCTATCTCATTTTAATATACTACGTATAACCACATCATTATACTCTTTGCTCTCAGAGTGCTCCGCACCCACACAAGGCAAATATTCGCTGACGCTTCATCAGTGTGTGTTTTTTCGCAGTTTGACAATCTGTGTTTCGCAGTCGGACAAATCGGTGTTCTATATAGGGGTGGGTCACCCTTATCATTTAGTGGTGTGAAAAATAGATGTTGACCGATTCCGAAACCTACCCGATATGCACACAAAACTTCATACAAATCGGTCCAGCCGTTTCGGAGGAGTTTAACGCCAAACAATCTGTGATCGCAGTCGGACAAACTGTGTTTGGATGTGTTCACTTTGTGAGTTTAGTCCCTACGAATAGATGTTAACACATCAAAAATTACTTTGAGTTTTCAATTACAATGTGCATCAAATGAAAGGGTTGTGTTTATGGTCTCAACCAAACCAAAAAATTATGAAAGTATTTGGTTGTGGTATCACAATACCCTGCTTGGTTTTTGAAGAAACTTTTGAAGTGGGTCAGGGACTTATTTTTGATTTGACTTCAATAAACCCTAAACAGTTTGAAATAGTCCACTACAATCTTATTGTAGCTACTTTTCCATCTCACAATTCCATTTAACATATTTCTAAGGAAATGTACACAGTTACTATTTTGCGAAATATCAGGGAAATTTGCAAATATTCTAAATGTTTTGACGTGTCTTGCCTAAATTGTTTGGCTTATATTTTTGGTTAATATAAATATTGGTTAGTAATAATAATTGGTGTATATAAATAGAAGTGGTTATACACAGATTTATAGAGTTTAGAAAGACTTTTGTAATGGTACCGATTCCAATAGATCGGATAAAAAATGTCTGACTTCTGCCCGACTATATATTCAAGCTTTGGAGGTCCATATTTCGGAAAATATGAACCAGAGCACTTTTTTTTATCACCGTTTCATGTCCTATCAGGCCAAAAACCCAAAAAATAGGGCATTTGCTAAAGTAAATATATTCCCTTATTCTACTTACAAAGTTTGCGGCAGCCCAAGTGAATTCGTTGCATCGCATAAGTATCTCCTTGCAAATGTTTGTTGTTGCTTCTTCTGCTCCCGGTCGTTCTTCTGTTGCTGTTCCAAAGGCTATGGTGTAAATTTTTACTTATTTTGATTATTAATTAAGTTTTATTTGCTTAAAATGATTTGCATTTAATAATCAAAACCAAACGTCATAAGGCAAAACAGCTGACTTAGAAAATTCGTAATTTTCTTTCCCTTATTGTTCTATTCCCCGTCTGTTTAGAATAGGAGGATTTTATTCCCGGAAAAAGTAATTCCCAGGGAACTCATTTCCCTGGGAATATTTAGAATTGGACTGTTAAATTTTTTAAACATTTTTGCTTTAAATTTCTAGATAATAATTTCTAGACCACAGGAACGTAATAATATTCCCTCAAGTTGTACACCTTCAAGCCTCCGACAAAATTGTCAAATTCATCAACGTCCTAAAATGTCATATATGACCTCAAATTGTCGCATAAGGGTAATTCCAAAAAAAATGAACCCAAAAACCATACTTTTGAAACTTGATCCCCTTGGATTTTGATGAAATTTGACATTATAAATATAAAATTTCAATTATAAAAACAGTAATATTTTCCGAACCCATTTTGAAATTTTTACGTCTTGCAGAGAAAAGTATGCTACATTTTTTAAAAACTAAATTAAGCAAATCAAAAAAATTTACTTTTCAAGGACATTCAAGACAAGAAAATTTTCTAAATTCTGATATCCTTGGCCCACAAGGACCTGCTTTTTTTGATTTTAATCCCTAAAAAGACATCGATATCTGTCAGGTGATGCCTGGATCGTTAAAATCTGATGCCGCATTCAATAGTTGTGCCAACATGAACACAGCTATTTCTTCACAAAAGTGTTGCAGATCGGATGTTTGTAACGGCAGCAACGATAAGAATATGTGTGGAAATTTTTATAAAAAAGGAGTGAGTGTTCGAACTCACGGGCGATGTGTTAACACATTTTTGCTACACGGTACCTGTTCGATTTCTATGAACACATTAGTAAATGTTACATTGGAAACAAAAAAAAAACACCGTTCAATCATATGATGACGTTGCATTTAAATAATATTAATACTTACAATTATTTAAAACCAACTGCAAGCACATGTGTCATTATTTTGTTGCTTAATACTTTTTGTTTTATTCCCACAAAAAACAAAGAGAATGGAAAGCAACAGACACATGAACATACATACATTGTTATGTTCGTACATATGCTACACAAGTTCACAAATTTTTGTTGCTCTCTTGCTATCTCATTTTAATATATGTTTGTACAACCACGTCATTATTCTCTTTGATCTGAGAGTGCTCCGCACCCACATTTTATTTGACTTACCTTTCAGAAAATAAAAAACCAACCCGTAAATAACATAGTTTTTGACAATAAATTCTTTATATATGACCACGCCCCTTGTCCAGTCCCGCCCATATTTGCAGCAGATCCTAGAATGTGTACACCTAACCAACATACCCAATTTTGTTCAAATACCGTTAGCAGGAGCACAAATAATGGATTTTTAATTTGTGATTTGTATGAGAGGTACCACGCCCCTTTGTCCAATATCGCCCATATTTTGTCGTCGCCATTAGTGTGCCTGCGAAGTTTCAGCTCGATTGGATCACGGGAAAAGAGTTAAAAATCAATCCAAAGTTTTTCGGCATACATACATGCATACAGACAGGTGAATATAAAGAATTTAAAAAGGCGTTCAATCATATGATGATGTTTCATTTAAATAATAGTAATACCTAATAACACTTAAAAATATTTAAAGACAAGTGTCATTATTTTGTTGCTAAAAGCTTTTTTTTTATACCCACCAAAAACAAAGAGAATGCAAAGCAACAGCCATACGTGACTACAAACATTGTTCTATTCGTACATACGCTACCCAAGTTCACAATTTTCTTTGCTCTCTTTCTATCTTCTTTTTATATACGTATAACACGTCCTTATTCTCTTTGCTCTGAGAGTGCTCCGCACCCACACAATACAACTATTTGTTGCCGCTACATCAGTATGTGTTTTTTTTCGCATGCTGACGATATGTGTTTTGCAGTCGGACAAATCTGTGTTCTATATAGGGGTGGGTCACCCTTATCATTTAGGGGTACGAAAAATAGATGTTGGCCGATTCTGAGACCTACCCGATATGCACACAAAATTTCATACAAATCGGGCGAGCCGTTTCGGAGGAGTTTAACACCAAACAATGTGTGATCACTGTCGGACAATCTGTGTGAGCGCAGTCGGACAAATTGTGTTTGGATGTATTCACTTTGTGAATTTAGGCCGTACCCGCGCCTGCAGATGTTATCACATCAAAAATCCAAAGCCATAAATATCCAGACTGGGTCGAAAAAAATTTGGAATCACCCATAATGCAAAACTATGGTTATTTTAGAGATTTTGTTAGAGGGAAACTGGTCCAGGTTTTTCAGTTCCACTAAAAATTTGTACCATTCTGGCCGTTGGTATTGTGTGCGACTTTTGGACACGAGAGCTTGAGTTCGATCCTTATCTGAATACCGGAGAAGGTATGAAAATCAAATTGAAGCTTTTAAGACACTGCTCATTGAGTTTGAAAAAAGTCTTTGAGTCAAACTCGATAACAGAATGCTTGATATGAGAAGGGGCTGATCGAGTAATGTTTAAAAGAATGCTAACGCGATATTTGTCTGTGATCTTCGCAGCAATGGTGCCCCATATAATGATCAGGAAAACGTGTCAGAGATACATATTTGAAGCTTAATTCATCTGACGCAGACATAACCGTTAATTTTTCTCGTCCAACGATAAGAACTTATTTTTAAAATCGTTGGGATTAAATTCAAAAATAAACAACACATTCCTTATGTTAAAACATCTGGGATTTCAATCTGAAAATAAATTTAGTATAAACGAAAATTTAACAGACACTAACTATAAAACCTATAAAAAATCGAATAAAACTTCGCTTCGCTTACACTTTACGTGACAGGCTTAAGAAAACTCATTCGCATCGAAGATATGGATATGTATAACTGTAATTTATGGTGTTGGAGGTAACAGTATTTCAATACACTTAAATTTTTCAAATATATTGTGAAATTATTATTTTGCTAGACGACCACTATGGAATTTACTGGTAACTACAACTTTGGAACTCAACCCATTTAAAGTGGTGGCGACTATGGAATTGAGTCAGACAACGGAGTCGTAGGTCTGGCTTCATAAGGTTTTCAAAGTGACTCCTATGATTCATATGAGTTACAAATAGAGAATGCCGGAATCCCGGGCGGGAATTTCGTCCATTTTCAATTCCCACTTTCCCGGAAATTTTATCAGGGAAACCCCGGAAATTTATAAAAGATTGCTATAAAATATTTTAGAAAAAGTGTAACTAATAAGCTCTTCTTGCACTAGGGTATTCCACATGTTTCATATTATTGTATTTTCGTAATATAGTAGTCTCAGCTCTTGTCTTTTACAATTTTTTGGAACATAAAATCATATTTGAAAATTTACACCATGTTTCTTAATTCCAATACATGTATTGTTAAAACTCGAAAATCATATAATTTATAATTACTTTGTTTAAGGATATTAATACAAATTAAGTAAAACCCGGTTAATCGACGTGAAATAACCGGTTTCCGGTTTGTTCGAAAACTAAGTTTTTTTCAAATCCGGCACACGATTAAGAGAAAACACCGGTTTTCACTCTAGACCCCACAATTTTCCGTTATATATTAACGACCTTCCACATCAGTTGTCTTATTACAATATACACATACGCGGACGATGTTCAGGTTTATCTTTCTGGCCCTTTAAATTCAATTGGCAGTTGTGTTCTTAAACGCAACGCTGATCTTTGCAATATTCACCGGTGGACTCTTTTTAACTCATTCAAAGACTGTTTTTAACTCATTTCAATGATATCGTGCTAACTCCTTAGTAGCACAAACATGTTCTAAGTTTCCTATGGAGAACACAGTCTTTTACGCTCCTCAATATTTGTCGCATGCATTATTTGCGAATGGTGTGAGCTTCTGCAGGCATCGATTGAATGTTGTTTACAACAATATTGTAAATTGTGTTTACGCGGTAAACAAATCCAATGAGTGTTCGCACTCACGGGCGATGTGTTAACAACTTTTTGTTACACGGTACCTGTTCGATTTCTATGAACACATAAGTAAATGTTACATTGGAAATTAAAAAAACAGCGTTAATACTAATTAATACTTAAAAATATTTAAAGACAAGTTCAACCACATGTGTCATTATTTTCTTGCTTAATACTTTTTGACGTGACAACGTCTTAAATTAGGTTGCGGCTGGGAGTCACTTATGAAAAAGTGTAACGCCCGGTAACGTTACGATGAGTCACCGAACACAAGTAAACGCAATGTGTTTACTTGTGTGCCAGAAACGATTTGCTTTGCTGGCTTCTAGTGGCTGTTGGTCGGTGGTGTGAGTGTTTTTGTTTTTTGGCACATCATATATATGACGACTGAGCAAGTATGTATGTGCGTATATATGTGCGTGTGTAGGAATATTGATTTAGATCAGTCTGCATTGGATAAGGTATTATTTTTTGTTTTTTGTTTTTTGGCTTTATGATATGTGTAGTGTATGTTTGTGTGTAGAAATTTTCATATGAATTAGGTAGCCAAAACGAAACAGAGAGCTGCGGTCGGCTTTAAAAACGATATGCGAATATGATGAATTGAAATACTTTTTGGTTAGTAAATTATTTTCTTTTGTTTTTAATAAAAGAAATGTTTATTTTTTATAATAAAAGAAATGTTTATATTTTATAATAAAGGATATGTTTATTGTTTATAATGTCACATTTGATAATGTGTTCATAGAAATCGCACAGGTACCTAGATGGTGTTGAAATTACTTCTATTTTCCTAAACCATAAGTTTCAATAAATGTTAAAACATCGCCCGTGAGTTCTAACACTAATTGGGCAAGTGAGTTCATTGCACTCCTATTGTGCAATTTAATTATATTCATATCAATAAATATTCTACCGAGAAAAAGACGTTGTCACGTAAAATCTTCGCCCGTAAAACCGACTTTACAGGCAACAATTTTTTTGTTTTATTCCCACAAGAAGCAAAGAGAATGCAAAGCAACAGACGCATGAACATATGTACAGACATTGTTATGTTCGTACATACGCTACACAAGTTCACACAATTTTCGTTGCTCTCTTGCTGTCTCATTTTAATTACATATAACTACGTCATTATTCCCTTTGCTTGAGAGTGCTCCGCACCCACATTTCATTGGACTTACCTTTCACAATAATAAAAAGAGCGTTCAATCATATGATGACGTGTCATTTAAATAATATTAATACTTAATAACACTTAAAAATATTTAAAGAAGTGGCTTTATTTTCTTGCTTAATACTTTTTGTTTTATACCCACAAAAAACAAAGTGA
Source organism: Phaonia tiefii (assembly GCA_963931995.1). Lineage (NCBI taxonomy): Eukaryota > Metazoa > Arthropoda > Insecta > Diptera > Muscidae > Phaonia > Phaonia tiefii. Next base: position 223,976,914 of record OZ008368.1, on the reverse strand, counting down.
ACTCCAACAACTGACACATGTACATACATACATTGTTATTGTCGTACATACGCTACACGAGTTCACACAATTTTCTTGCTCTCTTGCTATATAATTTTTATATACGTATAACCACGTCATTATTCTCTCTGATCTGAGAGTGCTCCGAACTCACACAATACAACTATTCGCTGCTGCTATCTGTGACAAACTGTGTTCCGTAGTAGGACAAATCTGTGCTATATATAGGGGTGGGTCACCCTTATCATTTAGGGGTATGAAAAATAGATGTTGGCCGATTCTGAAACCTACCCGAAATGCACACAAAATTTCATACAAATCGGTCCAGCCGTTTCGGAGGAGATCACAATCTGTGATCGTAGTCGGACAAACTGTATGATGGCAGTCGGAAAAACTGTGTTTGGATGTGTTCACTTTGTGAGTTTGTCCCTACCCGCACCTATAGATGTTAACACATCAAACGTATAATCATATATCATAAATTTCAAATAAAATGTATGCAGTTTCATTTGATAATATGCTAAAAGTCAGAATGCTTTTATTTACACTTATCCGGTCTGGAACAACCCCGGGTGGTCAGGGACCTTACAAAACGATGATAACATATTACGCCTACCAGTTCGATCTTTTGCCTTATCTCTCCAGTTGGAAAAGCCAAGTGTACGCAGGGATTCTTCAACCTGATCCCTCCAGCGGAGCCTTGGTCTTCCTACTTTTCATCTTCCTTCGAGTTCGGTTTCGAAAACCCGTCGAGAGGGTTCTCGTAATCTATTCCACTGACATGGCAAGCCAGCGCAGTCGCGTTGTTTTGATCCGCTTAACTTATGTAGGAATATAGCTCATAAAGCTCATAGTTCATGCTTAACTTATGTAGGAATATAGCTCATAAAGCTCATAGTTCAGCCTATACTCGCCGTTGTGCACTATAAAGTAGGGCCATACATTTTTCGGAGTATGTTTCTCTTGAAGACTCATACATGTGTTTCGTCTGATTGCGATAAGATTCAGGATTCTGCGCCATAAAGCAAGTCAGGTTGAATGAGAGTCTGGCATAGTTGGAGTGTTGTTACTAGAGAGAGGACTTTATCTGTAAAATTCTTGCTTAGCCCGAAAGATCTATTCACTACCACAATTTTCCGCTTCATATAAAGGCTGATGTTGTTGTTTTTGTTTATGGAAGATCCGAGGTATATAAATTTGTCCACCACCTCGAAATTATAACTGTTATCAACGTTCACGCGTTGGTCTAATCGCGTGGGCGCCCTGCTCGTTGAAACCATTAATTTTGTCCTGCCCTCATATAGTGTCAGGCCCACTTATGCTGGCTACCTCTCATTTCTCGAAAACATCGCAGTAACGTCTCTCATTGTGCGCCCATTGATATCTACCCCATCTGCATATGCGAGCAGCATGTGAATGTTGCTGCTGATGGTTTTATTCATGTTGACCGCGTTTATCATAATGATCTCCATTAAGATGTTAAAGAGATCAGACGATAGGTTGTTGCCTTGCCTAAGGCCTCCTTTTTTTCGAAAGGATCAGTAAGATCGTTACCAATTTTCACAGCGGTTTTGTTCGTCAAGGTCATACTGCAAAGGCGCACGAAGGCTAAATTTTCCAACCGTTGATGGAAACATATTTGCCCTGACTACTTTGGTTATTTGGGGTGCCCTCCTGCAAGGACGGGAATGGGAATCTGTTGACTGATAAGCAGTGTGTGCTCAAAATGTAGAAAGACCACTTTTCAGCACTACTCCACTCAGATTCTTCCACTGAAGGTCAGGAGGTAACGAAAGGCGAGATTGGAACGGGGATCTCCTGGCTTAAGAAAAACGACGTCGCTGGTGCGGATGAACTACCCGCTGTACTTTTTAAGACAGTTGGCGAAGGACTGCCAAGTCACATACATTGACTTATATGCAGTATATGGCTGGCGGAATTTGTATTATTATGTCCTGTATTCAAAAAGGATGATCCGTGTGTCTGTTCTAACTATCGCGGTATCAGTGTTTTATCCATCGCGTATAAAGTTTTGTCGAGCGTATTATGTGAAAGACTAAAGTCAATTGTTGAAGCCTGATTGGACCATATCAGTTAAATAAATAAATTGTTTCCCATTACATCCCATGAAGGGGCAGGTAAGAGCTTCTCACAATCACTAATCTGTGCGCTTTCCACTTTTCACTCACTGATTGGGACCTACAGTTTTACACCGATTCCGAACCGTATTTTGAGAAGCTTTATCATGGCTAAATACTCGATAGTGTCGCCGTCACTATGCGAGGTGACCGCCGCCGAAACAAAATTTTTTTAAGATGGTCAGAGCAGGGATCGACCCCAGGATCTCATGTACAAGAGACGCGAACACTACCCATTGCACCACCGACGGCCACCAAAGACTGACCAAATATTCACGCTTGGCCAAATCCTGGAAAAGACCCACGGAAAGCCTTTTACATACCAGCTTTTTCTCGATTACAAAGCTACTTTCGATTGCCCCATACGGGGAAAACTGTACGAAGCTATATCTGAACTTGGGATTCCAGCAAAACTGATCCGCCTCTGAAGAATGACGCTGACCAACACCAAATTAGCAGTGAAATTGGGGAAACACCACAGTGACTCATTCTGTATCATTCTGGACTGAGACAAGGCGACACACTCTTCAACATCTTAGTGGAGATAATAATGAGAAAAGCTGCAGTAAATACGAACAAGACCATAAACTCGAAAAGCCATATGTTGCTGGCGTATGCTGACGATATAGACATAATTGGGCGAAATTTGTGAGAGATTACTGCAGTATTTTCTAGAATCGAAAAGGAATCAGCGAAGGTGGGTCTTGCTGATAATGAGGGCAAGACAAAATTGATGTTGTCAACGACTAGAGAAACTTCTCGACTTGGTCAGCCCTTGAGCGTCGACAACCGATTTAATTTTGAAGTGGTAGATGAATTTGTCTACCTTGGATCCGCCGTGAACAAGGACAACAACGTTAGCCTGGAGATAGATAGGAGAAGGATGCTTGCAAATAAATGCTATTGCGGTCACAGCAAGCAGTTTAGGAAAAAATCCTTCCCTCTCTCGACAGACAAAAGTCCAGCTATATCGGACACTCATTTTACCTGTCTTGACATATGGCTCCGAAACTTGGGTCATATCGCAAGCAGATGAAAAACGTCTGGGAGGATACGAGAGAAAATTTCTACTTAAAATATATGGTGCTGTTAGGGAAAACGGCGAGAACCGACGTCGCTGGAACCAGGAGCTATATAATCTATATTCTGAATGAAATTAGGCCAATTGCGTAGGTTAGGCCAAGTTATCAGAATGGATGAAGATGAGCCAGCGCGAAAGGTTTTCGATAACATACCGAATAGAAGCAGGCAAAGAGGCCAGGATGAAGAATCCCTCAGTATCCTTGGTGTTGCCAGCTGGCGAGAAAAGGCGAAGGACGGAGCCAGTTGGAGGAATATGTTGAAATTTGTTTAATTTGTTTGTTTAATTAATATGTGTAAGACGTCTGACCTCATGAGGTTGTAAAATAGTCAATAAAAGTAAAGTATTTTGGCATCAGACTCATATGGAACATGCTTAACTTAATGATCATAACAGCAGTCCTGGGTCTCTTCAATACATCTTTCACCTCTTTGAGTTTATATTTTTCTGGGGCGTGCACACAAATTTTCGCTTTAATTTGGTTGGTCTCTGAGTAGTATGCTAAAAAAGTAGACGTCGTGTTCTTCTGCCGACTACAGATCCGTAATCAAACTCAGGATATTTTTAATGGTCCCAGTAGTTTGTGTTATTTTTTCTTGAGCTATGTGATGATGTCAGCATTATAAATTGCGAGGAAATACCAAATTATATAGAGGCACCGGGTATGTACAAGTCAATTATTCTCCAGGTCCATATATGGCAACCCTTATAATGTTTGGGTAGTTTTTGTGGTGGTCGACAATACCAGTTCACCGAGATTTTGAGTTGTATCTACTACCAGAATTCAAATTGCACCTACGACTATCCGACATTGACAAAGTTACCAAAGAATATCAGGCTTCTAAACATTAAAAGAAATGCGGTAACAATTCGATGGCCTTCAGTAATAGTTAATACTTGATAATGTTAGATGTACCGGTATTAGTATGCCTTTCAGGCTACTCATCCAATCGTATTTTGATTTAAGTTACTTTCATCTGCTTGGGAATTTCTGCAAGGATCAAGGGTCATTCGGTTCACATTAATGATAATTAATAGGTTGAAAGAACTTACTAGTATAACTTCCTGCAGAAAGCCGAATGGCTTAGGAGGTTTAAAAGTAAAATTTTTGTCAATACTTAATGATCAATAACATCAAATTAAAAGCAAAACAAAATATATTTATGACTATCTGGGAAAGACCACAGGTTATAATGAGAAAGACGCCGATACCAATTTATCATTTCATTTTCACTAACAAACCCGTGAAAGCAATATATTCCCATCTCTGAAAATGTAAGATATTCAGAACATCTGCAACATCATCGGACAGCCCTTTCATTGTACGAAATTTGAATGGGTATTTTGTTAAACGTTCATTCAAATAGTTTTCAGTACATTTATTTTCCTTTCGGAACAGCATGTGCAGAATATTTCTGCTTCTGTCACGTACCTGAAGCTGTTTCTAGCAGAATCAATTTTAAGTTCGATGTGATTCAGTTCTCACCGCAAGTTAAAATACATTGCACTCATTGGTTGACACACTCACACAGTTGAAATATCCCACACATATGTAAGTAGATGTTACTATACATACGTGCGAGTACATGGTATTCACTGGTATCCTTTCAAATTCTACATATTGTACTTGCGGTTGAGTTTCCGCTTTTACCTCCGTTGACCCTGTACTTGTACTTCCGTACGGGGTTGCATAGTATATTTTACAGGGATACGCTTATACAGAGCACAAAGTCATACACACCCAGCTCTTATGATACATAATAGGAACATAAGTCTTTGTAAATATTGTGAGTCTGTCAGTGAACTTTCCTGTTAGAAATCTTAACGTTTCGGATGAATTTATTTGCAACTCTTGCTTACTTTCATTTATAGTCGAGGAAAAACTTTCAGCGGGAGTTTAAAAATACATACATATAAATTACATAAGGATCTGGTAAGGTTGTTTTTCATACAGATATTACCGTCATTCTTAAAGGGTTATAAACAAAATTTTATTGAAAATTGATGACAATGAAGTTGTGGGTGAGTTTCATTATGATAGTGCAAGATACAGCTAAAACCTCATCCAAGGAAACTGGAATTTAGTGCAACTTTGATTATGTCTTGTAAATTCTTTCAAAACAATTTGGGTGAGGTCAAATTGTTGAATTTTTGTGCAACTCTGGGTTTTTTTTTTGGATATATTACATACATAAATCTCAATATCAAACGCTGTTGATATTTAAAAGCTTGTGGTTGATATTAGACATGATATGCTCATGATAAAAAACTGCGATATTTACTACAGCTGTCATGAGCGAAAGCACGAAGTTGGGTGCGGATTTACAGTTGGCAAGAGATTGCGACACTTAGTGTCAAGGTTCAACCCAGTGAGTGTGCGCATTGCCACAATTCGAGTCAAACGAAATATTTCAATATCTCGTTAATTTGAGTGCACGCACCGATAGAGGATACAGATGATGAGGTCAAAGAAACATTTTATGAGCGTCTGGAGGAAGTGTACGAACCCTCCCCTGACCACGACATTAAGATTATGCTAGGCGATTTGAATGCCAAATTAGGAAGGGAAAGTGTCTTTCGACCAACCATCGGAAATCACAGTCTACATGATACCACCTCCGATAATGGAATAAGACTGATAGACTTTGCCGCTGCGAAGAACTTGGTAGTTAGTAGCACACGATTTCAGCACAAGGACATACATAAGGCGACTTGGATATCTCCTGATTAGCGGACGAAGAACCAGGTTGATCACTTGGTAATAGACGTGTGATTCGAGGTGCCAATATCGACTCGGATCATTACCTGGTGGCTGCGAAAGTTTGCGCGAGACTGAGCAGGGCGAAAAACGTACGAAGTCGAACACAGGAAAAGCTGGGTATTGACAAGCTACAAATGCCCGAGATATCAGTGTCCTATCGACAGAAACTCTCTCTCCTACTAGAGCAGAATACCCCCCTCCCGAAGACCAAGATGCGCAGTGGAAGCAGATCTCTTATTCTTTGGAAACCGCTGCAAAAACTGAACTTGGCTATCAAAAACCGCAGAAGGATAAGCCATGGTACGACGAGGAATGTCGCATTGAAACTGATGAAAAAGACGCTGCACGTATGACAACGAAACAGTCAGTTACATCGCGTGCTGCGAGTGAGCGGTACAAGAGGCTGAGACGGGAGGAAACCCATCTATTTAGGCGGAAAAAATGGCAGTGGGAGCAGAGAGAGTGAGAGTGATCAAACCGAAATGTACAGGACAAATGGTGAATCCCGAAAGTTTTTCCACAAGGTAAGAAGATGGAATAACGGACCTAATAATGGGCTGCCCTCCTGCAAGGACGAGAATTGTAATCTAGTGACTGAGAGCAGTGTGTGCTCAAAATGTGGGAAGACCAATTTTCAGCACTACTCCACTCAGATTAGTGGATGATAATGACAGTGTTGATTGTACCCACCTTGGCGATAATAAAGCCGGTGGTGGGGATAGGCTATCCGCTGGACTTTTTGGGGCAGGTGGCGAGGGACTGGGGGAATCTATGCCCGACGATTGGAGTCTCAGTGTATTATTTGAGTTCTGTATTCGAAAAGGATGGTCCGTGTGTCTGTTCGGACTATTACGGTATCATTATTTTATCCATCGCATATAAGGTCTTGTTGAGCGTATTATGTGAAAGATTAAAGGCAATTATTGAAAACCTGATTGGACCTTATCAGTGTGGTTTTAGACGAGGCAAGTCCACGACTGACCAAATATTCACGCTGAGCCAAATCCTGGAAAAGACCCACGAAAAGCAAATCGATACATACCACCTTTTTGTCGATTACAAAGCTGCTTTCGATAGCCCCATATTCCGGCAAAACTGATCCGCCTCTGTAGAATGGCGCTGACCAACACCAAATCAGCAGTGCAAGTGGGGAAAGACCTCACTGAACCATTCTGTACCAAGCGAGGACTGAGAAACGGAAGATACACTTTCGTGCAATTTCTTCAACATTTTAATAGAGATAATAATGATAAAAGCTGCAGAAAATACGAACAAGACTATTAACACGAAAATCAATATGTTGCTGGAGTATGCTGACGACATAGACATCATTGGGCGAAATGTGCGATAGGTTACTGCATTATTTTCAAGAATCGAAAAGGAATCAGCGATGCTGGGTCTTGCTGTTAATGAGTGCAAGGCAAATTGATTATGTCAACGACTAGTCAAACTTCTCGACCTGTTCCGCACTTGATCCTTGACAACCGTTTTAATTTTTGACTCATCTTCTCATACATTAACATGTAAAATTAACAAAATCTGTCATAAAATAAATTTGAAACTAACGTAACTGGCATTAGCTCGGTCATTAAAAGTGTGCGTTATTAAACAAACTAAACCACAAAGCAACCTTAAAAGCTTACCGTTCTTGTGAAGGAATAATTTAACTTTTCCGTGTGACTTGATACTTAGGTATTCGCGTACATTCATACAGCACTGGACACTAAATTGGCATCAAACTACTCCTACTACTCCTAAGTTTGACGAGCATTTTTCTAATCATTTTGACTATATAGACCAATTAGTATGGACTGCACTATGGCTTGTCTGAAACAAAATTTTTTACCGTTAAGTAGCGTTCACAATGGCAGCAACGAATTCGTAATTCAAGCCTTCTCGTTCCCACTCACAGTATTGCATATAATGCCCTCTCATGGTTTTCGTGAAATTGGAATTCAAATTTGTCATAGAAGTAGGTTCTACTTCTACTTCAAATTGGAATTTGTTCGAATCAGTTTATTCTACTGACCGCTAGGGGCGCTCTACTTCGAATTTTGTTTTAAAACTTGAAAGTATGAATGAAAATGTAAACATTTTATCTCAAAACAAACATTTTCATAAATAATATTATCTGTAGAATCTGCTAATAACAATAATTTCACATATGTTTATATTTTTTTATTACCAAAAATACAACACTGTCGCTAGCTTTCGAACAAATCAGCTGATGCAAATGTGAAATGTTTACTTGTTTGTAGTAAGTGTAGTTCGCGCCAATTTTATTAATAAACAAAAGAACAAGTTTAAAAAAGCTGCAATTTTCAGGTTTATCGAAACCGTCCAAGGCCATGACTTATTATGGAACATTAGTTTGTAAACATTTCTATAGAAAAATTTGAAAACATTTCTAAAGAAAAATTTGAAAATATTTCTGTAGAAAAATTTTTAAATATTTCTATAGAAAAATTTTAAAACTTTTCTATAGAAAAATTTTAAAACTTTTCTATAGAAAAATTTGAAAACATTTCTATAGAACAATTTTAAAACTTTTCTAAAGAAAAATTTTAAAACATTTGTATAGAAAAATTTTAAAACTTTTCTATAGAAAAATTTGAGAATATTTCTATAGACAAATTTCAAAAAATTTTAAAAGATTTCTATAAAATTTGACAGCTTTTCTATAGAAAAATTTTAAAACTCTTCTATAGAAAAATTTTAAAAGTTTTCTAAAGAAAAACACTTAATACTTTTTGCTCCGGATAGTGGTACAATTGTGAGGTCCGTGTCTCACATTTAATTTTTCTATTTTTTACTGTTTGCTTTTTCGTTTGTATTGCAATTCTCCATAGTTTTCAATCCCCAAATATGTATACTGCTGTATAATGTAAACAATGTTGTCAGTCAACTTTTTTTTCGATCTTATTCGAACAAATTTGTTGCTTGTATTGTGAACGCCTGTTTAATTTGTTGCTATCATTGTGAACGAGCCTTTACCTCTATTATTTTTTGTTCTCATAGGTGGAATGTGCAAGTAGCATCTTTTGTTTTGGACAGTAAAGTAGCTCAACGCTAGCGGAACGATCATAAATACATAGTTATTAGGCGCGTATTTAGTATCCAACGGTAATTTGTTTAAATTTGTGTGCAATTTCTCTAAACTTTCCTACAAATGGGACGGGGAAAAGATTGTACGCCAGGGAAAAGGCAAAAAGCCGTGTGAAATTACAAACATTCTTAACCGATCGAGAAAACTGGTCTATACTGTTATTTACTCTATTAAAATAAAGATTTTATAATGGAAAACAAAAAAAGAACCCACGCCGCAAAAAAAGCATTGAAGCATTGGACCGTGCTATTGTCCGGATATCGACGAAGGAACCTTTCCTGTCATCAAGCGATATTGGGAACGAAATTAACTCTCAATTTGGAGTAAATTTATCAGACAGGCTCACCCGAAGATGCCTGAATGGTGCTCAGCTGTTGAGGCGCGGACGCCGAAAGAAGCCATGAATGAAGAAGCCAACCATGAAAATCTGTTGCTTGCACCCACAAGTCTTCTAGAAAAAAAACTTTGGAGTGATGAAACTAAGGTAAATTGTATGGACCGGATGGTAGAGTAGTTGTTCGTCGACTAAAACGCCAGGCATTAAATCCACGCTATACTCAGAAAACCCTGAAGCATTGTGGAAAATGCGTCATGGAGCCCTGTTCATGGGTGGGCCAATTGTGAAAATTAATGGGAAAATTAACCCTTACCAGTATTTGGGCTTTCTTAAGAACCAAATGGAAATTTATCTTCATATTCATGCACGACAATGACCCCAAGCACATCGTAGCTTGAAAAGGAGTTATTTTCGAAAGAAAGCATCTCCGTTTTAGACTAGCCGGCCCAAAGTCCCGACTTGAATCCGACTAAAAACACCTGGAGCAATGTGAAATGTGCGATTGCTCAACATAAAATTTGGATGATCTGTGCACAATTCTATTCGAACACTCATTGGATTTTTTTTGTTACACGGTACCTGTTCGATTTCTATGAACATAATAAATGCGTTCAATCATATGATGATGTTTCATTTAATTAATAGTAATACTTAAAATTATTTAAAGACAAAAGTGCAAGCACATGTGTCATTATATTCTTGCTTAATACTTGTTGTTTCATTCACACAAAAAACAAAGAGAATGCAAAGCAACAAACACATGTACCTTGTGTTATATTTGTAAGCTTATGTGTAGCAAGACTTTAAGACAACTATTCGCTTCCGCTACATCAAAACCATCATACTTATTTTCATGCAGAGACTTATGTTATACAACAAAAACATATAATTTTCAATGCTAACTCTGTATAGCTTCGACGTAGATAACGGTGTGTATTATTTGCATATGTTGACTTTGTTAGATTATACCTTACCGATAGACGTTAGCACATCAATAAAGCGTTATTTAGCTCACTGAAATAATTGTTTTTTCATAAACCGAGCGACGACGATCTGCTTGTTTGACTGAATAGAAAGCAATATTTAGCTCACAGAAATGTTTTTTTTGTTTTGTCATAAACAGAGCAACGACAGAAAGTATTGAATAGTATAGAGAACTTCTTGCACTCTTTTTCCGATGTCATGTAGAACGTCTAAGTGAAAGAGCATAAACGAGTCTTATTCTCTTTATAGAATATTCCAATGCAAATGCACCATTTCGACAATGTTATTACATAAAACAATACAAAAAGCATAAATTTTTAAAAGGCATCAATGTTTCACATCAAAATGTTTAATGGCCTAAGTTATGACCAAAAGAGGGTTATTTATTTTGAATGTATCACCAGATGTCGCCAGTGCTTTTGAGTCATACCATTTGTTCCATGAGTTCTCTATAATATTCAATACTCCTAGGCGACGACGACTTGCTTGTTTTTTTGCTGCCACTACATCAATACCATCGAACTTATTTTTAGGTAGAGACTATTGTTGTATAATTACTACCTATGGAGTGCTAACGCTGTGTGTTGTTTGCATGTGTTCACTTTGCTAGATTACCCTACCCGTGACTATAGATGTTAACACATCAAAAAACACACTATTTGTTAAGGAAAGTCAAATATTTTTTGCGGATGATTTTATTTATTTATTTAGTATTAAAAGTAATAAATGTTTTTTATTTAATGTGAGATAAAAATTAGGTTCTAAATAAAACGCCTTTCGAATGGCCTCCGGGTCTTGTTTTGGAGGAACGTATTCGAAGAACCCAATTTTCGAGCACTTTTTCCACTAAATCAAGTCGTATGCCATAAATAACACGTTCAGTTTTGACATGTAAATCTTGAAGAGAGTCTGGGTTGTTGCTAAGGATTAATGACTTAAATTAATCCTACAATAAATAGCCTAATGGTGTTAAATCACCACTTCTTGGAGGCCATTCAATGTTACAATTTCTTGAAATAATCGAATCTTCAAACTTTTATCGCAATAATACGGTTGTTGCACGTGCTGTGTGGCACGTAGCCCCGTCTCGTTGGAACCAGATGTAGTCAAGATCAACTTCTTCCAATTTTGGCCTTACAAACGATATTATCAACGATCTATATAGCTCTCCATTGACAGTAACGGTATTAGCAACTTAATTCTGAAGAATTGCGGTCTTCAGCAACACTTGCCTGAACGGCAGCAATAAAAAAAAAAAAACACCGTTTCCCATTACATCCCATGAAGGGATTGGGGAGAGCTTCTCACAACCAGTGAGCTGTGCGCTTTCTAATTTTTCACTCACTGATTGGGACCTACAGTTTTTACACCGATTCCGAACGGTATTTTGAGAAGCTTTTTCATGGCTAAATACTCGACAGTGTCGCCGTCACTATGCGAGGTGACCGCCGCCGAAAGAAGTTTTTTTTAAGGTGGTCAGAGCAGGGATCGAACCCGGGATCTCATGTACAAGAGGCGCGTACACTACCCATTGCACCACCGACGGCAGCAATATTTGCATTATTTCTAGCGGTTCTTTGTCTTATTGGCACTTGAATACTATGTAAAGAAAATGTAGACCCGTAATTTGCAACAATTCGATGAATAGCAATCACAGGTGGACGAGAATTGTTACCATAAAATGGAAAATCGCACGAAAAGTTGCAAATAGATAACGATTATTTATTATTATTTTTATTATTTATTAAAATTTAATAATTTGTAAATTTTGTTCTAGTTCCTGAAAATGTAAATATTTCAGAATACAATGAAAAAAAATAGTTACAATTAATGACATACTACATCATATCACTCAATTTGGAAAACCCTTATATATATATAAACATATTATTTATGAAAATATGCATACATAAGTATATCGTCGCTTGGATGTAGAAGTAGCAACAGTAGCTACTAGATAATAGTTTGTAGCTTGTAATTGTAAATAGACCGATTCTGCATTAATACTAAAAGCGCCACTGTACATAGGCAAGTTCAGAGTGTGCTAGATGTACAAATTAACTCACGATATTTCCGCAACCAATATTCACTTTCAAATGGACCTAAAATATCAAATTAGCCAAAAATTGGCATAGAGTACATCTGCGTCCCGGCGACCATATATATATTAAATGTATATATTTTGTATAAGCGCATACGCCTTTCACAGAATATTAAAAAAAATCCAATACTGACGAAAGTAACTAAAGAGTGAACTTTTGTTAAAATATCTAGATTTTTCTGAGCAGAAGATTGTGTTGAAAAGAGGGTCAAAAAGTTTCGGAAATTATTTTAAATTATTTCGAAGTTTTTCAAACTATAAATTTAAATTTTATGTAAAATTCTGATACAATTCTAAAAATATTGCTTATATACATGTATGCACAGATACAGCGCAGCAACGGAAATGACTTCATTAACCTGACAACTTAAGTCACTGCAGAGAATATTTTACATTACTGTGCTGAATATATTCCATTTAATATATTTCGATTAACACGTTTGATGATGAGTACAAACATTAACATTAAGCACCCTTCTTTTGCCCATTTTTTAATACTTTTCACTGTGCTATTTACAAAAATTACAAATTACAATTTATTATTCTTAAGTTGACGGTTATATGTTTCTTCATTGTTAGTAAAAATTGGTGGAAAATCAGAGTTGCTCTTACTTGGTACAAATTAGTTTCGTCGTTTAATGACTGATACATTGCTGTAACACATTCGTTTTTCTAACTTTAAATATTAGGCTAAATGCAGTAATATACAAATAAAATATGGAAAGACGCATAAGATGCTCAAAGCTTACCAAATCTTACCAAATATTATTACTCTTGTTTCTGCAAAATGCACACTTCATGAGTTCGTTGCAGCAATAACATTGGGTTGCTGAATCAACACAATGGTGAGCTTTCGTTTACAACATGCTTTATCCCAGCAACGATACAATCGCGTGGAGTATGAAACTTTTACTTAAAGCAATGGAAACCAACTAATGAAAATGCATCCCTACGAATATTCGTTATGATTTGGGTGAACTGATACTAATATTTTACGAAAATACAAAAATAATAAAGCATATAGAATACCCCAGTGCCAGAAGCGCATGCTAGGCTACGCTTTTTTGCTAAAATATTCTATTGACCGTCGGTGGTTCAATGGCTAGTGTGCGCGGCTCTTGTACATGAGAACGTGGGTTCGATCCCTGATCAGACCACCTTACATTTCTTTCGTACTTAGTACTTGGCCATGAAAATGCTTCTCAAAATACCGGAACCGGTGTAAAACTGTACGTCCCAATCAGTGAGTGTAAAACTAGAAAGCGCACATTTCACTGATTGTGAGAAGCTCTCCCCAATCCCTTCATGGGATGTTATGAGACACCATTTTTTTTTTTTTTTTGAGATTTGCCGGGATACCAGGATAAAATTCCCAGAAAAACGCGAAGTTCCCGCTGGCCCATAGAATGCACCAATCAGTAATTTTCTGTGAACTTAATGGTGTTTGGACAAAAGCTTGTAAATTATCTTCACTCCAAATGCGACAATTTTGCTTATCTACGTACCCATTCAACCAAAAATGAGCTTCCTAGCTGAACCAAATGTTGTATGGAAAATTAATTTAAATTCATGATTGTTTTGGCGTCTTACGGGATGAACATTATCTTTAAGAGTAAAGCGAAAACGCTCAATAGTTATTCGAACTAGCCATTCTGATGGATGATTATGACTACAATAAAATGACCGCAGTTCCACTATATGTTTGACGAACAGCACCATTGTTTTGATAGAAAACTTCAACAAATTCCAAGCGTTGCTCTCGTGTAAGTCTCACAATGATGAAATGGTAAACCAACCTAAACAAAAAGCAACTACAAGCTGTTAATTCGGGAGACCGACAAACAGTGTTACCAACTCAAAGTTGTGAAACTATCAAAAAACCTGTGAAAAACAACATAATCCCAGTCGTTAAAGTCTCCCTCCGAATTGGTCATAATTCCAAATATTATTTTTAAGCTTTTTAAAAAGGGGCATTTACCCAAAAAAAAGGAAGAGAGAAAGCCGTTACATCTAGTCTTATGACCGCATGGAATGAGGGGAAACACCTGCCTCGCTATTCGACCAATACGTGTTTAATTCATTAAAAAATTTTTCATCGTAAATATTTGTCTTCTCTGCTATACCAATGGCGCCAAACACGATTACGTACGAATTTATTGCATGACCTCAGATTATGAAATGTTTGTATCCAAATGAAATATAAGTGCTGCTCTTGATTTTGCGAGGGTCGTCATATGGGTCCGTATTGTAGTAGCTACGTATATAAATATCACCTCACACAAACTGGTAAAAGATACACAAACTGGTATTTCTGTAGATATTATTGTAACTTTATATATTCGCAGTAGTTCTGTTGGTCTGGAGAAATTACTCGCATCAGTAGTTTTGGTTACAACATCAATTAGCACGGGAAAATAAAGGAGCATCAACAATCTCCAGTAACGTTGAATAAAAATCATGATGGTGTTATTTACGTGCATTATGCGTGAAACTAAAAAAGAGAAAATGTAATATAAATTGCAGTTTTAGCTACAATTTGGAAAGATAAAGCACGCAAAGTTATATCTAAAATATATGTAATTTCTTATGAAAAATTAATAATAAAAGACATTTACTATATTTTTGCTACTCGTAGTTACTAAATTCGTAGTTAAATAACAGTTGAAATCTAGGTTTGGGAAAAATTCCAAAGTAGAGTGTAATTTTTTTTTATAGTAATTTGTTTACTTAACATTTCATTTCAAATGGACAAACTTTCTGAAAAATAACCGAACAAATTTGGTCAATGACACTATTGACAATACCCAGGTAAAAAAAATGTTTCCCATTACGTCCCATATATGGGAGAGGTTCTTTCAACCAGTAAGTTTTCTAGTTTTACACGCACTCATTGGGACCTAAAGGTTTGCTCCGTTTCCGAACGATAGGGTTTCACGTTGGCCAGAGTGGATATCGAACCAACGTTTTAAAAAAAAAATCTTAATTGTTTATATGTCAACTTGATCCGTGACGTTTGAACGAAAACACTTAAAATTGATTTTGTGTAGTTTGCGCCAATATGTGTGACTCAGATATACTAATAGCAGGTCAGAACTTGAAAAGCTAGATAGCAACTCCAAAACCCATAATTTTGCTACGGATTCCTAATTTGTTCATACCTCTGCCAAGTGGAACGTAATGGCTGAAATACTATCACTTTGCCAATAGTAGGAATCACACTAAGACTTGCTATAGACTTAATTGCTAGTTTTCCTCATGATACAATTTTTGAGTTTTATGTTGCTGTATTGTTGTATTTTTTTCAAGTCGGTATAAAATTTACCTTGCAAAAGTAAGAGTAATATTAACTTCATTTTAACAAAACTATGTGAGCATAATGCTAATCTGCATAAGTCCCTCTCCAAATAGGTCATAATCCCGAATACAGAATAATGTCCGCTTTAACAAAAAATAATGCAACACATAAATAATATATTGTGTGCCCTTACGACTGATCCTAATTTCAGAAAATAGTTTTACAAATTATAATCCAATTTGAAAATTTCAAGTTGACAAATTTCAAGTATCGGAAGGAATTTGCATACACACTGAAAACTAATGGCCCCAGCAATATATTGCAGGAACCATATACATATTTGAAATCATTTTCTTTCGTGAATTGAAGATTTCTCACTTGTTGTTTCTTTGTTGTTTGTCACGTTTTTGATGTCAGCAGTTTTCAACAAACAACACCACATTTGGGTCATACATATATATTCAATAGCAAACACAATGTGTTTGGACACAAGTTTACTATATTTGTGACAAGCTACAAACACATTATATTTACATCCAAACTACGACAAAAAAATGTTTAGCGTGTACCAGTACCTGCTTTGATATTCAGTTTAAAAGTTATTAATTTTAAGGTATGAACAAAATGAGCAAACTGGTTTTGATGTGTTAACATCTATAGGCGCGGGTAGGGACTAAACTTACAAACTGCGATCATAGTTTTTTTGGCGTTAAACTTCTTCGAAATGGCTGGACGGATTTGTATGAAATTTTGTGTGCATATCGGGTAGGTCTCAAAATCGGTCAACATCTATTTTTCATACCCGTAAATGATAATCCCTATGTAGAACACAGATTTGTCCGACTGCAAAAAAAAAATACACACACTGAAGAAGCGGCAGCGAATAGTTTTGTCTTGCTTGAGTACGGAGCACTCTCAGAGCAAAGAGAATAATGACATGGTCATACGTATATAAAAAATGACCTAACAAGAGAGCAACGAAAATTGTGTGAACTTGTGTAGCATATGTACGAACATAACAACGTATGTATATTAGGATGGGTAAAATCCCATACAAACAAAAAATCACTTTTAGGTCACCACCTAAAAATGGAGTTCAGAGTGTTTAATGACTATTTGAAAAATATTGCGATTTTGGGTTCAGCAAATTGTGAGCTATTTTGCTTTAAAACGACCTCTAATTATCAGGTTTTTTAGGTGTAACTTTTAAGATGTTGCAGATATTTGGAAAATTTATTATAAGTACGTAGACTTTTAGGAGTTCTTACATTGCACATACTGTTTTTATTTGTATTTTTAAAGTGGATTGAGTTGTAGAAGTTTAAATGCCGTTTTTTAGTGGATTTTCCTGGAGTCCTAAGAAAAAATCAAAATAGCTCCGTCATATGAATAATGCATTAAATGTTTCAATAAATTATTATTTTTTTTAATTTGTTGTAAATATTGTGGTTTTTAAAGAACCATTGTACTTCTCTTAGTTTTCCGATTTTATTGAAACATTTAATGCATTCACATTCAATATTAAACTGTTTTATAGACCTGAAAGCTTTAAAGTTGTTTTACAAAAATGCAAATATTATGACCATTTCTTCTCGGATATACATAATTTGCATATCGTTTCAAAGGTATTAAACTGCGCTTTTTACTGCGGGTAAAAATTTGTAACATTTTTTGCAATCAATGTAGTTTTAAATGATAACTTTCGAAAAATTTTAAATGCTACCGACAAAAAAAAATCCAATGAGTGTTCGAACTCACGGGCGATGTGTTAACACCTTGTTGCTACACGGTACCTGTTCGATTTCTATGAACACATTCGTAAATGTTACATTGGAAAATAGAAAACAGCGTTCAATCATATGATGACGTTACAGTTAAATAATATTAATACTTAAAATTATTTAAAGACCCAGTGCAAGCACATGTGTCATTATTTTCTTGCTCAATACTTTTTGTTTTATTCCCACAAAAGTCAAAGAATGCAAAGCAACAGACACTTGTACATACATACATACTTTGTTATATTCGTACGATATAACCGAAGATCAACATAAAATACTTTTTTAATATTACTCCAAATTAATACTCCAAATTAAAACACTTAAATCTCGGCTCGCCGATATCGGATCGCCTTAATTTTTGGCCTAAACTCTTCGTCGAAACCCGCACTAGCTTTTTAATCCAAAAATTAATAAAATCGGCTATGAATTTCCGGAGAAAATCGCGTGGGAAAATTATATGAAAATCGCCCAATAATCACTTTCAATACCGACTGCCAAGCAACGAACAAACAAACGATGATAAGACAAAACCGATTGATCAACATAAAACACTTTTTTAATATTACTCCAAATTAAAACACTTAAATCTCGGCTCGCCGATATCAGATCGCCTTAATTTTTGGCCTAAACTCTTCGTCGAAACCCGTACTAGCTTTTTAATCCAAAAATTAATAAAATCGGCTATGAATTTCCGGAGAAAATCGCGTGGGAAAATTATATGAAAATCGCCCAATAATCACTTTCGATACCGACTGCCAAGCAACGAACAAACAAACGATGATTTACTCTTACAAACCTAACACCTGCGTATGTATTAGTTTGATAGTTTACTGCCCTAGAGGCGCGCGTATAGATGTTAACACATCAAAAAATCCAATGAGTGTTCGAACTCACGGGCGATGTGTTAACACCTTGTTGCTACACGGTACCTGTTCGATTTCTATGAACACATTCGTAAATGTTACATTGGAAAATAAAAAACAGCGTTCATATGATATGATGACGTTACAGTTAAATAATATTAATACTTAAAATTATTTAAAGACCCAGTGCAAGCACATGTGTCATTATTTTCTTGCTCAATACTTTTTGTTTTATTCCCACAAAAGTCAAAGAATGCAAAGCAACAGACACTTGTACATACATACATACATTGTTATATTCGTACGATATAACCGAAGATCATATACCGACTGCCAAGCAACGAACAAACAAACGATGATAAGACAAAACCGAAGATCAACATAAAACACTTTTTTAATATTACTCCAAATTAAAACACTTAAATCTCGGCTCGCCGATATCGGATCGCCTTAATTTTTGGCCTAAACTCTTCGTCGAAACCCGCACTAGCTTTTTAATCCAAAAATTAATAAAATCGGCTATGAATTTTCGGAAAAAATCGCGTGGGAAAATTATATGAAAATCGCCCAATAATCACTTTCAATACCGACTGCCAAGCAACGAACAAACAAACGATGATTTACTCTTACAAACCTAACACTTGCGTATGTATTAAATTTATAGTTTACTGCCCTAGAGGCGCGCGTATAGATGTTAACACATCAATAAGCTGTATAATTTAACGCTATGTTCCAAAGAATCATACCGAGCTACGAAGCTGAGTTTATAACCTTCACAATGACATCTTCAGTGTTAATATACGAGTAAAAATGACGGCGTTAGTTTGATTTGTTCTTAGGACTCCACGAAAAGCCACTGAAAAGCGGCATTTAAACTTCTACAACTCAATCAACTTCAAAAATACAAATAAAAACAATATGTGCAATGCAAGAACTCATAAAGGTCTACGTATCCATAATAAATTTTCCAAATATCTGCATCATCTTAAAAGTTACACCCAAAAAACCTGATAATTAGAGGTGTTTTTAAAGCAAAATAGATCACAATTTGCAGAACCCAGAATCGAAATATTTTGCAAATAGTCATTAAACACTCTGAACTTCATTTTTAGGTGGTGACAGCAGCAATTTTTTTTTACCCACCCTAATGTATATACATGTGTCTGTTGCTGTGCATTCTCTTTGTTTTCTGTGGGAATAAAACCAAAAGTATTAAGCAAGAAAATAGTGACACATTTGTTTGCACTGGTCTGTAAATAATTTTAAGTATTAATATTATTTAAATGTAACGTCATCATATAAGTGAATGCTATTTTTTATTTTCCAATGTAGCATTTACTAATGTGTTCCTAGAAATCGAACAGGTACCGTGTAACAAAAAGATTTTAACACATCGCCCGTGCAAAAGAAATATGGTCCTTTTCCCTATGCCGTAGGAGTATCGACAAATGTTGTTAAAAACTAGTTTTAACTTTCGTCTGCTTATTGAGTAACAGTTAGAAAATACTTAACATCCGTACAGAAGAAATGCCATAATATACGTTTTAGCGGGTAATGTTCTGATATTCAGTGGAGTGAAAGATTGAGATGGCTATAGCATTTACAATTTAGTATATATAGTCCCAACTAGATTGTTAATTTGATTATTCCAAGTTAGAGTGTCATTGAAGATTATACCCTGATCCTTAACGGAACGGAAAATTTGTATCGTCTGTCAATTTATCATTATTTCGACGTCAACAATACTTTTGAAAGAGTTTTTTGCACCACAAGACACTTTGCCTTCTGCAGATTTTAAGAAAGTCCATAAGCAGATGCCCACACATATCCAGATTGAAGATCAGCATTCACTCAACAAATACACGGTGGAGCGCGGTAATTTGATTTTTTGCACTGCAGGCTGTGGCGGCATTGTTAGTCGGAGAGAGTGGAGAGTGTGCGTGGCTCACGGGAGATTTGAATTCGTCTGCCTTTCAGTCGCCATTTTGTGTTGAAGCGTATTTTTCAAATGCGCACTCGATCATTGCATTGAAGCGCACTTTTCGTTTACGATTCGCTGTTCCCCCACGCGGAAGTGTTCCTGGACGGCAAGCAATTGTAAATTGGGTAACTTCATTGAGCACAGCAGGGAATGTGTCATGTGTATGCATTGTGTGGTGCGACATACCACGAGTAGGCATCATTGGCCCTTAGAGTTCATGTAAACTTCAGAAAACTTATGCAGCAGAAAGCGAAGTTCGATATTTGCCAGATACACTATTTAAAAGCATGTAATTTACAAATTCCCTTACTGCTCAATATAATCAAAATATAAAATAAATTTTTCTAACGTTCATAATTTTTTTTATTTCATTCCTAAATAAGCAAATTAACGCGGTCCACCGTGTATTATAATCCAATTGATCAATGGTTGTACTCATGTATATTTGAACGTCGTCAGCGTACATATGCAACTTGCAATATGATAAATGCAGAGGATGATCATTTATTTATATGGCAAAAAGCAAAGGCCCTAGTAGTGATCCCTGTGGGACGGCTCTGTTCAAAAAAGGGGGTTTGATACGGAATTTTTCGAATAAAGAGACTGACTTCGACAATTTAGATATGACTGCAATAAACGCATGGCGGTACTGGAAAAATTAAAATATTTGCTGAACTCAAGAGCCAAAATGTCGTGGTCGATAGTGTGAAATGCCTTAGAATGGTCTAGAAGGACGAGAAGGCCCCAGTTTTTGTCGTCTATATCTTGGCGTAGTCCTTCTGCAACATCTATCTGGGTCGTGACGCAACTATGTTTTGGTCTAAAACCAGATTGATATTCTACCATCAATACGGAATCGTTTATGAAAGCAGACATTTGCATGTGCAACATTTTGTGCAAGACTCTTGGCAAATAAGGTAGTATTGCTATGGGTCTAAATTTAGTTCCTGACTTGGGAAGAAGAATAATTTTCGAGTATGTCCACACTCTCTGGTAGCACCTAGACATAATTTTCGTGTTGAATAAATGTGTAATAAATGGGGTAGTACAATTTTGACAAATTTCGGTTTAATGTCGTCACATCCTGTTGCACTTGATTTGGTCGCACAAAAATGTTTGAACACAATACCCTGGATGACGCAAAAAAACTCGAACGCATCTGAACTACTATCCTCTTCATTTCCCCCAGAAAAACTTGAGTTACGTGAAACCATAGATATATTGACAAACGATTCATTCAGTACGTCAGCATCGGTAATAATATAGGAATTGTCAACATTTCGTCTAACAGCAATTTCTCTGATTGTGTTCCATTTCGGCCTTGCATTTATTGACCTTCTAAACCGGCCTGCATAATATTCTACTTTCGCCCGTTTAATAGCAAGGTTTACATTCCTTCTAGTAGTTTTAAATTCCTCATTGAGCACATTTGTCTTAAAACGCTTCCATCGAAAATGAGTAAAATCTCTTTGTTCTATTAAATATTTTATATGATCATTGAACCATAGTCTGTACTTCGAGGTTAATATCCTAGTTCTAATTGGTACAGCAATATCATATAGTTTGACTATATTGCCTTTAAGAAAACCAAGTTGTTCTTCGACTAAAGTAAAATTATACATAGTACGCCAGTCTAGTAGGTCAATATTCTCCCCTACACCATTGTAATCTATATTTGTAAAGTCACGATACGCAAAAGATGGTCTAGACTCATTGATGTTGAAATCGTATGACAAGAATATTAAGTCATGCTTTGAAAAGCATGACGCTGATATTTGATGGTATTTAACATCTATCATTCACAAAAAATAAGTTAATGTGTTGCATACATATCTTAATTTACAACATAAAAACCAAAACCGAGCATATTCTCCGCGAATGAATGATCAACCAACAAGTTTGAATTAAAGTCACCGGCAATTAGTACATCTGCATATGTTCGGCTAATTCCTTCCATTTCTGCAGTAAAAATGTCGTAAGGGGTGCAGCGATGTGGCTTATATACGCATCCTACAAGACGTTTTCTGTTAGGTGCCAAGATATCAAAAAAAAAAGACTCGACCTTGTCATCATCATGACTTTTCTCAACAAAATTAAAAGATATACCTAGCCTAACATAGGTAGCTACACCACCTCCACATTTTTTCCGCTCTGCCCTAAATACCCTATATCCATTTAGTGATACCAGACTATCAGGTGTAGTTTCATTACGCCACGATTCAGAAATACATATGACATCAATAGAAGAGTTCTCAAATGTTAGTCTAAACTCATCAATTTCGTTCTTCACGCTTTGGCCATTTATATGATATATATTTAAACCGTTTCTTTGCCAAGCAAGTATTCTAATCATGTCTATCATAACATCTCTGGAACTCGATCTGTCACACACTTAAATCCATAACAAATAATAAGGACAACAGAACGTGTTCGTATTCATCTAGAACGTATACAGGGTTAGTCAGGTATCACAACCCGCCGAATTTCACCAGAGTATTCCTTGACTCATTTTATGAAAATATGTCCACTACGACCATCCTCGAAAATGCAAGTGTGCGAAATGGCAGCGGTTTGAAAATTTTTGGATTGGTGGTCGGACGGTAGTAGAGGCTAAAATTGGTAGCTTCTGAACCACTGGTCAAGAATAGGTAAATTTTTAGGAGTAGGTACTTATCTCAAGAAAGTTATTTTGTTTCACAAAAAAATTTACTCTTTAAAGAGAATGAAGTATTCTAAGAAAAGGCAAATTGTTGTAAGAAAATTTACTTTTTTAAGAAAAGGTACTTAGTTAAAAAAAATAATTTTCGCAAGAAAAGGTACTTCTTGCAAGAAAATTTACTTTTTTTAAGCAAATGTACTTCTTTAAGATAATATATTTTTTTAAGAAAATGTGCTTTGTATTTTTTTTTGAGAAAATTTACTTTTTTTAGGCAAAGGCACTTATTTAAGAAAATTATCTTTTTTTAAATTTCTTTCACTTTGGCTTTTGTAAATTTACTTTTTATTGGGTTTAAAACTACAATATATACTAAACTAGCTGGACCCGGCAAATTTCGTTTTGCCTTCAAAGTTTTTGTAATGCCAAAGGGTGAACAAAATTATTTTGTTCCATTATGTTTGTAGGAAAAGAATATATCTGGTGGCGTTCCGGCACGGGATAATGCCACGTTTAATTGACAATGGGCAAATAAACCTGTAGTTGACTGGAATATTATGAAGAAAAATGTAAAATAACTATTGCTAGAAGTATTGGTTTAGATTTCGATCGAAATTTCATAGAAATCGAAGAGTATCAAGTTTCAAAAGGATGGGTTTTGGGTTGATTTTTTACGATAATATACACAATTTCTAGTGAGAAATGGCGGGCTCGATTTTGATTTTAGAACCATGGTTTCATGGGAACATTTTCTTAGAATTTTCCGTAAATTATGTTTCTGCTATACTCTTTGTCCAGTTTTTTGGTTCCATACAAAATTGACCTACCCTACTGTACTTATCTTTGCCACACACTCCATTGCCTCATTATGTCTAACGGTATGCAATAAAATAAAACCAACAAAACGAATTGGTAGAACTTTCAAACACTAAACCACGAAATCCTAAAAGTATGCAAGCAATACTATAAGAAAAAAATCAAACAAAAAATCAATATTTTGTTGAAATTTTTGGCTGAAGAATTGGCTGAAACATAACATATGCTTTTTCAGAATTATATCGCGGAATACCATTAATACGTAAATCACATGAAACAGCTGCATTCTGATATTGCAAAACCTTTGTGCGCAATTGTTCCATTTCATCCAAACCCCTGTTCCGTTTCTAACAATTTGTCAAATGTCTCAGCATTTCTGTTCAAAAGTATCTCTGTTCAAAAAAAGGGGTTTTGATACGGAATTTTCCGTATAAACAGATTGACTTCGACCATTTAAATATGACTGCAATAAGCGGAAATTAAATTCAAAAATTAAATTGCTCGAGCGTTTGGTAGTGTTTTTAATTAATTATATTCTTCGATATTCCGCTACCCTTTGGATAGCATCGTCGGGAAGGTATACACAATTATTAATTAGAACTGAAAAAATAAAGCTAAACTAAATTTGTTCATGTCATCTGACAACAACAACAAAAAATAAAAAAATTAAGCAATTGAAGAAATTTTCATGTCATATGAAAAATGTTGTAAGTTACAGCCAGAAAAATTTTTGTGTAGAAATAGTTTTTCTAATTTACAGCCAGAAGAATAATTTGGTTGACAAAAATATGTAGAAAAAAACAGCAGACAGTTATCCGAGGCCTTCGGCCACGGACTGCCCCTGCAGGCTGTGTCAGAGACACGGCCATTAAGTTTAACGTAGAATACGCCATACGATAAGATTGAAAACATATACAAGGTGTCGCAAAAGTAAACTTCCGATGTTTTTTGGCTGTAATTTAAAAAAAATTAAAAACTTTGATTCTTCTTGTGGATTATTTTTATTTGGTCTTTTAATTTTTTTTACATCAAGTCGAGAATATGATGTCATGTAAATGGCCGCCGCCACAGTTGATTGTCATTTGAGCCCTTTTTATGGCATTTTCCATTACTTTGGCCAAAACTTCCGGCCATAGGTCCTCACATTCTTGACGGATATTGTCTTTCAGAGCTGCAAGAGTCTGAGGCTTGTTGACATAAACCCCCGACTCAAAAAGCCCCACAAAAAGAAGTCTGGAGCGGTCAAATCAGGCGATCTTGCTGGCCAGTGCAAATCGCCAAAACGGGAGATTAGGCGCCCGGGAATGCATCCTTCACCGTCCTGTTGGAACCACATGTTTTCCAATCCCAATTCATCAAGTTGCGGCAAAAATAACTCGTTGATCATTGCTCTGTAGCGTGGCACGTCATCTGGTCGATGTCGACGGCGCTTCTATGACGTCCTCGGCTACAGCAGCAATATTCTCTGCAGAACGGCTACTCCGGGGTCTGCCACGCCTGGCAGCATCTCGTGTTGTGCCAGTCTCTTCGAGGTGAGCGGCTAAACGTCGCAGTGTTTCACTAGTAGGCGTTGGACGGCCAGGAAATCTGCGACGAAATTCATGTTGTGTCAAAATCACCGACCGATTATTTGTCAAATAAATAGTCAGCAATATTCCGCGTTCTGGAGCAGTGTAGCGTAACATTGTTTATTCACGTGTATTTCGCATGTGTTTACTACACAAATGTCAAAACAGAACTGACATTAGGGGCCAATCGCAACATTTATAGCATTTTCTGATAGGAGGATTACTTTTGCGCCACCTTGTAGAACAATAAATGATAAATAACATAAGCAAATGAATTTATTTATTTGATAGTTACATTTTTGTTGTTGTTGTTGTTGCTTTCTTGTATTTCGTGTAGGTGCCATTTTGATTAGTAGTTTTTATTTTAATTTACTAAACGTCAACTGACAGCTGCTGTCAAACAGCATCAAGCAGCATTGTTATTTTGCTTATTTGGCAGCACTTTCATTTAACATAAAAATGTATGAATTAATTTTTTCATAATTTTTTTATAATTATATATCCATGTTAAATTCAAATTCATATTTAACATTTTGTTTCACTTAAATACATAAGTAAATATGTATACGAAATTTCAATATTTCATCAATCAAAACAATAGCCGAAGGTTTGTGTCCACACTGAAACAGCAGTATAGTTTGTGTTCACGCTACAAACTCAAACACTCAACCAAACACCACACATATGTTTGAGTGTATGTGTTTAAACAATTGTCATTTGAGAAATTTTAATATTATGAAGATATCAACCAATATGAAATGTATATCAAACGAACGATAACATCTTCATTTACCAAAAAAAAAATTTTTAAAAAAATTTATCTCGCCGTTTCCTCATAATCAATGAAATAAAGATTACAACAATAACAATCTGACATGACTCCCTATACCGTAAGGTAAGACGTATTCTACGCCAAAATGTAGAACATTTCACCGAAAATTTTTTGATGTATTATCACTAGGTAAAATTTTTAATATATCCGGATGTAACTTGTAACTTATGTACATATTTTTATCAACCAAATTATTTTTCTGCCTGTAAATTAGAGAAACTATTTCTACACAAAAAATTTTCTGGCTGTAACTTAGAACATTTTCCATATGACATGAAAATTTCTTCAATTGTTTAATTATATAATTTTTTGTTATTGTTGTTTCTTCAAATGACATGAAAAAATGTAGTTTATCAATTGTACTACCCCAATTTCAAATTAGTAATTGTGTATATCTACCTGACGATTCTATCCAAAGGGTAGCGGAATATCGAAGAATATAATTAATTAAAAACACGACCAAACGCTCGAACAATTTAATTTTTGAATACTTATGTCAGTTTTAATATCACTCATTCTCTTAACAATTTCACTTAAGAGCCGGGCTTCAGTTTCTAAGAGTAACTCCCGTAGCCGTTTCTACATTTGCCCAGATTGTCTCTCTAAGCGAGTATCTACAATTTGAAGCATACGAGAAGGAGCATCAGATAGCCGCAGTGATTGATATTTTTCGTCTTTTTCGTTTTTTACTATGTTACTTCTTGCCGTTTCGGCTAAGTACTTTTGTCCTATCGTATTCTGCTCCTCGTTCTGTTCAAGTAATTTTGTTCTGATTTTCGGTGATTAGTATTGGTTTAACAGATATTTGACGTGTTTACAATTTATGATTGGTTTTGTTCACAGAGACTTGATGCAAATATAAAATGAATGAGCTGCTCTAAAACACATCTGTTCTCTTCAAAGTTTACTAAAGGTGGGCTTTGCCAAAACTCCCATTTTCAATCTCAAACTAAACTTGGACAAATAAGAGTCACTGATAAAATTTATAGCAGTTATAGTATTGACCAGCCAGCCAGCCAGCAAGTCAGGCAGATAGACAGACAGACGGACATGGCCCAATCGTCTTAAAAAGTCCCAAATCGAATTTCGTCCAAAGATACTGAGGGTCAAATATGGCTCCTTCTATGCCTTAAATTTTTTTCTCCGTATTAAATTATGTATACCCCCATCCCATGGGTGAGGGTAATAATTATTGTTATTGAATTCACGATTTTCGTATTCAAATGATTAAATATTTTCTTTTGTGTCTATGCAAACATGATAATCATTGAATGCATGTAAACTGTTTGTAAATGTGACATTTTTTGCATTTTGTCTTGTAATTAAATTTTTTGAACAAATCATATTCTTTATATTGAAATGCCAAAGTAATACTCATCAGACATATGAGATTTTGCCTTGATTTAAATCATGTTCTAGAAATCCCTTCATATCTACAGTGATTATAAGTGAATAAAAAATTGTAATTGCTCTGCATGAGACCTGGGAAGTTAAGTCGCCTTAAGTCATAAATTTGCATGCATCAGAGTGACTGACAATATTTTTATTGCAATACTTTTTCCAGTATTCCCTCCCCTTCTAGTTCAGGTAAATTTATGTAAAACTACATTGTTGATCTCTTTTATATAAATATTTTACTAGTTTTTGAATACTAAATACCAGGAACGATTCAGGCACAAATACTAATCAGAAACGTTATTATGCACGTAATGTAAATGTAATGTGATGTGAACAGCTTTCAGACATCATTGTTATTGTTATTTAAATCTGAACATGACAACGGCGATAGTATCACTAAGCCAGAGAGAGGTAGTGGTGTACGTACAACAACTCATACACAAGTACTTTTATTAAGTCTTAAGAATTTTATATACAAAGATACGAAACGAGTACTATTTGAAATGTTATGAAATAAATGACTGCAATTTAGAAAACATTTAGGTTAACATACATTTTTGCAAGCTGATTAAGAAAGTATTCAACTCTTTGGTATGAACTATTATGCAGTCATTCTATATGGCAAATAACAAAGTATACAACAAACAATAAATCAATTTTTATACATAAACATTTGAATTTAAGACAAAGTTGTGGGTTATGTCGCAATTCTCGTGTTTTATTCTATTTTAATTGTTTTATGAGAAGTTATTATTTCTTATTTACTTTGTTAAGAAATAATTACAGTCTGTAGCTAAAACATAATATTTGTTAGAATTTTAAATATCCTCTGTGATACACGGAAAGAAATATTTTGTGAATATCAATCTTTCGATATATTTTTAAGCACAAAGGACCCATAATATAAAAAAATTAATAACTATGTATGTGATATGTTAACACATTTAACATTTTTCGTAAATAAATTAAGCAAATATAATTTATGGTTAAAATTTATAACCATTTAATCACGCTAAAAACTAACGGCCTCTCTACGATATTCTGCACTTGTAAACTCACTTATAGTTAAATGTAAACAGTATCATGTTTACTAGCAAACATGTATACTTTTAAGTGGAAATATGCATTTTTCATCCCAAATATCCATATATTTATGTGGAAGCATTCGCCTATTTCCCCCAAGCCTACATATACTTACGTGGAAACATAGTCGTATTTCATCTCAAACATAATAATATTTAGAAAGGAATTATTTTTTGATTTCAATATATATGAGTATGTATTATTTAATATAATTAATTTTATCAATATAAATCCACATTTATAAATAATTAATACAAACAAAGATTTATAAGGCCCCATTTTACGTTCACTTGCATTATTTGCTTCTTTTTTGTGAAATGGGAATCTGCTGTGCTTTTGCTTCTCCTTTCTTTGTTGTCTATCACGTTTTTGTTTTCGGAAGGTTTCAGTTATGCGTTGGCTATCACTATGCGTTGGTACACAAACGATATACAAGTGTTGCTCATGCAAGCCAAGCGTGGATTAATTACTTTTGTTTTTTTATTGTACTTACTTCAAAAATAGTCCGCCGATTCGATTTTCTCAGTAAAGGCTCGGAAAAACAAAGGGCTAAACGTTGTTGCCCTTTCCAGTTTGTTTCCTCAAAATCGTTTCTCACTTTTGTAGCACACATAGACACAATCACAACCCATTTAACCGTCCATCGTTGATTCATTGATCAAGCGCTTTTAATGTCCGATTAACTATTGATGACTGAATACGTGAAACTAAAACGCAACACATCGGCCAAAATAGGAAACACTGACTTCATCTGCAATTTGCACGCACATTCAGGAATATTAACGAATCACTGACTGAGAGAATAATGCGAACATACAGGTGCACACTTACAAGAGAGACTCTCTCGTTGTGCCTCTTTTATTATCTTGCTCTCGAGAGAGCATATACAGTGCAACAAACACAACTGTATTTTTATCACAAACCCAGACATATTTGAGTCGCAAATACATATACTATAACATATTAATCATTGTGTCTTAAGCATATAATACTGAAAAGCAAACACAACGTGTTTGGGCACAAATATATTATATTTGCGACAATCTCCAAACACACTTTATATTTGCATCTACAAAACAAAAAAACACAGATTCTTCAGCGTGTAGATACAGGCCAAATCCCAGCGACACTTTAGTTTTTGTAAAATGATGCATACAATATGTATATGCAAAAATCCGCTACGATTCGCAACCTGTCGTTGCGTGTCGTTTTTGAGAATACGTACCATTTGAGCCATATCTATCATGCGTAGACAATTTAATTCATTTATTGTCCCTAAATTTTATTTTTATAAAACTTTCTTATACGATAACTTAAATCTATCACTACATATTTTCCTACATTTATTAATATTTACAGCACTATATACTTCAAATAAACTCAAGTAGTAGTAGCCTACATACAAAACAATTAATAATTAAAATTCAACTGCCTACTAGAGGCTTCCCCAAAAATGGACTAAAAAAAACGGGATTTATCATGTGTTTTGTACAGTAAAAATCGGGAACAAAAGACAAGAAAGAAAATGGGAGAATTAAAAAAAAAAATGGGTGCGCGCCTCTTGTAGTTTCGATCCTGGGTTCGATCCCTGCTCTGACCATCTAAAATTTCTTTCCGCGGCGATCACCTTGCATTGTGACGGCGACCCTATCCAGTATTTAGCCATACAAAAGCTTCTCAAAATACTGTTCGCAACCGGTGTAATACTGTAGATCCCAATCAATGAGTACACAACTAGAAAGCGCACAACTATCTAAACGTAATCAAAGAACGGTCGTTTGGCTTAACTGCGATTTTGTGTCGAAAACCCTTGGAATTACCCGTTAACAATTTTTGACATCAAGTTTGATATTGTCGTGTTGACTTTATGTAAAATTTTTTCAAAACTCATAAATTCAAGTAAAATAAGTTTTGGGGGTCGGAAAATGTTTTTAAGTCCATAACTCTTACACGCTTCAGAAGATTTTAGAATATATGGCTATTGCAATATTTTGACAGTTTTATCTGAGAACTTTGAATGACATCAGCCATTTTATTAACGATCAGGAAAACTTTGTTTTGATGTGTTAACATCTATAGCGGCGTATAGGGACTAAATCTATCAAAGTCAGATTTTATGCTGCTGCTAAAACCAGATTTTATGCTGCTGCTAAAACCAGATTTTCTGCGACTGCGAAAGAGAATAATGACGTGTTAAACAAAAATGAGCGAGCAAGAGAGCAATGAAAGAGTGGTGTGGCATGGGTGAGGCAAACGAAATTGTGTCTATAGCGTATGTATTAACATAATAATGTATGTATGTTCATGTGGCTGTTGCTGTTGTTGAACGGAGATATAAAGCATAGGCACACAAAATTTCATTTGCGCAATCGACGTTATGGTGGCACACTTATACGTCAACTACTACGTACAAAGTATGTGTGATGTTGTGTGTTTGGCTGTTTCGTTGCTGTTGATATGGCAAACATGTGGTTATGTGACACACGTATACGTCAGCTACTTCGGACAAAGTATGTGTGATGTTGTGTATTTGGTTGTTACGTTGTTGTTGCTATGGCCAAATAAAGCGAGTCATTTGATGTTCAGCATTGCCCGATGTATAAAAAAACTATTATTTTTTATTTTCCAATGTAACATTTATCATCATTTCCCTTACGGCAATTTTTATTCGGTCGGTTTAAATGTAACATTTACTAATGTGTTCATAGAAATCGAACAGGTACCGTGTAGCAAAAAGGTGTTAACACATCATCCGTGAGTTCGAACACTCATTGATTCTTTTATCTATAATTCATACAATATTCAAAATATTATAACTCCAACTATATTCTTGATGAGGCAATAGAAGATATAATCATTGTTACAGAAAATTCCCAAAAGGTTATAATGTTTTTTAGTTTGAACTTTTAGACAAGAAGATAAATACCGTACCGTACACTGTATTCTAGTTTTCTTATAATAGCATTGTGAATGCCTACCTCTTTGGGAAACTCACGCTACTTTGGCTCATTATTATTATTTTTAGGAGTACTACTACCCCGCTACAAATATAATTCAGCTGGACGTAGAATATTTTCAAAATTGGAACTTAATTAAGACTAAAATTTACAAAATATGTTAAATCTAATAATGCAAAATAGTAATAAAATAAAGAAACTCAAAGAAATTATAATAAACAAATAATTAAAACAAAAAAGGACAAAAATTGATATAACGAAGTATAAGTAAATATCCAAAGACAACAAATTATAAAATAAATAAATAGCCCTAAAAAAATATACATATATATAAATATAAATAAATAATGAAAAAATGAGGTAACAATTGAAAGAAACAAAAACAAATCAAACTAGCATTAATTAAAAATAAATAAAAATCAAACTAACAATATGAAATAAAAAAAAATCCAATGAATGTTCGAACTCACGGACGATGTGTTAACACCATTTTGTTATAAAAACAGGGTTCAATCATACGATGACGTTACATTTAAATAATATTAATACTTAAAATTATTTAAAGACCAGCGCAAGCACATGTGCCATTATTTTCTAGCTTAATACTTTTTGTTTTGTACCCACAAAAAACTAAGAGAATGCAAAGCAACAGACACATGTACATATATCCATTGTTATGTTCGTACATACGCTTCGCAAGTTCACATAATTTTCGTTGCTCTCTTGCTATCTCATTTGTATTTAAATATAACCACGTCATTATTCTCTTTGTTCTGAGAGTGGTCCGCCCCCACACAAGAAAACTATACGCTGCCGCTACATCAGTGTGTGTTTTTTCGCTGTGTTTCGCAGTCTGACAAATATGTGTTCTATATAGGTGTGGGTCACCCTTATCATTTAGGGGTATGAAAAATAGATGTTGGCCGATTCTGAGACCTACCCGATATACACACAAAATTTCATACAAATCGGTCCCGCCGTTTCGGAGGACTTTAACGCCAAACAATCTGTGTGATCGCAGTCGGACAAATTGTGTTTGGATGTATTCACTTTGTGAATTTAGTCCCTACCCGCGCCTATAGATGTTAACACATCAAAAAGTTGTTTAATTTTTTTTTATTTAGCTCCCATCCCGCACAGTTCGATAAGGAAGTTCGTTACAATAAAAACTTAAAATATAGAAACAGGAAACAGCAAATATCAGGCAGCAGGAACTGGGAAAAAGAATTAGAAATAAGGAACAAAAACACCAAGACAAGTGGGAAGAAAACAGGAACCAGCTTTCGGGATACCGTGATTAAAAGCAAATACGTCATATGGGATATGATATTGAGTTGGCAGTATACATGATCTAACCAAGAGACAGCACAGACAAGGTACAAGGGAACAAATGTAAAACAGGCAGCAGAAAATCAGGAACCAGGAACAGAAGTAAAAACACCAGAGTTGTAGAGCGGGAAAAACAACGAAAATAAGATCACTAATAACTGTGAAGACAGGCAGGAGCACATCAGGAACCAGGAACACAAGTTAGAACACTAGAGTTACCAATCAGGAAAAACAAGACCAATAATATGAGGAATAATTGTGAAGACAGGCAGCAGAAAATCAGGGACTAACAACATTAGATAATACATCAGAGTTACAAAGTAGGATATATAGCACCAATAACAGAATGAAATTAGGAACAAAACCAAATAAACGTAATAAGAAGACCCCGTAACATTAAGTTGACATTATACAGGAAACCAGCAAACAATGAAAATAATAAGCAACAGCACTAATTAGATGCGACATTATCAGTGCGGGAACAACGAACACACGCTAAAACACCAGAGAAAAATATCAGGAAACCAGGAAAAACACCAAATAGACGTCATAAGAAGACGTCGTGATTGTACAGGGAAACATGAATAAGAAGCAGCAATAACTGGACGCAACATCATCAGTAGAAGAAATACTCGGCAACCAGGAACATATATTTATCAGCATACAGAATCCAAGAATCGTCGGAGAATGAGTCTTGCAGGAAAAAGAATTGAGGTTATAAAATGCAAGTACTTAATTCGTCCTAACGAGATTATAAGCGTTACATTAATTTAACGATTCGACTGATATGAACTGGCAACCATAGCATGTGTAAATTCATAAATAATATACTTTTTTATGTTGTCTAATGGTTTAAAAAACGGTAGATAAATATAAACATCATTATAAAGAAGATATAGAGTAGGGACCCGCTTATAATAATCGTAATTAGCGAGATGGTATGTTAAAACGAATTTTATTGAGCAAACATTTTGAATCAACTTGGCCGTTGTCAATTTTAGAATAAACATAGATCTTAACATATATGTATCTTCTTCGTTCAAGTGAAGGAAGGTCAATAAGTTGTAAACGGTTTTCATAGGGTGGTTAATTTCCCGGTTGACTCCATCCTAAACCACGCAATGCAAATAAGAGAAACTGTTTCTTAATTAACTCAATTCTATTTATATACACATTATAGTATGGGTTCCAAACAACGCATGAATATAAAAGGGAGGGCCTAACTAGACCAACAAAAGACTTTTTGTCACTAACCGGAGAATACATGATCTCTTAGCCTTAAAGGAAATTACAACTTTAGAGATAACGAGGATCTAACACTACTAAATTTGAAACATATGGTAGGGCCAAACCAAGCCAACTACTATTTCATTAGTTCGTTCTATAAATATAACTTTCAAAACTACGGCATCAGTGCGTGTAAGTAGGAAAGCAATGTGTAAGTAGCGACAAAAAATCACTCTGCACAATCAATAAATGTCTTCGGTTAGTGACTTGTGTAAATACATACCGCAGTGGCTTAACGGGCTAGACGCTGCTGAAGATGATGCTTCACAAAAATTGAAACGATCGTCCAACGAATGTGAGTTCGAATCCCACCCGCGGCATTTACATTTTTTTCACTAACCGGAGAAAACATGATCTCTTAGCCTTAAAGGAAATTACAACTTTAAACATAACGAGGATCTAATTCAACTAAATTTGAAACACATGGTAGGGCCAAACCAAAACAGAACGAGACAACTACAATTAGAATAGTTCGCTCTATAAATAGAACTTTCAAAACTTCGGCATCAGTACGTGTAAGTAGGGAAGCAATGTGTAAGTAGCGACAAACAATCACTCTGCACAATCAGTAAATGTCTTCGGTAAGTGACTTGTGTAAATACACACCGCAGATGATGCTTCACAAAAATTGAAACGTTCGTCCAGCGAATGTGAGTTCGAATCCCACCCGCGGCATTTACATTTTTTTCACTAACCGGAGAAAACATGATTACAAAGACTTTTCGTTATATATGGGTCAGCAAACTCCTTAGACCACCTTTTGACGAATCTCAAAATTGAGAATGCTTTATTAAAAATACTATCAATGTGAAGATGACAGCGAAGTCTCTGATCTAATACAACATACAAGTCCATAAAAGAGCTTATTCCTTCCAAAATGTAAGATACAATATTAAACTTACAAGGCATAATAGGTGTTCGAGAGAAGTAATGTTTTTTAAATTTTTTCAGGTTCAATGAAATACCATTAATAGTATACCACTTTACCAGGCTACACCCAGAAAACTAGTTGGTTGAAAAGAGGTTGTAGTAACCGTAAATTTGGCTGTTACTACCGAATTGGGGTTGCCACAACCGAATTAAGGTTGTCACGATCGAATTTAGTCCTCACAACCGAAATTCGGTTGAAGCACCCTCGATTCATAATTGATTCGGTTGTGAAAATTGAATCTGCAATTATATTCGTTGTGTCAAATAAACTTTCCAAAATTTCGGTTGGAACAACCGAATTTGGAAATAATTCGGATACAACAACCGAAATTGTTCCCAAATTCGGTTGAAGTAACCGCATGTGGCATCAAATTCTTAACCGAATTTGGTATCAATTCGGTTGTAACTATCAAATTTGGCATCAATTCGGTTGTAACTACAGAATTTGGTATCAATTCGGTTGTAGCTACCGAATTTGGTATCAATTCGGTCGCAATAACCCAATTAACTCTTAAGTCGGTTACACCGACCGAATTCGTCGTCAATTCGGTTGCTGTAACCGAATTTCTCATGAATTCTGCAGGTACAACTGAATTTCATTTTTAGTTCGGTTACCACAGCAAAAAAACAAATATTATATTTCAAAAATTTATAATTGTTCCTGTCTCGGCGATGTAAGATTTTTTGTGGTTATAAAGGTTGTGTCAAACTCTAATGAGGTTGTGTCAACCCTTATTGAGGTTGTGTCAACCTCTAAAGAGGTTGTGTCAACCTCTAAAGAGGTTGTGTCAACCTCTAAGGAGGTTGTGTCAACCTCTAAGGAGGTTGTGTCAACCTCTAAATTCGGTTACGGCTAATTCGTCAGACTGTAATCGATTGATATCATCGAAGTTTTTAAATGATAAGAACAGTTTAACGTTATCATCGTACAGAATAATCTCTAGCGAAATGTGGAAAATGTTTTCGAGACAAAATTTTTAACTGGAAAGGTATTACATAAAATTACAACCAGGAACGCAAATGCAATAGATTGTTTATCCCTAGACTGGTAGTAGTAATAATTGTGGTATTCACTCCGCTCTTAGAAAGTCATGATAAAACTCCATAAACTTGTAAGAATGCTGATGTTAGTGGCCACCGAAGGTAAACCAAAAGTTTTAAAAAACCACAACAACTATCCAGCAATTACCCAAATAACTTGATTGAACGCAAAGTTAAGTTTTCGAAAACTTCGTAGATCAATAGAAGCAACTCTCTAGTTAACAACTTCGATTTGTTTTCAAGAAAAAAGTTCATCTGCATAATTAGATTTAGAATTGTTATGTGGTGTTGTTAATACATATAAATACCGCCTTTTCAACAGTTTTAATTTGTTTAGCACTCAACCTAAGATTTATACAAATTTCACTCGACATCATTTTCAGCTAATTTAGTTTTCTACACAAAAACTGGGACGAAAACATAGTTTTATTTGTTTGTTTATAGAATTTTATTCAACGAAAGTTTGCCTGCGATTTCGTATAAATGCACATTTGCTGAAATGAAAAGAAGAACACACGTTACCCTCGTACCACTTAACCAGCCACCTAGTGTGACCTAGTTCGAGAGGATATGTAAAAGTTTCGCTAGTGGAGTAACAAATCGCTTTCCAAGGATACTAATAACCAACTACGCATTTATCAATTTTTCAATGCTTAAATATTCTGGATATATCAACGAAAAATTTATTCGATCAGATATTTCATATCACTAAAAATAAATAAATTGTTTCCCATTACATCCCTTGAAGGAATAGGGGAGAGCTTCTCACATCCAGTGATCTGTGCGTTTTCTGGTTTTTATACTCACTGATTGGAAGCTACAGTTTTAACACGGTATTATTTTGATATGCTAGCATCTATAGGCGCGGTTAGGGACTAAACTCACAAAGTGAACACATCCAAACACAGTTTGTCCGACTGCGATCACAGATTGTTTGGCGCTAAATTCCTCCGAAACGGCTGGACCGATTTGAATAACATTTTGTGTGCCTATCGGGTAAGTCTCAGAATCGGCCAACATCTATTTTGCATACCCCTAAATGATAAGGGTAACCCACCCCCATATAGAACATAGATTTGTCCAACTGCGAAACCCAGATTGTCAGACTGCGAAAAAACCCACACTGATGTAGCGGCAGCGAATTGTTGTCTTGTGTGGGTGCGAAGCACTCTCAGACCAAAATAGAATAATAATAGCAAGAGATCAAAGAAAATTGTGTGAACTTGTGTAGCGCATATACGAATATAACAATGGATGTATGTACATGTGTCTGTTGATTTGCATTCTCTTTGATTTTTGTGGGTATAAAATAAAAAGTATTAAGCATGAAACTAATGACACTTGTCTTTAAATATTTTTAGGTGTTATTAAGTATTAATAGTATTTAAATGAAACGTCATCATATGATTGAACGCCTTTTTTTATTATTGTGAAATGTAAGTCAAATAAAATGTGGTTGCGGAGCACTCTCAGAGCAAGAGAATAATGACGTAGTTATACGTGTGTAAAAATGATATAGCAAGAGATCAACGAAAAATGTGTGAAATTGTGTAGCGTATATACGAACATAACAATGCATGTGTATACATATGTCTGTTGCTTTGCATTCTCTTTGTTTTTTTGTGGGAATAATACTTAAAGTATTAAGCAAGAAACTAATGGCACATGTGTTTGCACTGGTCTTTAAATATTTTTAAGTATTAACCGTCTTATGCATGAATTTTCGTTTCGACCTCTAATGCATGATTCCGCCTCAAGGCAGGCTTGAAATAGTTTCTATTTACTCACCGGTTAATAATGTTTTCACCAAAATAAAACCACTTGCTGGAAGAACGTAAAATTTTTAACAAGTTGGTGTTTTTTTGAATTGAAGTTGACAATAAATATAAATTTTTTATATGTGCACAAATTGATGTGTTTGCAAAAGTAATAAAAAAAACTGGTCACGTGTCACTTTAATTTGACATTACTCGAAATTTAGAAGGAGTGTTTCCACCCAGAAAAGTCAATAGCGTAGCCTAAAGCTTCTACTATACTGTCAAAAAGGTCAGAGTTGTAACATTAAAAAACTCTGTATCAAATCGGTTTTTGCGTTGACCTCGCCTATAGGCGGGGCTATGCACTAGAGCAGTGTTCTTCAACCTGTGTTCCGCGCAACCCAAGGGGTTCCGCGAGCAATTAAAAACAAATTAAATATTCATGTTATTAACAGTGCAGCTTGTCAATATAAAGGTTTAAAATGTAAATAACGTGTAGCGCCGGCGGTGAGTATAATGTTTAACTACACGTTTTCGCCATCGCTTGAATCATTAACGGAAACAGCACAGTGAGGACGTTACCTAGCGAGTTTTTATCTACGTGTTTATCCATGTTTTGGTAAACACTAAACTTCTACGCATGAAAAAAGCGCCATCTAGTACAAAATAGTACTAAATACATTCGAACAAATATGTTGCTGGAGTATAAAAAGATCAACAATCAAAAAAAAAAATCCAATGAGTGTTCGAACTCACGGGCGATGTGTTAACACCTTTTTGCTACACGGTACCTGTTCGATTTCTATGAACACATTCGTAAATGTTACATTGGAAAATAAAAAACAGCGTTCAATCATATGATGACGTTACAGTTAAATAATATTAATACTTAAAATTATTTAAAGACCCAGTGCAAGCACATGTGTGATTATTTTCTTGCTCAATACTTTTTGTTTTATTCCCACAAAAGTCAAAGAATGCAAAGCAACAGACACTTGTACATACGTACATACATTGTTATATTCGTACGATATAACCGAAGATCAACATAAAATACTTTTTTAATATTACTCCAAATTAATACTCCAAATTAATACTCCAAATTAAAACACTTCAATCTCGGCTCGCCTTAATTTTTGGCCTAGACTCTTCGTCGAAACCCGCACTAGCTTTTTAATCCAAAAATTAATAAAATCGGCTATGAATTTAAGGAGAAAATCGCGTGGGAAAATTAAAGGAAAATCGCCCAATAATCACTTTCAATACCGACTGCCAAGCAATGAACAAACAAACGATGATTTACTCTTACAAACCTAACACTTGCGTATGTATTAAATTTATAGTTTACTGCCCTAGAGGCGCGCGTATAGATGTTAACACATCAAAAACGGAAAACTATTATGTGAAAACGAGATGCCATGAAAAACATAACTGTCGCTTGCATACACTTGTTTTTGCGTCTTTTTTTATCTCTTTTTTCTTTGGTGTACAAGGGTGGTGGGCGGGGGGTAAAGCATAGGGAACAATTCACGGTTTAAGCCGCATTCACAATGCAAGCGACAATTTCGTTTTTCATGGTATCTCGTTCCCACACACAGAATTTCACATAATGGCCTTTCATTTTTTTTACAAAAATGTAACTCCAATTTGTCGCTGAAGTTGATCTATTCCTACTCCAGCAACATATTTGTTCGAATAAATAATGTACTATTAAGCGGTAGATGGCGCTGTACTTCGAATTTCATTTTCAAACTTAAAAACATCAATGAAAATTGAACCCATTTTTGTTAAAAGACGCATTATAAAACGTTATTTTATCTGTAGAATCTTTTAATACCAAATATGTTTAAATACATTAAAATTTTTTAAGAAGAAGGTATGCAAGCATTTTATTAGCTAAGCCCAGTTTTGATAGAAAATAAATTTTTCCTAAAATATTTATGTTAAATTAGGATACGATACCGTTTTTACAATGGATATTTGGCTAAAAACTGGAAAGCTTCCTGCTAAAGCCATTGAAGCTACTTCTAGTCGTGAAACAAGTACTCCTGCTTTGTGTGAAACAGAAACAGCATTTAAAGACATCCATACTAAAAAAAAGTATCCGATTCCGATAAATTGACTTCCAAAAGACGAAAGTACGATGAAGAATATTTAAAATATGGATTTACCTGGTCTGGTAATGAGGAACAACCAAACGGATTATGCGTTGAGTGTGAAAAAGTGGTAAAAAATAGCAGTTTGAATGCTTCAAAATTGAAGCGTCACTTTGAATCTAATCACCAGAATTTAAAAGATAAAAGTGTTGATTATTTCAAGCGAAAGTGCAATGAGCTTAAGCAGAAAAAAGAACAATTTACGAAATTTATATGTAATGATAATAAAAATGCACTGAAAGCATCTTATTTGATAAGTTATCGAGTTGCTCAACAGGGTGAAGCTTACACCATTGCTGAAAAATTAGTGAAACCATGTGCCAAAGATATAATTACCTGTATGATAGGAGAAAAACACGTTAAGCACATGGCAAATTACTGTGAAATGGAATTAATAAAACGTTTAAAAGATGGCATCCATGGTTTTTCTCTTCAGGTGGATGAATCTACAGATGTTGCTGGATTAGCAATCTTATTGGTTTTTGTACGATACTCTACTGAAGAAAAGGCTATTCAAGAAGATATGCTCATTTGTAAAGCTCTACGCAGCAAAACAACAGGTGAAGAAATATTTAAAATAGTTGATTTTTATTTCGAAAAACACCATATATCGTGGGATTTATGTCACCATGTATGCACTAAAGCATAGAACGAGTCAGCTTGATTTCTTAACAAACAAAACATTTCAAAATACGTACAGTACTTGTAAACATTTTTTACTACACATCTTCCCTAAAACATAACAACAGCCAAAGCAACCCAAAATTGACGAATGATTACTCGTTTTTGAGGGAATGTTACGAAGTTGTTGATTCACAGCAAATCATCAACTCACAAGTGTATCAAACTAACATCTATGTTATAGTGCTCATGTTGTTTATGCATGGTCTATCCTCGCGCTACAAGCTATAATAACATGAACACTGTTCTATTGCACTTGCTGCCTTCTGTGTCAGTGTGGCAATGAAACATTGAAGGAACGCGGATAGCAAAAAATCGCTCTCTGTGTAGTAATTGATGTGCCTGTGTATGTATTAATTTTTATACTTTTTTAAAATGTTTATATGCTATTTCATAGAACTTTCTTTCCTTTTATAATATTTTAAGTCTATTTTATGGATAAATGAATTGAAAATGTGATATACATACGTATATATTTATTTTTGTATTTAATTTCCAGATCTACGTGAATTGTTTTGATTAGTTTTTTATTGGTACTATTTTTCTTTTGAAGTATTCCAAGTTTTTTTTATGTTGTAAGTTTAAAGATGTTTGTAGTTAACCACATTAAATAATAAATTAATATTTATATTACTTCTACTTTAAAGAAATCTTTTTTTCCATTATGTTTACTACATCAAAATAGCTTAATAACTTTGCAAAGAATATACATATGTTTGTATATAACAGCAGAAATGTTGTATAATGCTTAATTTAAAACAACACAACAGTTGCTATTGCTTTCCACAATATTCTACTACTTGTGGTTTGTTACTGTGATACACATATGTTAGCTGCAAGCGCTACAAGCTATCATAACATTGATAATATTCTACTGCACTCGCTGCCAACTGACAGTGTGGCGCTGAAACGATGAAGGAATGAAAGAGCGCAAAGCCACACAAGCATGCTCTCGAATGATTCGATTACACTTCTCTCAACGCAGCATGTGGTTGATCGTTGTATACCGCGTGTTTTGTAGTTTTTTTTGTTGCTTTGATTGAAGTTCTACGTTGTATGTTCAAATCGTTCCTCAGCAGTAACTGCTTAAACATTAGTTGTGAATGTTAGGCAGCACTTGAAATGGGAACGAGTCATTTGAAACTGATTCAACTCAGCTTGTTTCAGATGTTTAGTATGCACCGATGGAACAAAGGCAATGCCTGGCAGCTTTAAAGGGTTAGTGGCGCGCATAAAACAAAAAAATCCCCACGGTACGAATAACCATTGCTGTCTTCATCGATACGCTCTTGCAGTCAAAAAAATGCCAGAAGAACTGAAAGGGGTTCTTAATGATTGTGTTAAAATTGTAAATTTTATAAAATCACGACCATTAAATTCCAGGTTATTCACCTTGTTATGTGAAGATATGGGAAGTTTGCACAAAACATTATTGCTTCACACGGAAGTCCGATGGTTGTCTCGTAGTAAAGTATTGACAAGATTTTTTGAATTACGAGATGAAATCAGAATTTTTTTAACTGAACATTCACACGAATTATCAAAAAAATTAAATGATTTAATATGGCTCCAACAAATGGCTTACCTTTCAGATATATTTTCATATTTTAATGAGGTCAGTCTGTCACTGCAAGGACCAAATACAAAAATTTTTAAGGTGAAATATAAGATAAATGGAAGCGTAATGAAATTAAAATTTTGGGCAGATTGTATTTTGAAAGGAAGTACTGAATGCTTTTATAATTTGCATGATATTCTTGTCATCAACAATGCTGAACTCGATGGAATAGTAAAAACATATTTGATGCAGCATTTATCAGATTTACAAAACACTTTTTTGGATTATTTTCCTGCTCAGTCGGAAAACTTTGATTGGGTACAAAACCCATTTATTGAATATTGCGATACCTTTCAACTACAAATGAAAGAAAGAGAAGAACTTATAGATATCTCAACTGACTTCACATTGAAATCAATATTTATTGCAAGTGATGTTTTGAATTTTTGGCTCCAAATTTATAACCAATATCCCGAACTTTCCAAACGAGCAATTAAAATTCTTATGCCATTTGTTACCACTTATATGCGTGAAAAATCTTTCTCATTACATATTGCCACAAAAACCAAATACAGAAATAGATTGGATGCAGAAGATGAGATGCGACTGCAAATTACAACAATTATTCCAAATTTCGATGAGATTTGTAATGAAAAACAGGCACAACCTAGTCATTAAATTTGTATTTTTTATTACATAATTATTTTTAAGTATTATTGAATTAATAAATTAAATTTTCCATCCAACACTTTTTTTACATCACTAAAAGTTTGAAAAAATAGGGTTCCTTGAAAAATATTATCTGCTGGAAGGGTTCCGAAGACCGCGAAAGGTTGAAGACCACTGCACTAGAGGGTTAATACTATTTAAGTGTAACGTCATCATATGATTGATCGCTGTTTTTTTATTTTCCAATGTAACATTTACTAATTTGTTCATACAAATTGAACAGGAACCGTGTAACAAAAAGGTGTTAACACATCGCGCGTGTGAGTTCGAACACTCATTGGATTTTTTGAGATTAGCTTTTTAATGGCTAAATACTCGTTAGTGTCGCCGTCACTATGCGAGGTGATCGCCGCCGAAAGAAATTTAAGGTGGTCAGAGTACGCATCGAGCCCAGGATCTCATATACAAGAGGCTCGCATTCTAACCATATCACCACCGACGGGCAGTAAAGCTATGTTCAAATAGAGGGCAAAATTTGCTTAAACTTGCATGGGGCATGTTATACAAAATATTCTTAAATGTATTTTACAATTTTAATTTAACCGTTGAATTTTTTAAAATTTTTGTCATTATTATACACACGCGCATTATTTTCACAGAGATTTGGTGACCAGTTTTGCTTCAAACGTGACAAACCTTCTTGGACAAACAAGTATTTTATCCAAATTATTTGCCAGTCTGAACATATCTTAATCAAAATCGAGTTGGCGTACCTAAAAAATAAAGCACACGTTCATTCCAGAGATATGTCTAACGGGCATCCTATTTCTAGGATTCTTTCAACTACTTCTTCGAATATATTTCCCGCTAATTCATGTGATATGTTAATCGTATGAATGTGTAGCGAATTAGGGAATGTCAACAGAATTAAAAAATTGTATGCTGCGCTGAAGGTACTTGATGGGCTCCGTAGATTTTGGTGTATTTATCAAATCAATGAGACCCTGCGATCGAGGTGTCTGACTAACTAAAGTGTTTGTCATGTCAGTGCTGTAATTGTAAACTGCTTGAAGGGTTATTTCAAATTTATATTCTTATAATATTTTGGAACGGTTATGCTATGCGTAGCTCCGTCATGACCCAGGAGTATATGGCCGTGTCCTACTTACTCTTATATGCCATTAATGCCATTTATTGTTCATAGACCTTCATCAAAAGTTATTCTAAATGTTGGAAATTTAAAGTTGGGCTTAAAAGTATTGAATCCACATCCAATCAAAAATTTACTTACAGTTCAGCAAGTTTGTATTCCGGGAAAGCTCTTTCCTCCCATAAATTAAGCTTAAAAATTTCATGAATTTTGTCGCGGTGAAACCACTTTTGAGCACATACATAAATTGTGTGGAAGAAATATGACTTA
This sequence comes from Phaonia tiefii, assembly GCA_963931995.1. Taxonomy (NCBI): domain Eukaryota; kingdom Metazoa; phylum Arthropoda; class Insecta; order Diptera; family Muscidae; genus Phaonia; species Phaonia tiefii. The sequence goes on along the minus strand of OZ008368.1, from coordinate 223,932,348 downwards.
GATATATGCTACTGATTACAATTGAGTTATATGCGGGTAATACTATAGCCTCTCCAGTATCACACACCGAAAACTACCCATGAACAGGCTTACCTGAACTCTAGTTCGATAAAACCAATAAAAATCGAAAATCGAATCGAAATTTTTGAATCGACTTAAACGTGTTGTCACCCTAAGTGGGTCTTCGGGTTTGAGTTGTATTTTAAAAGCTTAATTTACGAGTTAGGAATTATCTACGAGTTTATGACATATTTATAGACTCTATAGTCTATATAAACTATATAAAGCGTATACAGGCCAAAGTCAAAATGTTTTAAAATTGTGGGTTGAAAAATTTTCAAATTGTTTTTTTAGTGTCATCGATGTTGTTTTGTTCATGTTGTCATATTGTCTGATTTCTATACATGCCAAACCTATTAGCATGAATAAGTTTCTGCAAGGCACGCGAAAAAAATATAACGGTTTCTTTATTTGAATTTTAAAAAAATTCTAAAAATTATGGTTTAGCGTTGATTTTTAAAACCGTTGTACAGAATCGCAGTGCCCGCCAAGGTATTTCTTCTCACAGGAATGGTTTTTTTGATTTGTTCAATAAAATAAACTCAATAATAAATAAAAATAAAATAAACTAAAAAGTACATGAGGTGTCAGGGGACTCCCGCTTGGAACGAAGTTCCTTTCGCTATATATTATGTACTAGTTAGTTCCAACACGCCTAAGGCACCTACTGAAAAATAGTGTAACTTAAAAAGATCCAAAACATACTTTTTGTAAAATGATAAACTTTTTTTAAGAAACTTTTTATTTATTGAATGCATTTAAAAAAAAAACTATATTTTTAGGTCCCTTTTGTAAGAATATGTATTATATTTTCCCGAAAAGGTCCTTTCTCTGATGAGAGCTACTTATTTTATTACTTTTTTAAAAACAGGTACTTTTTAAAGAAGTGTTACTCATTTTAGGAAAAAGTTAATTTTTTTAAGAAAATTTAGTTATTTTCTGGAAAGCTTCTTATCTCAAGAAAAGAAAAGGTATAATTTTATTATTAAGAAAAGTATTTAAGAAAAGGAAGAAAAGGTACTTTTGTAAGAGGTACTTTTTGTACTTCTTTTTTTGAAGAAAAGCTTTTTCTTACGAAAGAACAGGTACAATTTTAAGAGTAGGGACTTATATCACGAAAAGTTATTTCTTGAGTTCCAGCTATAAATTGCAACATGAAGAACATGTCAAGGCAATTTAATACGGATAAACCGACAAACCAAATTATGAGACACAAATTCACAAATGCCACCAGAAACCACGACTGCTCCGATAATGAGGGCAATGATAGATGGTCGAGTATAAAGGCTACCTTCATCAAAGCCGCAGAAGAACACATTGGCTACAAGATGGCTTCGAGATAATTGTGGATCTCTGACAATACATAGAATCTCGCGGACCTAAGAGCTCAGCAAAGAACAACTTAAATGCAGCAAAAACTACAACCAAGAAAATCGCAGCACAGCAAGGCTCCACCCGGCCTGATAAGCTCGTGATAAAAAGCGAACGAATAGATAAACGTCAGTGGTGCAGACAGATTGTAGCTGTTGCATATTGAATGTGGCAAAAGCGAGTACCAAGAAAATCACAGCCCAGCAAATTTCCACCCGGCCTGGTAAGCTGGTGATCAAAAGGGCACGAAAAGATAAACGTCAGTGGAGCAGACAGATTGCAGCTGATATTCACCAAAGTCGTAATTCCTCCCAATTAGTACGACAACTCACCTATAACAAACTTGTATCCAGCAAGACTTTGATGGACGGTGACGACGCGCCCACAACCTGCAAGAAGAAATAGACCATTATATGGGACCAGTATTACACAAAGCTTCTTTCACCATCCGATCACAACATACCCGGAATCTATTCTTGCCACGAAAAAAACACGCAGTTCGACATGTCTTGGCACGAGATACCCAAAATAGCGACTGCTATAACCCCATTACAATCAAGTTAGGCCACTGAGCCCGACAATATACACCAGAGTTTCTGAGAGCAGATCGAATGTTGAGCGCCGAATTGTTATACCGTCTTATATCAGACTCCTGGCCTGATGAAGCACTGCACGCTGAACTCATCATATATTGCCTATGAAAAGTAACCTCTCAGAGTGCAAAAACTGGAGAGGCATCACTTTGCTATGCATGATAATCGAAAGAGTAGCGCATATAACCAACAAACGCCTAGCATAATTTATATGCCAAATGAACAAGCCGGATTCTGAGCGCACCGTACTTGTGTCGATCGCGTTAAGACACTGCGTACCATTGTGGAACCGACCCTCAAATGGCGCGCCCCACTATACCTCTGCTTTATAGATTTTGAGACAGCCTTCGAGGTGGTATTCAGTACACTACAGTGCAAAGGACCGTGAAACAAAATAATCCGCCTTATCAAGGCACTATACAACGGTCAGTGGCGAAATGCGAGTGAAGAACTATCCCCACTGCTCTTTAACCTTGTCCTTGATGGAGCGGGTATCAGAACCTGCAATTAAACGATATAGTGAAATTTGCGCGGTGGCCGGATATCTATCAACATTCAACATTCAGTTATGCGCATTCACACCAACAACCGTCAACCCATTTTGGTGGGCGACACGCTAATTAACCTCCTAGCTTTAGTCCGTTATCCCGGTAGTATCATAACAACAACGGGTGGTTCAGCTGAAGATATACAGTCTCGCATAAGCAAAGGTCTTGCAGCTTTCAGGTCACTCACGGAGGAATGGAGATCGACACACATTTCGAGAGATACAAAGATGACAATATTTAATGGAAGCATCAAGTCAGTTCTATATGGTTGCGAAATATGGAACGCGTTGAGAAAGGAGTTACAAGCACTACAAGCTTTCATAAAGCGCTGTTTGAGGAAACTCATACGTTTATTTTGGATTAATAAAATCTCCAATGCAAACCTATGGGCAACCACAATGCAAGAGCCTATAATCCGGGAAATCCGACGTCGCAACTGAAAGTGGATGGAAGATGACACTCAGCCCTCGACTGATACCCACAGGCAAGGCCCAGAAGGTGAAGACCGGCAAATGCGTGAGACGCATGTATGCCTAGCCTTAGATAGAGTGAACTGGAATTATACTGTTGTGGCCCTTTACAGTAAGTGAGAGGCGGTTACCGAAATAAACCTTGTACCAAATACGTTTTCTTATCGGTAGAATTTTACGATAGTTATCGTATCGAACAGATGGCGGGTAGCTCAAAATTTTTATGGGAGGTAATAAAACGGGCGTGGCAATTTAGGTCAATTAGGATCTTTACCAACGCTTGATCTGAAGTTAATAGAATGTAAAGGAAAAAAGTTATAAATTTCCAATTTGATAAACTATGTGTTGATTTGTATGGGACGTTCCAGAAGGTGCAATCACTAGCAAAATATTATTGTGTTGACCAGCCACTCAGTGAGACAGTCATTCAGCCGGATATTAACTCCCAAAATCTAATATTTTATAAAAATATTTAGGGTAATACTTTCCGTTAAATTTTCGTATGTATCAAAAGAATACTGAGGGTAGATATACTGAGACGAAATTACACAAAAATATATTGCAAATCCCTTATACATTAATGATAGTTCATTCTCACTAACCGCGAATGAAATAATCAATGTTGTCCCAAGAAAAATAAAACAGATTACTTTTATGGCACCTATCGTACTGAAGCATTCCCACAGAAATTTTACGAGTAGTCAAGTCACTGTTTAATGACGCCCTTTTTAAAGTTCGACACATTTTCACACGATTACGGTTCAACAAGAAAAAAGAACAAAATCTTAATATATTTGCAATGATCATTTTAATGAAGTGTTTAATTGAAAGTGTTCGTGTGTGATTATGTGAGTACCCATGTGGTATAGGCAACAACCACATTTGCTTGCAGAGCCATAATGTTTAATTTGCATGATTTTTGTCAGCAGTGAGAAACAAACACGCACAATCCATAAAATTGTACAATTAGAAAAAATACCATCCGGTCCTGCTACACTTAATGACTATTGGAACATTTTGATTGGATCACTAGTGAGGCCTATTACAAATTTTTCCTCTTGCCACCGCTAAAAACTCTTTAAAGTATTTTATTTTCTGCCACCAGAAAATGGCAAATATCCAAACAGATATCAAAAATGAGCAGAGTAATAATCGCTTTAGGGAATTTTTGTGAAGTAATTTATATCCTTTCGTAATTTTTCTTAAACCAAGGTGCCTAGAATGTTGATATTATGGAATTATTGACGTTTTAACTAATATTTGAGCGTCATCAATTCGGTGGTTTTAGTTGTGTCCAATTCTAATTTTTCCTCATAACTGCATACGGGTATGGAAAAGAACATGTAGAACGTATAACATATACTCGTATAACAAACAAACCCACACTAGCATATTTGTGTTATGCATTGACACAAAACTACTACTAAATGGGAATAAAGAACATAATGCCCTAAACCTATTTAATTTCCTTTGTCCATTATACTCATATTTCTGTTATGTATAAAACTCAGAGCTCACTAAAAGCCAAAATTATCAAACGCTGAAAATCTGTATTTTTTTGTTGTGCGCCAAAGATTATCCAAGTATATACATTTCCTTTCAACCCATAAAAAGTCCGTAGTATTGGCTCTGTAGCGCTCGCTGTTTACTAAAGTAGTGTCTTCGAAAAAATGAGCCAATGTTGCCGCTACTTGAACCTACACACCAATCTGTCACTCTCTGTGTATGCATTGTCTTCTCGACCTTAGTCTCTCGACCACTAGCAAAGCCAGTCGCTCGATCCTTTTGCACAAAAGCAAACAACCATTCCACCGCTAATAACAGTTTTGTACCGAACAGTCTGACAGACAGAGAATACAAACGTGGTAAAAATTGCGATAAACTCCCAAAAGATTAAAGTATTATTTCAGATTCTCTTTTGAACGGCGCAATATTTTTTCTGAATCTCAGTCCTCAAGCAATCAATATCCGCCTCTAGTTTTGAAAACCTATTTTAGTTGTTTAAATATTTTTGTTTGTAATATTAAACATTATTTTTTACATTTTGTATTTCGGGTTTTTTATATCTTGTATTTCGGTTTGTTATTCGAACTTTCTATCTAACGGTGATTAATTTAAAAATTTTACAATCCTATTGTACAATCATCAATTTTATTTTACTTTCAGTATTTCGATCTTCATTCGGAAAATCTTCACATATTCTTATTAACTTTATACGAGTACATTTACAATTTTTTTTTGAAACAAAGTTCTTTATCGAACGTTGCAGGATGGGGGCTAAATGAAAAAATTTTGAACAACTTTTTTTAACTACTATATTACAACCCAGTAATATCAACTATATTGGGTATTTTGGTTTGGTTTAATGGGAAGTTTCCTAGGCGAAGCCTTTTTATTACATATTGTAGTTTTGAATCCAATAAAAGGTAAATTTAGAATAGCCAAAGTGCATGACTGGCAAATCCATGAAATACAACCCTGATCATGGAATTACATTTGACAGCACACTTACTCTTCAACTCTTACTTTTGCCTTGGTTTGTGTCTAGACTAACATATGGGGATAAATTTCTTGTTTAATGGGAAGTTTTCTAGGTGGAGCCTGTTTATTAAATATTGTACCTCTGAACCGAATAAAAAGTAAATTTAGAAAACTCAAAGTGAAAGAATTTTAAAAAATAAAAATTTCTTAAATAAGTGCGTTTTTTAAAAAAAAAAGTAAATTTTCTCAAAAAAGTACCTATCCATATTCTTAAACAGAGTACCCTTGCGGAAAAAAATACCTTATCTTAAAGAAGTAAAAGATTCTTAAAAAAAGTATTTTTTTTTAATAAGCACCTTTTCTTGAAAAGTACACTATCTTGCAACAATTTGCATTTTCTTAAAAAACTGCATTTACATTAAAGAGTACCTTTTATGTAAAAGAAAATAACTTTTCTTGAGATAAGTACCTATCCTTAAAATTGTACCTGTTCTTGAAAAAGGACCAATTCAAAAAAAATCCCATTTCTTAAAACAAAACCTTTTCTTAAAAAAAAAAATACTGACTCTTAAAAAAAATACCTTTCCTCACACAAATTAGTTTTCTTAAAAGTAATAAATAATAACTTTTCTTTTCTTTTCTTAACCCGCCAATGGTGACGTACTGGTCTGTGAGACCGGCTGTGTTAAAAAATTCGTATAACTTTATTCTCCGTTATTGTTTTTTGTTGCGATTTCGAGTAACTGCAGCATTGTGCTGCACAACTTCTGTATTTGTTTTTCTAACCTGGTGTGTGAGACCGTGAGTCGCCGTGTGTGTAAGTAAAATAATCGCAACACTTTTGTATTATATTTTGGAAGGATACCAATTTTTGTTTATTTTATAAAAGTTCCTATTTTTTATTTTTTCTTAATTTTAAAAAATTTATTGCTAAAACATTGTTATTTTTAATGCTCTATTTAATAATATTCGTGAATTTTAATATTGAAATAAAATAACTTAAAATTATTGTATATCTTTGTTTTATTGTCAAAGTGCATAAATAAAAAAAAAAACATTAACTATTAGCAACACGTTTCGAAAAATCTTCAGTTGAAAACCCCGGTGCATGAGACCGTCGTCCCCATTAATCAAAGTCAAATTTGCGTCACCATTGGCGGGTTAAGTAGCCTTTCTGAAAATAATTAAATTTTCTTAAAAAAATAAAATTTTCCTTCTTTAAAAAGAGCCTGTTCTTAAAAAAGTACTTCCCTGTAAAAAAAAAATTCATACTTTTAGGCATTTTCTTACAGAAAGTACTTCTTATTAAAAATTGTACAGATTCTTAAAAATATACTTCTTTTTAAAAATTTCTGAAAAAAGGTTTATCATTTTACAAAATATCTTTTCTTAAAGATCCATTTAAATTATCGTATTTTTCAACAGGCGCGTTAGGCGTCTTGGAACTAACATACGAAAGGAACATCGTTCCAACCGGGTGTCCCCTGACACCTCATGTAATTTTTTATATTTTAATGCTTGTATATTTTGTAACTACTTGAAACTACATGTAAATACTTCGTTTTATTTATTCCCCTTCACTATATATTTCAATTAATTCTCCTAAAATATATTATTAACTGTAAAATATAAATTTCACACAGACTAGAACACATTTGCTTAATATTTACAGGTAACTACTTCTTTTGAGAAGGGCAAGTAACATTTATTTTTTATTGCCCAAAAAGAAATGGTTTCAAATTAAGTTGTGAAGAGCTTCTCACAACCAGTGCGCTATGCACTTTCTAATTTTAAACTCACTGATTGGTACCTATAGTTTTACACCGGCTCCGAAAGGTATTTTGAGAATCTTTTACAAGGCCTGACAGTATACTTGACAGTGTTGCCATCACTAAGCGAGGTGACCGTCGTCAAAAGAAATGTAACGTGGTCCGAGCAGGTTTCGAACCCACGTTCTTATGTACAAAAGCCGCGCTCACTAGTCATTGCACTCCTACTTATTACAATTTACCATTTAGTTTATTGTATGTGCTACTCACCAAATCCTCGATTGTTCAATTAAGACGTTGTCTTGTTTCAGCGAAATACCCGGTTGAAGGTGTTGATGTTGCCGACTTCTACCTCGGAGCATTTTAGCATTTCCGTTGAGACAACGAAATGGGTTAATAAACGTTGGGCAATGTGATCCCCTGATTCAATAACAAATTAGTGTGGAGTGTTCAATAATTTAAGTGTTTAACTAGGGTGATCCAAAATTTCCAGTTTAACTTAACTTAAATTAACTTTCTTCTTTTATATAAAAATATATTCGGATGCAATGGTGGTGCAATGGTTAGTGTGCGCGGCTCTTGTTCATGAGATCCTGGGTTCGAACCCGGCTCTGACCACCTTCAAATTTTCTTTCGGCGGCGGTCACCTGTAAAACTGTAGGTCCCAATCAGTGAGTGAAAACTGGAAAGCGCACAGCTCAGTGATTGTCAGAAGTTCTCCCCAGTCCCTTCATGGGATGTAATGGGAAACCATTTATTTTTATTTATATTCGGATTATTTGCTTTTTGTATTATTGCATTAAGATAGTGTCTCTTAAGCTAATTCATGAAATTTTCGAGCGAAATCTAATCAATTGCAACTTTCGAGAATTTTGTAAAATGTACTTATTAAAGTCAAAGGATTCTAAATTAAATATTGCAAATAAACCTTTTTAGTGGCACTGAATGATTCCGATGACATTGCTACGAAAATGTCTCACTATTCCGCACATTTCGTTCCATGGCCCTTATACAAAATAAGTAACGTCATCTCAACCAATACTAGCTTTTTATAGAAACAACATGTTACTATCGTATAGTACAACATGTACACCATGCGTAATTTGAATATCAGCCATGTTCTAGTATGTAAATGCGGCTACAACATACAACGTTTAAGGCGTTTTAGGCCAACAGCAGCAAAACACTGCGAGTATTACATTTTAATGTTACTTGCGGCTTATATGTGGTCTACAAGAGTACGAACGCCCCACCTTTTTTCTGTCGAAATGTAATTTGAATTTACATGATTGGCGACGGAGATGTTAGAATGTGTGCACAGTCATAGTGTTGTTCGTAAGTAGCAGAGCAGATACATTGGCTGACGCTTTTGGTGTTAGTATATTAGGTACCTGTTTCATTGAAATTGTTTCAACTTTCGTAAATGGCAAATTACCAGTTTTACGTCTAAAAGTGTGACATTACAGTTTTTTTCTTCACATAAACACACACATTCATGTATATGAGTGAATACTTATACAATTAAATGTCTACAGTAAATAAAGGTCTTCCGGACATAAAAAATCAAGTTCCACATACTCGTATCTTTCCAAAGGGTAAATGAATATCCACCCAAATGGACTGATGTTGATAAGTGATAGAGACAGACAGGGACAATTAAAGCAATTGGTTATTCGTCTAGTTGGGGTTATTCGGGTTCGGCCTTTATTGCTACATTAAAAGATTAGAGAAATATGTTAGATACAACTGTATTAATTTGTTGATGCATAATCAGTTACAAAGGGATAACAGAATCTTAAAAAGACAAACCTTTAGGAATAATAAAGTGGCAAGCTTTTATGTGTGGACTTCATCCTACAAAACCGTTTAAATAAAAATACAAAATATAAAACATAAGATAAAGAATATCTGGAACCAGCAAATTTCGCATAATGAAATTTCGAGTTTTCACTTAAAAATATCGCAGATTATTGCTATGTCATTGAAGCCATGAAAAAATAGCATCGGACTGCAACGGTGTATATTCCCGAAGTGATAACTTCATTCGCTATACACACGATTGCCCGACACTGGAATATTCACTTATCTGGTTCTATTAACAGAAGTCAAGAGAATAGCAATGGTGTACATAAGGCCGGGCCGAAGAAGAAAGTTCGAGTTAAAGTATTTGGTTAGCAAAAATATTGTTCTGTGGGTCAAGTAAAATGTATACATAATTTCACTAGAAACAATTAACCTCTTTACGTGCCGGAATGCACTTGAAGCAAAAATGAGATGCAATGTCACATTTTGGAAAATTTTAGTTTATTTGGGTTACATTGGATGGTTGGATGTGGATGTGTCATGTTGGTAGGAATGCGCATCAAAAGTTTTGAATGAAAGCTTTTAAGTATGCAATTAAAACAGTTTATAGTGGAGAAAGCACGAGAGTGAAAAAATTGAGACATATAGAAGGAAGAATGAAGCCCGAAAATTCTATCAAAACGTCAAAAACAGAACTAATGGACACCGTTCAGGTCCCCCTTCTGTAAAGACAAGGACGAAACTCTCAGCGCAGATGTGCACAGCACGTTGGGAATATGGAGAGATCATTTCTCCGCGCTACTGGTACTTGATATATCCAATGACGAAGGGACAATAGATCACAATGTGGACGACGACGTCGATTGCCCCCTCCTAACCAAGACGAGGTCAGAACGGCTATTGTCCAGCTTAAGAACAACAAAGCCGCAGGAGCCGATGCATTACCGACGGAGCTGTTAAGGCTGGCGGCAATGAGCTGATAAACTTTGGTTAGATGAATGCATGCCAGGCGATGGAGTCTCAGTGTATTATGTCGGCTATTTAAAAAAGGTGACATGGGGTCACTGTGCCAACTACCGTGGAATAAGCCTTTTATCCATAGCATATGAGATTCACGCGGAGAATTGTGCTTGCAAATATATGTTATTTTGGGCTAAGCAACCACTTTAGAGATAACCGAAATTCCAATTATACCAGACTCACATACAACCTGTCTTGCTTTTTGGCGCAGAATCCTGGGTCTTATTGCAAGCAGACGAAACATCTGACGGAGTCTTCAAGAGAAAAATACTCCGAAAAATTGATGGCCCTATAGTGTACAACGGCGAGTTTCGGCGACGCACGAACCATGAGCTGTATGAGCTATATCCCGACATGGACATTGTTAAGGGTATCAAAATAACGCGATTGCGCTGGCTAGGCCATGTCAGTAGAATGTATGAAGACGTACCAGCACTCGAAGGAAGACGAAAAATAGGAAGACCAAGACTCCGCTGGAGGGAGCAGGTTGACGAATATCTGCGTACACTTGGTATTGCCAACTAGAGAGATAAGGCAAAAGAACGAACTGGTTCGCGAAATATGTTATCTTCTTTTGTAAGGTTCCTGGACCCTCGGGGTTGTTCGAGACGGTATAAGTAAGTAAGTATATTCAATTCTATGGAGTATAATGAGCGAAAGACTAAAAGCAATTATCGTTGACCTGATTGGACCATACCAGTGTGGCTTTAGGCCTGGAAAATCGACAATTGACCTGATTTTCACGCTACGGCAAATCCTGGAGAAGACCCACGAAATAGATATATTTGTCGACTATATGGCGGCATTCGATAGCCCGATACGAGAGGAACTCAATGAAGCAATGTCTGAGCTTGTTATTCCTACTAAACTCATACGCCTTAGAACGATGACACTGGCACTAAATACGCAGTGAAAGTGGGTAAGGAGCTTACCGAACCTTTCGAAACTAAGGGAGGCCGCCGACAAGATGACACCCTAACGTGCGATCTCTTTAACATCTTTATGGACATCAACATGAACACGTCCACCAGCAGCAAAAATCATATGCTGCTCGCGTGGGTTCGACAGAGTGGGTTCGACAGTAAGTGAGGACAAGACAATATTAATGGTTACAACGAGCAGTGCCTAATCGCGATTAGAAAGTTGTTAACCGTTATGAAAGTTGTTAACCGTTATAATTTCGAGGTAGAGGACGAGTTTATATACCTCGGATTAGCCGTAAACAAAAACAACAACGTCAGCCTTGAGCTCAAGCGCAGAATTGCAAGCAAGCTCTTTAGAGATAAAGCCCTCTCTCGAGTAATAAAAATCCAGCTATACCAGACTCTCATAAAACCTGCCTTGCTTTATGGCGCTGAATCCTTGGTCTCATCGCGAGCAGACGATACATCTTTAGGAGTTGTCGAGAGAAAAATACTGCGGAAATGTATGGTCCTATAGCGCCCAAAGTCGACTATCGGCCACCCATGATCTGTATGAGCTATACCCAGACAATAGAAACCGAACTCGAAGTAAGACGAAAAATAGGAACACTAAGACTCCGCTGGAGGGATCAGGTTGACGAATCCCTGCGTACACTTGGTATTGCCAACTGGAGAAATAAAGCAAAAGGTTGAACTGGATGGCGAAATATGTTAACTTCGCTTTGTAAGGTCCCTGCCCCCTCGGGGTTGTTCGATGCCGGGGAAGTTAGTAAGTAATAAATGATGTTTTAAAGTAGAAAACGTAAATTTTTGCAGTTTTTGCTCTTTAAAACTGGAGCAATACAGTTTTGTGAATTCGGAATGAATGAGTTTTATAGAAGACGTAAGTGCCGTTATAGCCGATTATGAATGTCCTCAAATAGTGATTCCGGGTTTCTACAATTAGGGACGGAATCCGATGCTAGCAATATTTTTAAAATGACATGTACGGAATAATTTCGGGTACATGTATTTAAAGTTACAGTTCGTTCAACTTCTTGTTTGCAACTTATTGAATACCATTGTGCTAAATACTGACTTCGCACATTAAAATGAATCGAATATCTACAAATGTATCCAATTTTTTTTGATTCCGATTAGGACTGCTAAACGGGATTGATTTTAAAAAATCCCTGGATTCGAGATTTTCGAAATCCCGATCCCGAAATCCCGGGAATTTAAATTTTTAATTTTTTTTGGGAACAGGTCTATTTTACGGCTTACACTCCAAACAACAGCCACAAGGGATGTAGAATATGTTATTCAAATGCATAGTTTCGGAGTTTGGGCCCCGAAATTTCGGATATGTGAGAGGGTTATGCCGTTAACGTATAGTGTAAAACCATTGATATCGGTTTTTTATATAAAACAATTGAAAACAAACTCATAGAATTATGTAGCCCTTTTTGATAAGTCGCTTAGTTATCGAGTTACCATGTATATGTTTAGAATACACTTCAAACATTCATATGTTTGCAAGTCCCAAACTTACTTGTATTTAAATGCAAACAGTTTCATGTTTACTGACAAACATGTATGGTTTTAAGTGGAAACATGTGCTTTCTTCACCCCAAACATCCATATACTTACGTGGAAGCATTCACGTGTTCCCTCAGTCCTACATATACTTACATGGAAACATGCGTATTTCCTCCCAAACCTAATAATATTTCGAAACGAATTCTTCTTTTTATTCAATATATAAGTATAATTTATTATAATTAATTTTATCAATATTAATCCACATTTATAAATAATTAATACAAAAAATTAGAAGATTCAAAACGGCTCTTTTTACTTTTATTTGCATTGAATGCACTACTTGTTTTTGATGTGTTAACATCTATAGCGGCGTATAGGGACTAAATCTATCAAAGTCAACACATGCAAACAACACACAGACAGGTTATCTGCTGCTGCTAAAACCTGATTTTATGCTGCTGCTAAAACCAGATTTTCTGCGACTGCGAAAGAGAATAATGACGTGTTAAACAAAAATGAGCGAGCTAGAGAGCAATGAAAGAGTGATGTGACAGGGGTCAGGCAAACGAAATTGTATCTATAGCGTATGTATTAACATAATATTGTATGTATGTACATGTGCCTGTTGCTGTTGTTGAACGGAGATACAAAGCATAGCCACGCAAAATTTCATTTTCAAGCATTTGCATTTCATTTGACACACTAATACGTCAGCTAGTTCGAACAAAGTATGTGTGATGTTGTGTGTTTGGCTGTTTCGTTGCTGTTGATATGGAAAACATGTGGTTATGTGACACACGTATAAGTCAGCTACTTCGGACAAAGTATGTGTGATGTTGCGTGTTTGGTTGTTTCGTTGTTGTTGCTATGGCCAAAGAAAGCGAGTCATTTGATGTTCAGCATTGTTTTTTCATGAAATGAAAATCTGCTGCTCTTTTGCTTCTCCTTTCTTTGCAGTCTCTTACGTTTTTGTTTCAGAAGGTTCCAGCTTTGCGTTGGTTATCACTATCCCTTGGTACACAAACAAGATATTTGTATATAAATCAAGTTCATGCAAGCCAAGCGTGCAATATGCTGCTTTTTATTCCACTTACTTCACAAATGATCCTCCGTTCCGATTTTCTCAGTAAAGGCTAGGACAGACAAACGGCTTGACGAATAGCAAACAGAATGTGTTCGGACACAAGTATATTATATTTGCGACAAGCTCCAAATACACTTTATATTTGCCGGCAAACAACAAAAAAAAGTCAGATATTCAGCGTGTGGCACTGCTTCCAGATAATTGTAGTGAATTTCATACAAAGTCATACCAATTAGAACAGCTCCACTATAGCTGCATTTGGATATAAAAACATACTCAGCAAGGATGCATATTTTTGAAATATGCTCAAAAAGATTATATTTCTATGTTAGGAGCTGTGATCATTGGGAATTGTTTCAATGGCAGACATTCTTCTCAACTTCTAATTTCTGGTCTTGAGTACTGTTGTGATAATGTGGATGTGGATGAAATCGCCAAAAGTCTCCCATGATCCAAAAGAAAAAAATGTTTCCCTTTACATCTCATGAAGGGATTAGGGAGAGCTTCACATAAACCAGGGGGCTGTGCGCATTCTAGTTTTACACTCACTCATGGGATCTATAGGTTTATACCGGTTCCGAACGGTATTATGAGAGGTTTTTTCATGGCTATATACTCGATAGTGTCACCGTCACTAGGTGAGCCGTCCGCCGTCGAAAGAAATTTAAGGTGGTCAGAGCAGGGATCGAACGCACGTTATCATGCACATGAGCCGCGCACACTACCATTTGCACCACCATCGGCCACATCTCCCATGATCTGCTAGGCAATATTTATGAGTCAGAGAAAATTGTTAGGAAGACAATTTAACTTAGAGAAACAATTTGACCAGTTAGACTCAAGAGCTTGCTTACCTAATAACAAATTTATTTACCAGGAAATAATCGTTTAATTTGTTAAACACGCCGAGTACACCAGGATGGGAAACAGACATAAACACATAAAAACACATAAACAGATATCATGCTATTACAAAGGTCCTCAGTGGACTGAGTGCGACTGTAGTGGCAGCCACTTCGATCTAAACTGCCTTGCAGTTTGGAAAAAGATAATATGTATAACATAAATTTGTCAGCAGTTGATCCGTGCTTGCGTTCTCTGGAAACTTTATTTTTTTTTTTAATATAAAACACTTCGCAAATATTTCTATTAATATATGATACAGATTTTTGAAGATTTTGCTCCAGTCAACATTACTTGGAATTTTCAGCATCGAATAGAATACTGACACTTTGCTCTTAGTTATTCCTATAAATGCATATATCGGGATTGGAATTTAAAAAACTATGAGTTTTTTTTATCAACTTGTCCACAAGTCAAAAATAAGTTAGTTTGTCTAATGACCCGTCTTTAAGTGGGTTATTAACTATCTGA
Source organism: Phaonia tiefii (assembly GCA_963931995.1). Taxonomy (NCBI): domain Eukaryota; kingdom Metazoa; phylum Arthropoda; class Insecta; order Diptera; family Muscidae; genus Phaonia; species Phaonia tiefii. Next base: position 223,917,331 of record OZ008368.1, on the reverse strand, counting down.
TCTCTTAACACTCATCCTATAAAGAAAAAAAGGAACGAATCTTGTATTTGGGCAAATTTTTACCAATACAATTTTACTTGTTTTATTACTTTTTGTTGCAAGTTTTATATATAATGTTTACATGGGAATGATTTTTGCACACAAATAAGTTACATTTCATAAATTTTGGTTTATAGTTGGTACTGTTAGAGTTATTTTCACAGAAGTGACAACAGACTCTCTTTGTATTTTTCGCTTCATGCGGCTGATACAAATTCCTGGCGACAGTACCATATGGCTGTGTTTTACGCTGTTGCTTTTCATCTTCCAAAAACTCAAAACCCAGTTCTTGCAAAAAAAAGACTGCGACAAAAATGCTTTGTTTTTTTCCACTCGGGATATATTGCTGTTCAAATCACGAAAGGATTGCGTGCGGATACATCGAAAGTATTTGCGAATAGAGCTACAGGCCACCTATTGGTGTTCCGCTTACAAGTATATGTGGCAACCAGTTCGTCGAGTGTATCCACCACTGCCTTTGTGTGGTTATATTACTCTATTATTTCTGGTTTTTTCGACTGGTTTTATTTTTATTTTTTATGAAAACTATAGACACAATAGTCGTGTTTTGGTTACAAGCAAGCGATTTTCGCTTGCTAAGTTGCAAAGAAAACGGCAATTTAGCTATAAGTCATTTTATTCAAAAATATGAATAAGGGTTGAAAACTGTAAAAGATGTCAAAAAAAATTTGTTGAAACTTTGCGATGTTAACTCTCGTCGCTAAGTTCTCGCTAAGACTTCGCTGAGTTCTGCATAAAAAACAAGCGAAAATAAGGCAAGAGTACGTAATGAAGATATGTTATAATCTAAATTTATATTGGAATCTAATAGAAATTTTATTAGAATTAACATTACCTCCATTCAGCTTTGATACACTTTGTGTTGTTTTATGTTCTGAGTTATAATTTTTTTTGGTGTTTTGTAAAATATTTTATTATTTTGTATTTGTTGCGGTTGACAAGTTATTAATCAGCTGTTTACTTAAATGTAATGCATGTAGTTATTTTACAGCAATGGTTTTCGAAAATTAGTAGCTACTATTGCACACTAGATGGTGCTTATATGCAGCTGTTAAGTATGAATGACAATCTCAAGGACGAAGAAGACTTATAGTTTGACAAGTTTAGTTTTTAGTTTTCCTTATTTTGCTTTGTTTTAAAAAATTTCTTATTAAAAGTGCAAAAAATCTTTTTAAAAGTTATTAAAATTAAATGTTTTTGTATTCATTTTATTTATTTGTTTTCATTTGCCTACGATAACATAATGTACGACTACTATTGCACACTAGATGGTGCTGAGTATATTGTATGCAGTGTTGATTACACTAATAAACTCATACATAGCTCACACCGATTTGATAACGCTTTACGATTGGTTAACGATTACATCGCACATCTTACTCTAAATTTGTGATTGTATTGTGAAAAAGATTTTTACCCCCAGCGTATAGATGTTTACACATCAAAAACATGTGTCGAGATCAGGTATTCCCCGGGAAACGAAAAATAAAACACACAGTATAAATGTTGCTTGTGGAAATAATGTAAAATTGTAATGGGCAAGATTTGCGCAAAATACAAGATCCGTTACCTGTTTTACGGGGGAGCCTCTGGTGTAGCCACAATATCAATTTTCACAACACTGCTGAATATACGTAAAAAAAATGGTTAAAAAAAATAATAAATCGTTTCCCATTACTTCTCACAATCACTGAGCTGTGCGCTTTCCAGTTTTCACTCACTGATTGGGACCTACAGTTTTACACCGATTCCGAACGGTAATTTGAGAAGCTTTTTCATGGCTAGATTCTCGATAGTGTCGCCGTCACTATGCGAGGTGACCGCCGCCGAAAGAAAATTTGAAGGTGGTCATCAGAGCCGGGTTCGAACCCAGGATCTCATGTACAAGAGCCGCGCACACTAACCATTGCACCACCGACGGCCACAAAAAAAATGGTTGCAACGCTGAAAACGCGTTTGGGCAAAATTTGCCCAAAATACACGATTAGGATTAATCATACTAAAATAACAAGGTTCTGACAACGGATTCGGGAAGAGGGACTAAAAACGTCTGAATCTTTTTTTAAGGCGTGGTGAAATTTCAGCCCTCTTGCACATTCTCCTTACATTTTAAGTATAGGATGTGTTCAGTAATTTTATGTACAAATTTACGAGAAACATTTTTGTGGAATACTTTAACCCTCCACCGCCTCAATATATGGGATTTTTTTGTTCTGTTTTTCGAAGAGGGTAAAAGCCGCCCCTAAAACAGGGGCGTAACGAGTTAAAATGTACCACTAACATTTCCCCCATAAAATTCTACTATAAGTTTCTTAACATACCAAAGCTAAAAACTCAACTTGAATGTCAAAAATATGTCAAAATTTAAAATCAATTTAAGGGTTAATTTCGTACTTATTCTGCGTTGGCGATAAAATGTCCAACAAAACTGCATTTTGGGGGGTTGATGTATATTGAAAAAGTATTCTACGTAAACTTTGGCACCGAACAAAAGAAAGCTGTAGATTAAGACAAATAAAAATAAGACAAAATGTTGTATTTTATTCACGTTGCCATTATTAGGCGCACTTTGACAGCTCCATTTTGGCTGATAAGATAAGTCGGCCTGCAACCAAAAACTGTGAAGAAACAAAATCAAGACAAATTCAAAATCAGCCGACTACTGACTCAATTACCTGTTTGAATTGCAATACATTTGGGGCGCTTCCAAAATATGTTCTTTCACAAATATGTTCACATTTGACTTCTCTGTACTTGTAGTAGGTATGAAAGTTCTATTTGTCGAATCAATCCATTCATAAAAACTGTTACGGGTGACTACAAATTGTTTCGTCCTAATCTGGATATTTATGGCTTCTCGTTGCTGCCGTTACAATGCCCTTCGTTTCAGGTCAAAATTCCTCAACGTTCATGTTTTATAGCTGTCGATATCAGCCCATCTGCAGCGTTTTTGTGAAGAGATAGCTGTGTTCATGTTGGAAACACTTCTGAATGCGGCATCAGGTTGTAACGATCTAGGTATCAGCTTATAAATTTCGTCCACCCTTTTAGGAATTAAAAACAAAAACGGCAGGTCCTTGTGGGCCAAAAACATGAAAATTTAGAAAATCTCCTTTGTCCTGGAATATCCTGGAAAAGTATCTTTGGATTTTCTTAATTTTATTTTTAAAAAATTTCCCATACATTTCTCTACAATATGTGAATATTTCTAAATGGGTTCAGTATGGGTTCGGAAAATATTGGTAATTTTTATAATTGAAATTTTATAGTATGCCAACAAAAATTTGTGTTTCGTGGGCTTAAATTGGAAATTTTAATATAAGTAGTATTATATATTGGTTCGTCCGGCATTGCATTGAAACTACGTATATATATGGGTACAAATTTTGCAAATTAAATAAATAAATACATCCCCAATAAATACCATGAAGGGACAGGGGGAGTTTTACATTATCTATACTGCGCCACAACATGTGAAAATTGGTTCTCATGTTTAGTAGAAAGGAAAGATACAGAATAGAAAATCAACTATTTTTAAAATAAATAAACATTCGTATTTAGTTGGACATTGGCGTAACTTGAAAATATTTATTTTTGCAGGATGAGGCTTCAATACTAAAACATATCCCCACTATTCCCACTATACTTTTATAATGTATTTTTCTAATTGTTTCTGAAACAAATTAAATGTGGCAAATCTGGATTTTTGTATAAATTCGATTCGAAAGATTTAACCATTGACTCTTTGAACTACATTTAATAGACCGAGACCTAAATGTACCTAATTAAATGTTAACATTAACAGATCCCCAGAATAGTGCGTCCTAAAAGAACAAATTTCTGTGATTACCATAAACATATCAAATGCACATATCTATCAACAGTGAGCCTACTCACAAGAAAGGCGAAATTTCGTTATCAGCAATACAGAAATGTAGACGGTAGATGTAAACGGTGCATCTAATCTCAGAAACGACAAAATTTCTTAATCAACATTAAAACATGTAAACGTGGTCATAACTTCTAAATGCTAAATGCTTAAAACTTAAATGATAAATACAAAAATGGTCATCAGCACTATAGAAATATAAACATCTCCTAAATGGTGTGTTTAATCGCATATACGACGAATTTCCGTGTTCAGATTCCGATCTTTGTGTTGTTACCTCTGTTCACCGAGGGGTTTATAGATCCTACAACTTTAAATAGTACATGTACGAATAACAACAATACTCATGTTAACACACATAAAAAAACAATGGTTTACCATAACATCCCATGAAGGAATTGGGGAGAGGTTCTCACAACCAGTTTGCTTTGCGCTTTCTAGTTTCATACTCACTAATTAGGACCTACAGTTCTTACACCGATTTCGAACTGTATTTTGAGAAGCTTTTTCATGGCTTGAGCTTTTTCATATGCGAGGCGACCGCTGCTGAAAGAAATTTAAGATGGTTGGTGTAGGGATCGAACACAAGATCTCATGTACAAGAGGCGCGCACACTAACCATTGCACCACCAACGGCCACAAAAACACAACAATTGTTAAAATGTTGTTTTTTGTTTTATAGACAGAATTCAATTAAATGCCCAGTTGACATGAACAGTCTCCACACTGTACGTATAAATCAGTAACTAAGATTCTCCTGTGTCCCTACATTAGAGCGCAGTCGTCAATAGTGTGTATGACAGTGTCGTGGTTCTCAATAAATATTCAAATTAAGTGAATAATAATGTGCAATCTGTGCACAAAATGTTAACTAAATAACTATTTTCCAAATTATTCGTGATGTCCCATATGTTCTCTTAAGTTTAACAAATACGTGAAAAATTTGATTTAAACTGTATGTTAATTCACTCACAGTGTCAAACATTACATCTGGAAAACATATCGCTTTAAAATGCAATATGTATATCGAAAGAATTTATTCTGCCTTTTTGCAAATCTTGAATAAAATACTTTTTATTGCACCAATATATTCATGGATTACTGTGGCAAACCACTAAGGATATCATCATTTTCACTTGCACGTCAACCACAAACGATTGTCTATGGCAAGTTGCCTGTTATCCGTGAAATTGAAAGGATTAGCCGCATCCCTAACCTAAGCTCTGTCAATGGGAGGAATAATCTCAGCAAAATTTGTACATTCCCCTACACAGTAACTTCATGCACCTTTCATTAAATTCAAATAAAAAAGTTCTACGAACAATTTATACAAAAAGTCAAAGGGAGAATTATGGAAATTAAGAGAAAAAGGTTAAACCGTGAGGTAAATTGAGAAAAGAGAAATCGAATTGAATGCCTTAAGTTTCTTCGGTTTTGTATAATTTTTTAAACTAGCATCCAATTCGTTTAGAATTTTGAACTTAGTTTTTTGTTGTTGTTTTGAGAATATATATAACTGGGAGAGATACGTATCATCAGAGAACAAAAATTTCTACAAAATGTTAAACATATCACCTCCAACAAAGGCGGGCTTTATCGGTGTGGCATTGATAGTTTCTCAAACTGTCTGGTGACACTTATCTGTCGGTATCCATGTAAAGTGTTGAAGAGCGGTGTCTCACGGAATATGCTTACAGTTTTGATAAGAGGATGAATATATGATATAGACAATTGAGAAGTTGATAGCACTAGAAGTGGATCATAAAATTGTTTTGGTTGTCCTTATATTGGCGTATGCTAAACTTTGAATGAGTAAGAAGTGTTTTGCAGGCAAATGAAAAAAAATTAAAAAATTCAAGTAGATTGGGTCAGAGGGACACAGAGGATAGGGTAAACGTCTTCAGCGTTATACTCAAACTTGCGCCCGTATCCAGTTTATAATATAAGTCTATATCTCCGGGGCCGGCGGTAATGTAATGGCTAGTATGCGTGGATGTTATGCACGAGCCTCGATAAAGCTTCTCAAAATATTGTTCGGAAACGGTGTGAAACTGTTGGTGAGTCAGTGAGTGTAAAACTAGAAAGAACGCAGCTCAATGGTTATGATAAGCTTGTTCTGGTTATATGTGTTTTCCAAAACCAATTTATTATAAAATTGTTTGAAAAAACTACTATAAAATTCGATTATACATTACTTCTATTCTTGTTATAACCCCAAAGTAGGAGTTAGCAAGGTAAAAGTTAGCAAATTAAAACTATCAATACAGTTTATACACCAAAACTTTCTCCCCACTTATTTGCGTTTATCACGTAGTTGCGAAAAACGTTACTTTCGAAACTGGATGACATGAGCTATCTTAATCTCTGCAAATTCGATCTGGCCATTCTCTGATGGGAAAAATTTAATTATTTGTCCTTTTACGCAAGAACTTCGGGGCAATGAAGAGTCAAGAATAACAACAATATCAACACTGTTAAGAGGGTTGGACATGTGCCTCCACTTTTTATCCAATGCTACGTCTACAAATTCTCGAATCCTTAGCAAACTATCATCATCTAAAAATGATTTTGCATTTTGTATTTCATACGAAAGAAACGTGCATGGGACTAAATTTATTACCTTCACTGGGTTGATCCTACAATTGCAGGAAATGACAATCATCTTGGCTCTCAATCTTGGCCCATTAAAACTGTTATCCATAAGTAGTTCAGATGTCAATTCTTCCTATGGACTTGCGTTCTTAAAGTGCTCAAGTTAAAAAGGCTACAAGGTTTCTTACCTTTGTAGAAAATGCGATGACTTGATTTATCATTTCAAGCGAAATGTTTGTAAATTCTACGACTTTCTGAAGTTGGGAATGTTCCAATATATCCGGCCGCCCAAAACCGGAATTCTAGTTCCTCTGTGACATTCAGTACACCGTTCGGATAAATGAACATTGAACAAACAACCACCTTTGCTGGAGCAGATAAACATTTTTGGAGGCGGAAGAGATTAAACGCGATTTTGCGAGATTCTTAAATATTTTTTATGTTCCCGATTTTTGATAACAACATCCGTAATTGATTTCTATATTTTTGGAATTGTGGTCTAATTGAACAAATTAAACACTTTAAGTTTGTAAGGGGGCGAAGGAACTTTGATAAGTTTATGCAAATGCGAAAAATGTAAAGGTTAAAATATATTACAGCCCGACAACCATAGAACTAAAGAGGAATTTAGATGGCTGCTGGAAAAAATGGTAAATTTTTATATAATATTACATATTATGTAAAAAAAATAGTTACTTTGTAAAGGTATTGAAAATATATGTATGCTATTGTTTACCCTCGTCATAAAAAATGGTCTGAGACCCATATTGAACAAAAAAGAAAAAAATTCTTTTGCTAAAATACACTAGGAATCGAAACTTCAACGGAGCGTATGGGACTATAAGTACCCTTGTATAAAAAAATTTTGAAATTCCCGTAATCAGGTCTATAATACGCATCTTTTGAGGTCCCCCTCATAACATGTTTTTTCACCACACCCTAATGTATATTTCTGACATAAAAAATAATAACTTCATAGTAGTATTTTAGCAATTTAGATATTTGTAAAATAATTTCCATCCATAATTCCATAATTTCATAATTCCATTCAATAATTTCCATAATAATAAGAAGTTCCATGTCTCAAGGGACTTGTAACAAATGCGCAGATGTTAACTCTGAATTACAAGAAATGATAGCTACACGTACCACGCCCACTACATAAAGCTTGTTATACTTTTTCAGAACGAGAATGAATAAATGGGAGCTAATACCCAATTTTTTGATGTGTTAACATCTATAGGCGCGGGTTCGGCCTAAATTCACAACGTGAAAACATCCAAACACAATTTGTCCGACTGCGCTCACACATTGTTTGCAGTTAAACTCCTCCGAATCGGCTGGACCGATTTGTATGAAATTTTGTGTGCATATCGGGTAGTTCTCAGAATCGGCCAACATCTATTATTCATACCCCTAAATGAGAAGGGTGACCCACCCCTATATAGAACACAGATTTGACCAACTGCGAAACACAGATTGTCAAACTGCGAAAAAACGCACACACTGATGTAGCGGCAGCGAATAGTTGTATTGAGTGGTTGCGGAGAACTCTCAGAGCAAAGAGAATAATGACGTGGTTATACGTATATACAAATGAGATAGAAAGAGAGAAACGACAATTGTGAACTTGTGTAGCGTTTGTACGAACATAACAATGTATGCATGTTAATGTGGCTTGCTTTAAATATTTTTAAGTGTTATTAAGTATTAATATTATTTAAATGAAACGTCACCATATGATTGAACGCCTTTTTAAATTCTTTAAAGTTATTAACTTCACCTGTCTGTATGCATGTATGCCGAAAAAATTTTGGAATGATTTTTAACCCTATTCCCGTGATCCAATGAAGCTGAAACTTTGCAGGCGAACTAATGGCGACGACAAAAATAAACTATCAAAATATGGGCGGAATTGGATAAAGGGGTCGGGACCTCCCATACAAATCACAAATTAAAAATCCATTATTTCTGCTCCTGTTAACGGTATTTGAACAAACTTGTGTATACAAGTGTCTGTTGCTTTGCATTCTTTGATTTTTGTGGGAATAAAACAAAAAGTATTGAGCAAGAAAATAATGATACATGTGCTTGCACTGGCCTTTAAATAATTTTAAGTATTAATATTATTTAAATGTAACGTCATCATATGATTGAACGCTGTTTTTTATTTTCAATTCAATTCAATTCAATTCAATTTATTGATAATCGATAAGCCAAAGAAGGCCAAAATGATTACATAGTTACTTACATATAAATTATGGCAATAATTTCAAAAATGCATGCAAAATATAACTTCTAATAATGGATAAATTTAGAACATTTTACTATCATCATGGATATGGATTGTTCCCCCAATAAACCTCTTAAAATGGTTAAAAAGGTTATTAATGTTACCACTATTAACAACGAGATCAATAAATTTTATAGATTAGAAATAAGTTTATTTTTGAATCCGGAAATCGAATGCGCAAAATGCCTATCAATATATGGAAAAACAGAGTTCCAAATACGGCAAACTTTCACTAAGAATGAACGTTGCATTATGAGTGAGTTAAACCGAGGACAGATCAATGTGTTTGCTCTGGATGAGTTTCCAAATGAGAAATGGGATATTAGATATGCTGGAGATCCAAACTTAAAAGCCTTATAGAACATTACCATAATCCTAACTTTAACTAAATCATCAAATCTGCAACCCAAAAAATCAATCACATAAGACGAGACGTGATCGTGCAATCGCAAGCCATACACATATCTCACAACTCGATTAAAGTACAGCTTCAAACGATCCATATTATTAGTACTTGTACCAGAATATACTTCCAGACCATATAAAATCAACGGCATTAAAAGTGCATGTGCTAACAATTTGCGAACTTTCAATGGAAGAGAGCAGTTTATGCTATATAGCCTTCGTAACCCATAAGACAGTCTTGAAATAACAATGTTTATATGGCAATCAAAATTTAAATTGTGATCAATATAAAAACCAAGAGTCTTAATTTGACTGACATATTCAATTGTCTCATTTCCGACCAATATATTGGGTACATTAATCCCATCCGCATTAAAAACTATTGCACGCGATTTCAAGAAATTTAAAACTATAAAGTTATCAGTACACCAATTTTCAATACCTCCTAAACTTCTATTAATAATTCTCATAAGTCCATTTATATTATATCTTTCCGAAGAAACAAGTATTTGAAGATCATCAGCATATAAGTGACTACAGGTTCCGGATATACGGTCAAAAATATCATTTATGTATATGCTGAAAAATAAAGGGCCTAACACAGATCCCTGTGGGACTCCCCGAACCACATCCCTAATCGTCGAAGTGTTACTACCACATTGCACAAATTGTTTTCTACCTAATAAAAAGGATGCAACTAATGCACAAGCTGATCTTGAAAAAGAAAAGAGCGAAAACAACTTGTTAAACAACACTTCATGACAGACAGATTCAAACGCTCTACTCAAATCTAGACTGACCAATATCGAAACACATTTTCTGTCGATGTTCATTCTGACGTCATCAACTAACTTTGACATTAGTGTTGTAGTGTTATGGTGCTTTCTAAATCCTGACTGAAACTCAGACAGATTTTGTATGAAATTCGGACTGGCCACAATTTGATTGCTAATCAAAATTTCCAATACTTTAGAATAAACCGGTAATATACTTATGGGTCTAAAATCGAAAGGAGTTCTAGAATTTTTTATCTTAGGTACGGGAATAATTCTTGCCACTTTCCAGCAATCTGGATAAACAGATGACATTAATATAAAGTTGAAAATATGTTCAAGGTGTCTTGAAATCAACGGAAAAATTAACTTCAGAAACTTAAGAGACACTCCATCCGGTCCAATTGCTTTAGATCATATCTTCATCAATGCATTCCATATATCTATCTCATCAACTGCTTGAAAGTGAAAACAATCAAGACATCTGTTCTCCCCATGATCCAGATACAACAAATTTGGTGCCTCTTCAACAGCAGGCAGCAGGAAATGATTGTTACACTGATCAACATCCAATACTTGAACCGATGCAATATCCTTTCCCAGGCCCCCCAAACGCCTAGTTTCGTTCCAAATTTGAGTTGGAGTGGATAAGTAAAATAAATTTCTAAAAAAAGAGTTCCTACTTCTTCTAATTATCGATTTTGCTTTATTCCTATATTTGCAAAAAACACGCCACCGCGCATCAGATCTACTTTCTAAGAAAGCCCTATAAGCCATATCTCTCTGTTCCCTAACACGTTGTATAATAAGGGTTTTCATCCAATCAGTATTCCTGCGATAAGTACTGACCCTCAACGGGACATGTCTATCATACAAATTTAATACTAATGTATTTAAGAACTCCACCTTGCTATTAACATCAGGGTTATTGTATACCGTACTGAAATCAATTCCATCAATATAATTAGCACAAGCCTCCAAACTAAACGTACTGTAATCCCTAATATACTCTACTTCAGATTCCATTTTTGTCTCAACATCAAGGGAGAGCGAAATTAAGGCAAGGTGAGAGTTCAGTGCCGGAAACTGAAATTGCTCACTATTCACAACTAATCTGGAGTTAGACACCAGGTAGTAATCAAGTAATGAACACCGCGGGGATATTAAGCTGAAATGTGTGGGCCGGCAGTTGTGAATAATTTCAAGTCCCATTCTTCTGCAAGCTTGCCTCATTTCAATTCCATGTAGGAACAAATCTATATTATAATCGCCCATTAAAACTACTTTGTCATACCTAGAAGCACAGTCTGCAAGAACATTCTCACAACTTGAAATTCCACCATGCGGCAAATACAAAACTCCTATCAATATTTTTTCACCTCTATTTAAATCTACTTCAACAAAAATTCCCTCTGCAATTCCCTCGGTCATTACTTCGTACACTACTCTAGATTTCAGCCTATTACTCACATACATACAAACACCCCCACCTCTAGAAATAGATCTGTCATTTCTATGTATCCTATATCCATCTATGGCTACAGCCACATCCCGAATGTTACTCTTGAGCCAAGTCTCTGATACTCCAATCATATCAAAATCCCTATTTGCAAACAGGTCACGAATTTCATCCAGCTTTGATGAGTTGGCATTGGGAACTATACTTTGTGCATTCATATGAATTATGTTAAGATTATTGGGATTTAAATTTAAATTACTTATCTCATTTCTGTTAATAGTGGTGCCTAGATTACTATTCATAATTAACATACAGAGAAACATTTACTAATGTGTTCACAGAAATCGAACAGGTACCGTCTAGCAAAAAGGTGTTAAAACATCGCCCGTGAGTTCGAACACTCATTGGATTTTATTTTGTCTAGCTTATATGAAACAGATACTGTGCGCTGTACAGGATATTAATTTTCCAATATGAGTTTCACCATTTCTGCACAATTTTACAAAGATTTTAAGCCCGATATCAACTTAGTTGGAATATTTTCGGCCATTGATTTAGCTGCATAAGTGAAAAATTGTTAAAGGGCGAATCAATATGGCCATAAGGGAAACGAAGCTTGAGTTCTAAAACACAATTTGATATAGTGGGTTGATCGCTAAGTCCCAACCCAACTTTAGCCACCCTGTGTACTTTTTGGCAAGCCGCCAACGATGTGGTTCTGTTCCAATTTTAATTCAAAACGAAATCTTAACATATCTGACAGTACCCATTAATGGACAAAAAAATAATTTTGTTGTCTTTTAAGGCAGCAACAACAATCTTGTCTAATGGGAACCGATAGATGGAAAGAAGTGTTTGCAAATATTTTCTTGTGTGTTTTGCTTGTGATATATTTTGAACACTTGCATAGTTGGAAATTCTCAATTACAATCAGTTATCTTTGGCATTTATTTCGATAAATTTTTCAATAGCGTCATTCCAAACAACAGCTGGTGAAGACCTGTCGCTAGATCTGAAATAGCTAGACGGTTCGAAGGAATCATGAGGATGCATTTTGCAACACTCATTTAACAAAACTATGATCTTGAGCTTGAATAATAAGGTAATAAGAAACAAGAGATTCTCAGAAATATTGTATGATTTTGCTTTGTCGTTTGTGTAGACCAGCAGAGTCCGGACAAATTACGCAACAGTATGCTGCGGTTTACTACCTCGCAACAAAATCTCCATTATGGCGATGCCTTGGTGAAATCATTCCCCGTGTCCATAAGTAAAAACTTCTAAATTTGTGGGGGAAAATCCAGATGGCCGTGGTTCAGGTGTAATAAGGTGTTTCCTCTATAATTACCAAACCGGTTAATTAATGCACTTTACATTTGGTTCATCTTTTAGAAAAGAATCATGGGTTACCAAAAATGTAGAGTTTTTTGTCGGGCTCTACTACATTACTTTTTCTTACTGTAATTCGATCTAAATTTGTTTTAAATAGAAAAAGATTTTAGTTTTTCTATTAAATCTGAGGCAGAAACTATTCTAACCTAGTTTTATTTTTTTAGTATAATAATTGGTTTTTGAATTTTAAATGAAAAATTTGAAATAAAACTCGATTCAAATTAAAATAACAATAATTATATAAAGGGTTGTCCCATCGAAGTGATAAGGTTTCTTTAAAAAAAAACACACTAATTCTTAAGAAAATTCAAATGTTTTTTATTTAATGTGAAGTACAATCGATACAATTAGGTTCTGAATAACACGTCTTTCGAATGGGCTGCGCATCTTCTTTTACAGGAACGAGTTCGAGATACCCAAATTTCGAGCACTTTTCCACTAAATCAAGACATATGTCACGAATAACACGTTCAGTATTGACTTGTGAAGCTTGAAGTCTGGTTTATTGCCAAAGACGAACGACTTCAAATAACCCCACAAGAAATAGTCTAATGGTGTTAAATCACAATTTCTTGGAGGCCATTCAATGTCACAATTTTTTGAAATAATCGAATCTACAGACTTTTCTCGAAATAATTCGGTTGTTTCACGTGCTGTACGGTACATAGCCAGGTATTGTGGGAACCTGATGTTTTCAAGATCAGTTTCTTCCAATTTCGGTCATAAAAAGTTGGCCAGGTTGTGGTTTGAGACAGTGCCAATTGTTGACAACGTCTTGGAATAGATAAACTGCGGCCTTCAGCAACACTTGCCTGAACTGCAGCAATATTTTAATTTCTTCGAGCGGTTCTTTGTCTTATTGGCACTTAAACATTATGCTCGTAATTTGCCAAAAATTCGACAAATAGCGAGCACAGGTAGACAAATATTACGACCATAAAATGGCAAAAGCGCACGAAAAATTGCAATTGGAGAACGATTATTTTGATAAAAAAAAATCCAATGAGTGTTCGAACTCACGGGCGATGTGTTAACACTTTTCGATTTCTATGAACACATTTGTAAATGTTACATTGGAAAATAAAAATAAAAAACAGCGTTCAATCATATGATGACGTTACATTTAAATAATATTAATACTTACAATTATTTAAAGACAAGTGCAAGCACGAGTATCGTTATTGTGTTGCTTAATACTTTTTGTTTTATTCCCACAAAAAACAGAGAATGCAAAGCAAGAGAGAATGGAAAGCAACAGCCACATGAACATACATGCATTGTTATGTTCGTACATATGCTACACAAGCTCACACAATTTTCGTTGCTCTCTTGCTATCTCATTTTTATGTACGTATAATGCCTCATTATTCCCTTTGTTTTGAGAGTGCTCCGCACCCACATTTTATTTGACTTAGCTTTCGCAATAATACAAAATCAGCCCGTAAAAAACACAGATTTTTTATATATGACCACGCCCCTTGTCCAATCCCGCCCAAATTTGCAGCAGATCTTAGAATATGTACACCTAACCAACATACCCAATTTTGTTCAATACCGTTAACAGGAGCAGAAATTATGGATTTTTATTTTCTGATTTGTATGGGAGGTACCATGCCCTTTTCTCCAATCCAATCGTCGCCATTAGTTTGCCTACGAAGTTTGAGCTTGATTGCATCACGGTAAAAGGGTGTAAAATCATTCCAAATTTTTTTCGGTGCGCAGACAGGTGAAGTTAATATAAAGAATTAAAAAAAAACCAACCCGTAAATAACATAGTTTTTGACTATAAGTTCTTTATATATGACCACGCCCCTTTGTCCAATTCCGCCCATATTTGCAGCAGGTCTGAGAATATGTAAACCTAACCAACATACCCAATTTTGTTCAAATACCGTTAACAGGAGCAGAAATAAGGGATTTTTAATTTGTGATTTGTATGGAAGGTACCACGCCCCTTTATCCAATCCCGTACTCGATCGGAGTACGGGAAAAGGGTTAAAAATCAATCCAAAGTTTTTTCGGCATACATACATACATACAGACACGTGAAGTTAAAATAAAGAATTTAATAAGGCGTTCAATCATATGATGACGTTTCATTTAAATAATATTAATACTTAATAAGACTTAAAAATATGTAAAGCCAAGTGTCATTATTTTCTTGCTAATACCTTTTATTTTATACCCACAAAAAACAAAGAGAATGCAAAGCAATAGACACATGTGCATACATACATTGTTATGTTCGTACATACGCGCTACACAAGTTCACAATTTTCGTTGCTCTAAACACGTCATTATTCTCTTTGCTCTGAGAATGCTTCGCACCCACACAATACAACGATTCGCTACCGCTACATCAGTGTGTGTGTTTTTTCGCAGTTTGACAATCTGTGTTTTGCAGTCGGACAAATCTGTGTTCTATATAGGGGTGGGTCACCCTTATCATTTAGGGGTATGAAAAGTAGATGCTGGCCGATTCTGAGACCTACCCGATATGCACACAAAATTTCACAAATCGGTTCAGCTGTTTCGGAGGAGTTTAACTGCAAACAATGTGTGATCGCTGTCGGACAATCTGTGTGAGCTCAGTCGGACAAAGTATGTTTGAATGTATTCACTTTGTGAATTTAGGCCGTACCCGCGCCTATAGATGTTAACACATCAAAAATTAAATAATTTCTAAAAGTTGTTCTTGCGAATATCTCTCCTTAATGAAATTGGAAACATTACTGAATACAATTAAAAAAAAATACAGACCATGACATACTAGAACCGTCACTTAGAATTCATAGGACTCAAATTGGAAAACCCTTTATAAGTAAAAAATCCAATGAGTGTTCGAACTCACGGGCGATGTGTTAACACCTTTTTGCTACACGGTACCTGTTCGATTTCTATGAACGGACACATTAGTAAATGATACATTGGAAAATAAAAAACAGCGTTCAATCATATGATGACGTTATTCCCACAAAAACCAAAGAATGCAAAGCAACAGACACTAGTATATACATACATGCATTTTTATATTCGTACACACGCTACACAAGTTCGCAAAATTTTCATTGCTCTCTTGCTATTTCATTTTTATATACGTATAACCACGTCATTATTCTCTTTGCTCTGAGAGTGCTCCGCACCCACATTTTATTTGACTTACCTTTAACAATAATAAAAAACCAACCCGTAAAAAATATAGTTTTTGACTATACATTCTTTATATATGACCACGCCCTTTTGTCCAATCCCGCCCATATTTGCAGCAGATCTTAGAATATGTAAACCTCACCAACATACCCAATTTTGTTCAAATACCGTTAACAGGAGCAGAAATAATGGATTTTTAATTTGTTGTTTGTATGGGAGGTTCCACGCCCCTTTATCCAAGCCCGCCCATATTTTGACAGTTTTTTTTTGTCGTCGCGATTAGTTTGCCTGCGAAGTTTCAGCTCGATTGGATAACAGGAAAATGGTTAAAAATTTGTCGGCATACATGCATACAGACAGGTGAAGTTAATATAAAGAATTTAAAAAGGCGTTCAATCATATGATGACGTTTCATTTAAAAACCAAACACACAACATCACACATACTTTGTCCGAAGTAGCTGACGTATACGTGTGTCACATAACCACATGTTTGCCATATCAACAGCAACGAAAGAGCCAAACACACAACATCACACATACTGTGTACGAAGTAGCTGACGTATTAGTGTGTCACCATAACTGCCACACCACTCTTTCATTGCTCTCTTGCTCGCTCATTTTTGTTTAACACGTCATTATTCTCTTTCGCAGTCGCAGAAAATCTGGTTTTAGCAGCAGCATAAAATCTGGTTTTAGCAGCAGCATAAAATCTGGTTTTAGCAGATTTTGACTTTGATAGATTTAGTCCCTATACGCCGCTATAGATGTTAACACATCAATATAAAATATGTGTATGGATTTGTCGCCTGATAAACAAATCTTCTACACAGTGCAAGTAATGGAAAAAGAACATCACGTCATGGTCACCATTAACAAACAAAAAAATTGCTATATCTCCAAACAACCTGTTTAAGCGCACAAAAAACTAAATTCATGATCGCCATTACCAAAAATTTAATTGGATATATCGTCTAACTATCGCCCATATTCACAAAATGATGTGTAGAGATGTGTGCATGTCTTTCAACGACGGTAACCTCGCTTAGTGATGGCGATACTCTCGAGTAATTAGCCATGAAAAAAGTTTCTCAAAATACCGCTCGGAACCGGTGTTACACTGTAGGTCCCGATCAGAGAGTGTAAAACTACGAAGTGCACAGCTCACTGGTTGTGAGTAGCTCTCCCCAATCCATTTATGGGATGTAATAGGAAATCATTGTTATTGTATTCTTCTTATAAAAATTAATATTGTCACTATCGTTATTTAAAACAAACCTCTTTTAGTAACGCGAAATTAGACAACGTTAGAAAGTTGGTAGTAACTTAGTTTTGTAAAGGAATATTTTTAACGTTTAGGAGGAAGATTTAAAATGTTACTAATTGTACATCAATGTTTTAAAATTAAACGACCCTCATTGTGGGACGCCAAATTTTACACATTCTACACTCGCAACAAAGTTGACCCACCAGTGCGTGTAGTGTATTTAGTGATATTTTTATTAAAAAAATCACAAAAACAATCATTCTCAGCTACCAT
Source organism: Phaonia tiefii (assembly GCA_963931995.1). NCBI lineage: Eukaryota > Metazoa > Arthropoda > Insecta > Diptera > Muscidae > Phaonia > Phaonia tiefii. The sequence continues at coordinate 223,899,779 of OZ008368.1, read as the reverse complement.
CATCCCTGCAGAAAAAACAGTTCAACAATTTCAATGATTTCATATGTTTTGGCCGCAACAATCGTATGATTAAATTTGCTAAATGATAACCAACATCGTATTTCACTCATAATCATTGTATAACATTAAGTTTTGGCATTACAAACAATATTTAATATGTACATATTGAATTCACTTCAACTCAATAACCGGTTCAAATAAATAAATGACGAGACTTTATTCAACCACAACTTTTGGAATTGAATTCTCGGCTACCAAAATACTGGTATATTACTTCCAAGCCATGTTCCATATGTCATTTCATTTATTATTAACAAACAGCCAAAATTACTGATTCCATGACTGGAGAGGAGAGGGCGGTGAATGACTGCAAATAAAATGATTTCAAAATTGATTTGAATTAGAAATGTATTAAATGTTTTTGAAAGGTGTCTAACACTGTATACATAGTAGTGTGTACTAAAAACCGCATCATTTGGGGATATCAAACCGCCCTATTTCTCCCGTGACTGTACTGAAGAGCTGACTACGGAAAATTCTAACGATTTTGGTTGAAAATACTTAGATTCTAGTAGGGTATCCGATTATTCGGGTTTTTGCGTTGTTCGAAAATTTAATACTATTGACTTGGTACAATTGAAAAACCCCATTATTCCACATATTCGTTGTATTTCAGTAATAAACACATCCCTGTTTTTTAAATTTTATTAATCAAAGCAGTTCCAAGCAGTTGATTCCTATGAGAACACACTTAAGTATTTACATAATAAAATGACAAAATTACTGTATTTTTTCGAAGCTCCAAATCATACAATAAACTGAAACAAAATAGTTTAAATTTTCTGAAATTATTCTCAACTCCACATCACTTGGAACAAATATCACACAGAAAATGGTTTCTATCTTAACACCATTATACGATACACTATATAACACTTTCTCTTGTAGGAATAAAGCCGGAAAACTGCTGATGTATTCTAATATATTGAGTGCCAAGCGATGTTGACGACAACATTCTCCGGAGGCCAAACATGTTTTTGATGTGTAAACATCTATACGCTGGGGGTAAGAATCTTTTTCACAATACAATCACAAATTTACAGTAAGATGTGCGATGTAATCGTTAACCAATCGTAAAGCGTTATCAAATCGGTGTGAGCTATGTATGAGTGTATTAGTGTACTCATACGCTCCATACAATATACTCATCACCATCTAGTGTGCAATAGCAGCGACTAGAGGCTAGCGCGAGATGAATTGATTGAGTTGGTGATTTGTGTGACACTAATATATTGTCATGTCATACATGTTGTTACTACTTGGTATACATTGGACTTCGACGGCAATGTTATGTTCGACTCAAGTAAATCAATCCAACGTGTTCGAACATGAATCGTTTTACTTGAGTGTTGCATGGTACATACGACCACTCATCCAAGACTGAATGGATGACGTGTTGTCGCCCACACTGAATTTATGTTATTCTAACGTTTGATTTGTGTGCGCACGATTGTAACTAAAAAAGGGAAAATGGAGAATATTGATGTTTAAATTATCGCAATTAATTATTTATCACTTGTATTCTTAAAATATGTATGTAAATTTTCTTTAAAATAGTATTTTTACTTAACAAAAGTACTTTTTCTTGAAAATTATCTTTTCTTAAAAAACATTCCTATTCCTAAATAATCAGCTTTTTATAAAAAAAGTAAATTTTCTTAAAAAATTACATTTTCCTTACTTAAATGTTTCTTTTTTTATTTTTGAAATGAATTCCTTTTTTATGTTGCTAAAGTAAATCAACATACATAGATTGCTGGTAGTACAACACGTATCACAACAGAGTTCAACCCAATCATTGGGTAGTAATAGCATCGTATGACTCGACGGTTGCGTCGCAATGACTACTATGAGTGGGTTTACGTGTAGACATGGCATGGCCCGAACCGCTGCTGGCGTCGGCCTTACACACACAGCATAACATTTTGCACGATGAATTAAATGAACCGAAACATGCACTTGTGCTAGCCCTTAGTAGCGACTAATTTTCACTAATTGTCGTACATTATGTTATCGTAGGCAAATGAAAACAAATAAATAAAATGAATACAAAAACACTTAATTTTAACAACTTTTAAAAAGATTTGTTGCACTTTTAATAAAAAATGTACTAAAACAAAGCAAGATAAGGAAAACTAAAAACAATTATTATGGGTGGAGATTTTAATACAAATTGTGCAAACCCACAGTCGCAAGCTTTATCACAATTTTAATTTGACGTTTTCCACTTGCATATGAGCAATTCTCCATAAAGCCCCACAACTAACAATTCCACTACTAAAGATGCAGTTTTCCATAGATTTTTAAATACAATCGAATCAAAAATTTATACATCTTATTTTAGTTACCATAAGCCAATATTAACTATTTGTACTTAAGGCATTTACAATAGATGGGCACTTTGCAGTACTACTACAATGTCAGTAAAAATAATTCTTTAACTAGTAAATTTTTACTGATTACTAAAATTTTTTTCAGCAATTTTTATAAAGTGCCTACATGATTACGATGAGGTGCATTGAATTTTCAGTAATCAGTAATGCCCGATTACTAATTATTATGAATACGGCCCTATGATTTGACTGGTAATGCAAATTAAATTTCATTATCAGTAAAAATTTACTGCATTTTTTCAGTAATCAGTAAATTTACTGCTTACTGTAATTTTTAATGCAGTACATATATACTGCAGTGTGCCCATTTACTAACCAAATAAGTTAAATAAAACAAACAAAAACCAGCAAATTCCTATGTATTTACAATATTGAAAGTTTTGATACTTTTAAGTGATTAATAAAAAAAAAATATATAAAAGCATAAGTACTTCCAACTTCATTACTAGATGTTTACACATCTTCCCTGTGATCGGACTCACATAAATTTTTTTTTTTTACAAAATACATTGCAGAAAAAAAAATTTCTTAAAAAAGTTTTACCTTTTCTTAAAGATCCATTTAAATTATCGTACTTTTCAACGGGCGCTTTATACGTTTCGTTCCAACCGCGTGTCCCATGACACCTCATGTGACTTTTTTATTTCTTATTTTGATTATAATTTTGATATTGGTTTGAAATTAGCTTTTCAGTGTGAGATAAAAATAATTCTAAAAAATATTATCACGAAAGCTAAAAGAATCGGCAATATTAGAGGTTTTGGATGAGAGCTTCCTCTGATTTATGTAAACTGGCTGCCATCCGACTCTGACCCTGACCAGATAATAGTCACATTTCGGATGTGGACGGTGATGCCGATATACCCGACTTGTCTGCCGAAAGAGAATTTTTGAAATCGCGTGCTAATAGGACGGAATTTTCAAGACGTCAAAAGATTTTCACATTCACTGGGATATCAGGTCTGTAAGAAAACATGAATAAAATATTTCCTGTTTGAATGCATATATCAAACCAATAAATAGGCGCTACAATATGTGGATATGAAATGAAGAGGTTGCTGGGACTTCTTCCGTGGACGGGTTTGGTGAGAGTTGGAACTTTTAATGCTTTTTGATCCAGAGATAATAGCTTATATAGGTTTTTAATTCCAGGAAAACAATGTCCCCAAATCGTTTTCAGTTGTTACTGAGGTTTACGCAGCTCAAGGGAACTACTACAATTATACCAAATAATCTAGTTGCTAAGGTACATTCTTTATTAGAAATGCTCCACATGCGGTATGAAAAATTGCATACACCCGGTGTAAATATTGTGGTTGATGAGATGGTCGTGCCTTGGGAAAGAAGTCTCATTTTCCGACAGTATAGTACCAATAAGGCCCAGCGTTATGGAATAAAGCTACTTAAGCTCAGCCGTCCTGAAGGATATACCTGGTCCTCAAAAATATATTTCCGCAAGTCATCCACTGGATTCTGAGAAGTCTATTTGTTAAAAAGTATCTGTGAATTATGTGCTAAATTCAGAGGAGAAGGTGGAGCATTATATGTAGACAATGTTTAATCTAGTTATGAGTTGGCTCGCTCAATGATGAACCTAAGAACACATCTTGTCGGTACTCTTTGTGCAAACAAAAATTATTTGCCAGTAGATGTAATGAAAACCGTAATTAACCAGTACAGAAATTTCAGTCGGGTGAATCGTCTTAAACCTACCCTGATCCTAAGCCATCCCTAAAAAACACATATATTCACCCTTGTGTTGCACGAATGAGGGTAGTAGATGTGCCAATATACAATAACAGAGTCGAATTGCGCTAAATATTATTCAATACCCAACTTAGGAGCCTAAGTAATTCCAGGGCTTTACCGTGATTGCCAGCCAATTGTCCGCCCAATATAATTAATTAATTTATTAATTATAAATGTAATAATTAATAAGTTTTCTCATTATAAGCGTAATAATTAATTAATTTTTAATTTTTAGGAATTTCATAAAGACCGGTTCACAGTGTTGCGAAACCGGAATTTTTTGGAAATCATATTGCCTAAACTGTAATTTTAATTGTATCGATGAGAAACTTCTACAGATTGGTCAGAATGAAATCCCAAACAGAATGAGTGAAAAAAAAATTTACACCGAAAAAAATTGTTGGGTCAAATTTTCAACAAAAGTCAAAAAAAAAAAAATTGTTCGAAAAATTTACAAAAAAAATTTATTTTAATTGTTCTTTTATTTTTGATAAATACCCTATGATTAGTTTTTTAAATAAACTATAGGGTGGTCCGAACAAGAATTATAAACGTCAAATTTTCATGATTTTCCGATATTTGTTGAAAAACTCTGAAATTTTATATAAAACTAAAATCTATTTCATTTCTTATTTGAAAGGTGGCAATAAAAGCTTTAATTTGATACCGGTTTGAAGTCAATAGCTTCAGTTTTAAGAGAGTTATGCTCATTTTTGTGGAGTGCTAGAATAGATGTAGAATAAAAAAAAAATTTGAAGATACTATTTTTTAACACAGGCATATTTTATTGCATTCTACAGAAAAATTACAAATTATCAGTCATCTACCAATAAGTTCATTGCTTCCTCTGATAATTCCAGGTGTTTCTTCTCCTTCAGTATTCTCCTACTTGTGATTGCGGGATCAGAATTGGCGAGCAGATAATGTAATATGTCTTCACAATTGTCTTTTCTTGATGTTTTCCTCGCATGGTAAAGCCTTGTGTTTCTGAAGTCCTTGTTTCCTGCTTCCAATGCTTCTTCTGATAGTTGGCCAATGGGGACCAAAAATGAACGAATTATTTCAGCTCCATGAATAAGAACCTTGTGGACAGTTGTTGGCATATAATGCCACGAATATTTCTTTACATAGAGACCAGCAGTTTCTTTTGCGTACTTAGAGAACTTATCGCACTCTATCTTATATCCAGAAGTTATAGCTTGAAGAATACTAGAAAACCTTCTTATAAGTTCGGTATCTACTCCTGTGGCCAGAGCGGTTTCCTCAGGATCACTAAAGAATTTCCTTGCTGTGTTACCGTCATTAGTTGTTCCACTTCCTTGTTTCACAACACCAACAGTTATTTGGAGCTGATCTTTCAGATTTTGTTGAACTTCCTTTTTTCTTTGATCTCTAATAATCTTCTCATCTTCACTGAGCTTAGTTCTCTTTGTTTCCCCTGCCTTGCGCACAGTGATTTGATAAGCAATGTTCAGTAGGGTTTCCATAAATCTTATTCTACAATGTAATGTTGATAATCCAAATCTATAAGCTTCCTGATTGGGTGTCCTTTTAACAATTTTGTCCAACTGATTCATTTCACTGGGATTTGCGTGGCAAATGTAACACGTTGCTGCAGACTTGTTATCAGATAAAGAATTACAGACTTTTCCATCAACCATTGTTTCCTCCAGTTTATGTTCTACTTTAAATTGTAATCCGCTTATGTTGATAATCGTTTCGTGTATACTATTTATCTGTTCCTTCATGAGATTGTCCTGTTGCTTTGTATACTCTACAGTCTCCTTAGCATAATGCACAGGGTGGACAATTATCGCTCTTAGGCATTATTTAGTGATGCTAAAATAACTACCGCGGTTAGTGACTAGTTATAAAACTATTTACAAAGAGTCAATTTATACTTGCCGAACAAGCGGGCAGTGACAAAAAAGAAAACACTGAAGATGGCGATTAGCCGAAACCGGTCTGAAAATAATAAAAATTTGACGTGGGATGACGGAAAGTCACCCGAAAACCAATATGATTAAATTATTCAATAAGTGATTCCGAGAATTTCCGTTCTATTTCTATGGAATAAATACTGAGAGTGATATACTAAAATCGCTATAACTCCCAGGAGGGCAGGTATGGGCAGCTGATTTTTTCACAGTTCGTTGAAAACAAATTATGTAACATTTCTGTAGTGGTTTGGAACTGGGACTCTCTGGGACTTTTTAGATATTGCTTACCTAACACAAATTTAAAGGAAAAATGGACCTTTAGTCGGGTTTTCGCTCTAAAAAAGGTGCATATGAAAATGTCTCAAACAACATTCCTTTTTTTTTACAGAAGATACTTGTCCGAAGGCAGATTTTTTTTACGAATCAAAATATCTGTCACCAAAATCAAATGAGATCATTTTGAATACAGCCCTGAAATCCCCTCTTTTCGTGAAAATTTTGTATATTTGACTTCTAAAATCAATTAAAAATCAACGGGCCAACATAAAAATAAGCTTTATGTGTTTTTTGTTTACTTGGAATGTCTATGACAAAATTGCATCATTAAAAACACTGAAAAAAATAATCGGAAAAAAGTTACTTTTCCACTAGCCGCAACACAGTGCGGTTGTAGTTTAGGAGAGTTATCGTGTCGATCAACCGGATGGCCAACTTTTGTTTGAGATGGACAAGAATGGGTGTGGCAAAACCACTCACTGAAGAGTGGGATTTGACTTAATTTTGTGTAGTACCAAATTCCATAAAGATTGATTCGGTTTGCTGCAGTTATCTTGCCAAACTTGCCAGAACTTATGTATCTTATCTTGCCAAAACTTATGTATGGTAGGCACCAACATGGAAGTGGCAAAATCACCCTTGTCTTAATCGGTGATTAAGATCGGAATTGTTTCACGCGATTAATCGCATTGACAACCCGGACGACCACAAAGCTTTTGTATGGGAGGTGCTACAGTTAAAATACTGCGGGTTACAGAGCAACTAGCGGGAGGAAATACTAATTTACTAACGTATACAACTACATCTCAGATGCTTCAAACATTTTTATTATTTGGTGCATGTTCTAACAAATCCCGTACAGCTAATAGCACTCGTATGTCCTGTAATCACTATGAAATGTGATGATAATAAGCAAAAAATCGGACTCGGATCCGGTTTGGGTCAGACATGTCAGATTACGCATTCTCTTATCCGATTCGTATTTTTTGCGGATCCGAAATGTCGGATTTCGGTGATCCAACCCGGAGGTACCATGTTGGATATCGATTTTGCTGATCCCATTCAAGTAACCAAGAACATTTAATTTACTATTTTTAATTTCTTGTATTGTTTTTATATTTAATATATTTTTTAAATATTATAACGGACACTATAGTACAAAATATAGCTCTTTCATCAATTTCATTCTGAAAACCTATTTTATATCTATAACTTGGAATTCAAAATTATTTGTGTTAAACATATAATTAGGACTAATGTGAATTGAAGAAGATAATTTTTTCTTCAGTTTGCATTTGAGCTGTTGCAACTAGTTAAGCAATGCACATTATATGATAAGAAGGACTCCTCATATAAAATTGTATTGTATGTAAACAATAAGTCCGAATAATAATTAAAATTTGATATTGTAAGTGGCATCTTACAACACCATAGAAGAGTGTGACGATAATTAACAAAACGATAAATGAGTACATACATATATACATATAGTATATGTACATTTGTCGTTTTAGATAAAAGTGAGAATTAGTGAAATAAGTGCATTGCAAATTTTGCCAAATTTGGCATCTTCTCCTGTCGTATGCCTTTTCATTTGTGCCGCGTAACTTAATTATCTCCTAGGAGATTTGGTGATAATTATCATCTTCACACAGGGCTATACATATCTACACACATACATATCTACACACATACATATCTACACATATTCATATCTACACACATTCGTACCTACCGATTCTGTACTGACGTACCTACATACTTAGGTACTGCGTTTCTTTGGTGTTTCTTTTAAATATATTAACCCATACAGGTACCGCGCGGGTGGTTTAAGTAGATTGCTCGATTATAGTGAAAATTAAATTTCGTGTTACGGAACACATTCTTAACTACACAACAATTTGTTTGGATAGTTCGGTTTACTGTGTACCCTACAATCGGCGTATATTACACGCGTTTGGTTGTTGTCTTTTTTATTCGTATGTATTTCGATTTGAAATTTTACTTCTTGTCTATTAGTTTGAAATTTCTTTCACCAGAAGTGTGCCTGTGGTATAGCTTTATGCACCCTACTGTCGGTCAAGTTTCAAAGTTGTATTTTTTTAGATTCTTGTTTTCTTTCGGCGTTTTCTGCTTTATTTTGGGAACTTCAGTTTGCATCTTCGTACCCTGCATTCAGTATTTCGGAATTTTGCGAACATATCGCCTGATTTAGTTCAAAAGTTTTTTAATTTTTGATTTTAATTTGGAAAACTGTGAGTGCTTTGACTATAATTTAGCCAGACTTCGGTGTGCATTCGGTACATTTTGCGAAGTTTCGGGCAAATACGTCTCGAACATTACACTTTTTCAAGTATTTTTTTTTTGTTTTGAGGTGAAAGTTTTTCGAATTTTCTCTCGTTTTCGGAGAATTTTTTATAAAATTTGGGGAAGATATTACTGCTTTGATTATATTTTAGCCAGACTTCGGTGTGTATTCGGTACATTTTACGAAGTTTTGTGCAAATACTTCTCAAGTACTACAGTTTTTTGGATAATCTTCTCGAAATTCTTCGATTTTTTTGTTTCGTGACTATTTTTTGATTTGTTTTCTTTCGATTTGTAAGGGATAGTGAGAATGCATGAATCCACATTTGATTTTTTCATCAGATCTACTGATGATTTAGTGAAATTCGAAGCTGGGTTTTACTCCATTAAAGAGGATCGGCATTCGGTATTTACTTTAGAAATTCACGTTGTTTAGATAAAAAAGTTTTGGAGGAGGGTTGTCACCATGTATGATAAGTGTCGGTCATACCTTGAACGTATGGGAAAAGCAAATCACACGCACCTTAAATCAGCCGAGGGAAAATATCGATCTTCTTACGATGCTTATGTTCGCTGCTTGGCCTTAATGAACGAAAAGTTATTCATTCCTCGAGCGCCACAACAGCAAAATCCTCCCACGGCTCCTACTTCACGTCTTTTCTACCGTCTACCGGGACAACTCAGCATCGCTCTATAGCAGCACCTTTTGCCGAAACCGTCGTTGTGCAAGGCCATTAGTTTGCCACCATGTGATATTATACATTTTTCATGGTGATTTAATTTCTTGGACCACTTTTAGGGATTTATTTACGCACAATTCGATATGACGATTTCGTCCCCACACGAGGTTTTTGATGTGTTAACATCTATAGCGGCGTATAGGGACTAAATCTATCAAAGTCAAAATCTGCTAAAACCAGATTTTATGCTGCTGCTAAAACCATCGCAGTCGACGTTATGGTGACAGACTAATACGTCAGCTACTTCGTACAAAGTATGTGTGATGTTGTGTGTTTGGCTGTTTCGTTGCTGTTGATATGGCAAACATGAGGTTATGTGACACACGTATACGTCAGTTACTTCGGACAAAGTATGTGTGATGTTGTGTATTTGGTTGTTTTTATTTTAGGTACCCCCCCCCCCCCCTTCACCAACCCCCACACAAACACTCCACGACACAGCAAGCACAAATAAATCACCAACATATCAGTAGTAGTAGTAGTTGTTGTAGTTGTTTTTGTTGTTGGTGTTGTTGTTTTTTTATTATAGTGAAAGGTAAGTTCATGGTAAAATGAGTAAGGTTAACTCGTTAGAACAGCTGATTTCAACCTATTTCTTGTTTAGGTGTTTCTCTTATGTCAAATTCACATGCATTTTGTTGGTGTACTTTTTTGTTTACTTTTACAGTAGATACACACATGAAGAAAATTTAACAGATTATGGACACCAATCAAAAACAAAATGCCTGTGTTTGTTGTAACAATTCCTAGTGCGTTTACCTTACTTATTTTACCATGGGTGAGTTCAATAAAATGTGGGTCCGGAGCACTCTCAGAGCAAAGAGAGTAATGACGTATTATACGCAGTGATGCCAACTTTCGCAGAGCAAAAAGCGTCATGAAAATTAAAAAAAGGGTGAAACGGCGTCATTTCCCCCTAAAAACGCGTAAAAAAGCACTAGGTTTTTTTTCGCATACAAAGAATAATGTTTGCTTTGAAATGTGAATTTAACAGAGCATAAAATTTTATTAGCAACTAACAAAATATGTAAACTCATTCATTACATTTCATTGAATTCTTAAAAATATAAAAGCAATATAAAAAAATATATGTACATTTTTATTTTTTTTACAGTAATATGTACTGTGTATTATTCTTGGTCTGGTCTTGTGCTTTTATATAAAAATCGATCGTCAGTTAAATAAAAATCCATACATATTTGGCTTCTGTAGAACAATTAAATATAACTCCAAAATAGTTGTTGCTGATTTGTTTCCACAACATTGATTTTCACCGTTCTTTGTTTAAGTTTTACAAAAGATTGATTTCTTCCGGAAAGAAAATATCTTCAACCTCAGTCAATTCATCTTCATTTGTGATATTCGGCCACAAAATTGTCTTTAAAAAATACTTTGATTTTTTATATGCGTTTAATGATGAAATATCTTTACATACTGATGAAGGAATATCATAGTTGTTGCAACACTTGTCATAAAGACGTAAGCCATATTTAATACGTAATAAAGAATTGACTGAATTTAAGGACAATCTTTTCCTTATTTTTGATTTCAACAAATTCATGGTACTAAATATCCTTTCAACATCTGCATTTGAATATGGCATATTTAAAAGTCGTAGAACAAAATTAGATAATTCAATGAATGGGGTTTTCCCTAAAGCATCTTTAAATTCATTAACTTCTGATCCACAAAAGATTTGTTTGATTTTTATTTTGTTTGATTTTATTATTCGCATAGCTTTATGTTTTTAATAGATTGTTCGATAGCAGATATAATGTCTACATTTGTAATGTATGATTGAACAAAACGCATTATTTCCTCTCTATTTGGATTATTAAGAATATTATCAACATTAAATAATGATATTTTTTGAAGTTCTTCCCAGTTGCTTGGAATTCGGGCTCTAATTTCATAAATAACTTGCTTCGTAAAATGAACACAGTTCTTTTTAGTAATTTTTTTGTCATTTTCAGACACCTTAGAATCAGCACAGGCCATTTCGAAACTGTATCCTAGATAGCAAAACTCATCTAAAATATTGTCTATGGGATCTTCTAAATAATTAATGTTGTCAGAGCTAATGATAATTTTATTAGTTAAACTTATAAGCAACCGGTGCAAATCGCCGTGTAATTTGACATGATCCGCATTTTCAGCTTCAAATGCTAAATTAACACGTTGTACTTCGGACAAAACAGAACATAAATATGTTAAATAAATGAAATTTTTATCGTCATTATACATATTTTTTAGTATATTAGAAACATATCCATTATCGTTAGTATTATTGAAATGTGTTTTAAGTTCAAGCAACATAGCTCAAACTCTCTCTATTGAAAGCCACCTAGTAGTTAGTACTTGTGGGATTTTGTAGGGATTTTCTACATCTTTGTTAAGTTTGAAAAGTTTGGCAAAAGATTTCTGACGAATAGTTGAGTGAGAAAACCAATTATGTGTTTCTTTTATCAAACACTCTAAGTTATTTGGGAAATGTTTGTCGGTAACGGAACACACAGCCAGTTGTAGGGAGTGACACACACAGCGGATTAGTATTAAGTTCTTTAACTCATATTTGTCTTTAATTTTTCTGTATAATCCGTTATTTACTCCCGTCATAACTGCGGCATTATCTGTTCATATCAATTCTGAAGAGATCCATAAGACGTTCTAATCCTTCTACGATTGCGCTAGCATTTCCTTCTTCCAAATCAACGAGACCGAGGAATGTTGTCACAAACTGACGTTTTGTTGCAGTGAAATATCGAACAACTACGCCCAATATTTTTTCCATAGAAATGTCTGTGCTTTCATCCAAAATTAAGCTGAAGTATGCATCTTGTAAATCAGTTAGAAGGGCACTAACAAAGTGAGGAGCCAAAGTATTGTTTATGATGTTGATACATTTTGTCCGATGTAAGCTAAATTTTCCAGCCTTACTGTCTTCAAATTCCGTATTGCACACTTCAGCCAAGTGGTTAACAGTCTGGTAAAAAGTGTGTACCGCAATAAAAAGGCAAAGTCTACCCCGAGCCATTTGAGATGCACTTGCTTCTTCTGATTTAAACGATATTTTTTGTTGAATCTGACTCACTTCACTGATATTCCCCATGATTCTTTGGTGCTTTTTGGTTTGCGAGTGACGTAGTAAATCCGTATAACGTGCTGATATTTCAGTTCTACAGTACTCACACTTTGATTTGGATTTATCCTTCGCGGGACATAACCACTTTTTGAGCAATGGATCTTTTTTCCAAACATCTCTGTACTTTTGTGTATATTGATCCATCTCCAATTAAAAAAAGTTTTAAATACATTCTCCGAAACACTTCTATTTTGTATATATACACACATACCTCAAAAATATAAACGACACAGCACTTTTTATAATCTTTCTTTTTCAATTTTCAGTGTTTCTTGGTAACAGTTTTATCTTTACGTTCTTACTCTTGTGTAATATCGGTAACTGCCTGTTCATCTAAGCAGAAGATATACATACATATGTTATCAACAGACAGTGAGTTTTATTTTTTTGAGTTGCCAGACTGCCTACAAAAGTACAAAATTTTATGTGATGCGTTAAATTAAATAAAGCACTAAAAGCACCAAACCAAAATATTGAAAAGCACTAATTTAGTGCCTTTTCTTTTTTACGCACTGGATCATATTTTTCGCGTTTTGACACTGTAAAAAGCACTAGATCTAGTGCTAAAAGCACTAAGTTGGCATCGCTGATTATACGTATATAAAAATGAGATAGCAAGAGAGCAAAGACAATTTTGTGAACTTGTGTAGCGTATGTACGAATATAACAATGTATGTATGTATATACAAGTGTCTGTTGCTTTGCATTCTTTGACTTTTGTGGGAATAAAACAAAAAGTATTGAGCAAGAAAATAATGACACATGTGCTTGCACTGGGTCTTTAAATATTTTAAAGTATTAATATTATTTAACTGTAACGTCATCATATGATTGAACGCTGTTTTTTATATTCCAATGTAACATTTACGAATGTGGTCATAGAAATCGGACAGGTACCGTGTAGCAAAAAGGTGTTAAGACATCGCCCGTGAGTTCGAACACTCATTGGATTTTTTCCCCGCCTTTTGCGTTGGCAACCCTCTTCATGTCGTTAGGACCTATTTTTGCAACTTTATAATTGAGGCGAAATAGATTCTAACGAGTAAGGAGTTCGCTAAATGCTCGCCACATTTCACGCTCTCACCTTGTTTTTGGTATATTTGAAGCGGATTTGTATTACAGATCTGCTACTGATCGCACCTTGATTCAACCTGCTACAAGGTAATTACTTCGATTTCCACAAATCGAATAATAAAGCTATTTGGTCAAATTTGAAAATTGTTTGTGTTTTTATTTTTTATTTATTGTTGGTGTTTTTGTTGTTTTATTATTTTCACGAATAAATATAAACACAACTTCATCTGTGCAAAATCAAACAAAAATTTAATTGAGAACGTGAAATTGAGAGAATTTAAATTGGTATTGATTTTTTTCAAAATAATTTAATATTTAGTTTATTTAAAAATTGCATGATTATAAAAAGCCGACTTTTGCATGGTTATAAAAAGGCGACTTTTGTACGCTGTCATAACGAAAATATCTTCACAAATGTTGATATATTCAAAATCCGCCTGTTAGTCATGGTGACAAATCCTAGACTAATTCAGGGACCTTTGAATCTTAAACTATATTTCCTATTAAATGCCAAGAAAGGGATAAGGGAGAGCTTCCAATTTATACACTAACCAATGTGGACCTACAGTTTCAAGTTACATTGGGAAGCTTTTAAATACTGAATTGTGTTTCTATCACTAAGCGCGGTTACAGTCACCGAAAGAAATTTTAGGTGGCCAGAGCGGGTATTGAACCCACATTCTCAGATATATGAGTCGCACACACTTACCAAAACACCATCGATTTTCGCACCCATGAATCACCTAAAATCAGAGAAACACGTTTCATACACTTTTTTATTATTGAAAGGAAAAAAAAATACAAGCCTGTGTTAGATAACACGGGCGCATAGGTCAGACGTAGAATACGTTACTAATTTTGCAATTAAAATATATGAATTAAATATAATTTTTGATAAATGAAAAGAAAGCAACTTGCGCATATAAAGACATTGCTTGCTTTAGTGAATCTAAGAAAGTGCATATTTACAAAATGCCGTCGCATCTCTCTCCAACCAACACAATAATTAACGCCATCAAAATTGCATGTGTAAACTCAGAATTATAGGCAGCTTTCGTTTTCTCTAAATTTCCTCTTTCATTTTCTGCTCACTATATCAATGGCGTTTTTCCTAAACGCATTTCTGTGAATACATTAGGAAGTAGTTGGAAAGCAGCTAATCTATTGTGCTGCCATATCACAAAAGTAATTCCTATTGCTGTACATCTAATAAAGATGTCGCTACAATGTGGCGATAACCCAAATAAGTTTGGAAACCACTGATCTAAACGATTGGAATAGTTTTGAACAAGATTTATTAATTTATTTTTTAGTTTGTGTGCTCGAAGACTGTATGCCATATGTTTAAGGATGAAACTATATCTAGTTTAACGTATTACATTATAGCGACATCTTCATTTGAAGTACAGCTACAGCAATACATTTTATGATATGGCAGCACAATAGATTAGCTGCTTTCCAACTACTTCCCAATGTATTCACAGAAATGTGTTTAGGAAAAACGCCATTGACATAGTGAGCGTATACATCGGCAATCCTTTGTATTAATGTACATACACACACATTTACACGCTGCTCGCAGAAGTAAACAAACGACAGCAAAGATCTGTAAACTTTCAAGCACATACAAGTGTCCACGCTCCCCTCCCTTCATTTTATGTTCCCCTCCAAACGAACTAATACCCGACCGGTCCAACAAAACGAAATGTACACACACACGCATTTACACGCTGCTCGATAAATAAACAAAGCACAGCAAAGCCAAAATCATTTGATTTCACAACAACAACAAAGACAACAGCGGCATTTACAAACCAACAACAACAGCGGCATGTACAAAAAAAGTCTAAAATATCATGCTCTTAAATATTTATTTCCTTAACTACATAAAACTTTTATGTATACACATATAATTTTTTTAATGTAATTCGAAACAAAACATATTACCAAAACTAAGTAACATATAAAAATTGCTAAAATATGTTTTAATATTTAAGTAAAAGTGGGTGAAAGTTGACAAATATTTTCTCTAAATTTTGTGCTCCAGATCAACACCCCTACCTTACCGTATAACGTATTCTACGTTAAAAATGTTTAATTCATAGAAAAAAATACTAGTTAAATCAATTTTGAATAAAATGAAAAAATAAATTCCACTTAATTATTAAAATGCTAAAGGTGGTTTCATTTCTGACTTCTTCGCCAAATTTGTAATATTTTTTCTGGATAGCTTTGCTGCACTTGGCCTTCCAAAAAGTTAATTAGAACCACCATAGCTAGGTTTCACCTTGATTTGAAATCCTGGAACTACACTGTGCGTATTTAGAATGTTCCTGAAGACAACATGTTTGCGTCTTATACTTTATTTCTTCACATCCAACTATTGCGTGATATTTTGATTATATATTTTTTGCCTCTTGTGTGCTTGTGAATTTTATGACTTTTTAGTTTATTTTTCCGTGTTGCGTGCTGTTTTTTCGGGAGATTTGTTTATCCTGTATATCACTGTTAAAGAGGAGCTTTGTTGTTTATAATACAGCTTTTTCGCATGAAATCTTATATTGAGGATGCCACTGATGTATATGCTAATGTGTCTCAGAGAAATCTGAATATATTATTCATGCAGCAAGTACTGCTGCATTCTTGGTGGAAGCAAGTGTCTGGGAGATGTGAAACAATAGAATTGCTAGAAAATACCAACAAAATATGCGGATTGAATATTTTCGGTTGGCAAGTTTGCTGACGAGTACACAGAGTCGAAACATTGCAGGAGTCAACATGAATGAATGGTTTGTTTCTTAAATATGAAGGTTCCCTGACGCAGTCAAATAGAGTCTGCGCCTTATATTTCATTTCGCACTAAGCTGTTATTTATAATGGGTTATTTGGGGTACATTCTCTGGTACGGAGTTTATGATAGACCCAACTGTTACACTGTCATGGCAATTTGTTAGTATTCTATGATATTTTATCACGGTAAGACTTAGCCGTTCAAATTGTTAATCTGTGTTTACAAAGAAGTTCTGCAGTTATCGACCAAAACATTGTTCAGTGGTAACATCCATTTCTGGCTTAATGGCGACATCAATATGCAAACTTTCCATGCTTAGGCTGAAGATCAACCCAAGAATGTCCAAGAGATGCCATTATATTCACATAAAACAACGGTTTGGTCTGGTGAAATCATCGGTAAATGGAATAGGATTGATAAAGCATGAACTAACAACGCTGCGACAGACGCAGCAAGATAGATAAAGCAGGAACTGATGAAGTATGTGGAGCAGGAACAGTTGAAGCAAGAAAATATGACATAGGAACAGATACGGCAGGAACAGATGCAGCAGGACTGAGGAAGCAGGAACTGGTGAAGCAGGAACAAATAAGTTAAGACCAGATGGCACGGAAACAGATTAAGCAGGAACAGACGAAGAAGGACAGATGAAGCAGCAACGGATGAAGGAGGAATAGATAAAATAGGAACAAATGAAGCAGGAACTGATGATGCAGGAGAAGCAGGAACAGGTGAATTAAGAATAGATGACACAGGAACAGATGAAGCAAGAACAGATGGCGCAGGATGAGAATGAAGCAGGAGCAGATGAAGCAGGACATATGAAGCAGGGACTGATGAAATACGTGGAGCAGGAACAGGTGAAGCAAAAACTGACGATAAAGGAACAGATAAAGCACGAACAGATGGAGTAGGAAAAAATGTAGCAGGATAGATGAAGCAGGATGTGATGAAGCTGGAGCAGATGAAGCGATAACAGATGATAGATTTCTATTGCTTACATTCCTAATGAAAAACTTATTCAAATACAATAATTAACAAGCGTCATTGCAATTATGTATCAACAAAAATTTTTTTGGAATAGTCGACGGATATTTCGTTGAAATTAAATTTTTGGTTGATATCGAGGTAACCTATGTGGATATGTGTGCTCCCATCCCAAGTTATTGCTTGAAACATGTTAACGAATTCAGGATCTATTGATCTCAAAGCGATAATGCTTTATTTTTCTCCAACCACCGTCAGAAAAGTTTAATGATCCATTTAAAAAAATTAGAAATAATTATGGGATTTTAAAAATCCTGAAACTTGTTTTGCTCTACGAGATTTTCATGATCATGATGAGAATTAAACTAGCACAATTTTAAAATCGAATGCGCAATGTTGAAATTGTTGCTGAAAACATTAAGCTTTTTATTAGTGATGGATAGCTTACTACATCCAACATTTCAGTAAAGTTCTTGACTTGAATTTATATTTGTAACTAATGCCGTAGTATCAGGTTGACTATTGTCGATGTTCCACTGTGAGAGTACCTCTCGAACAAAACATTTTGGGCGTTGGTAGCAGTTGATGAACGACTCACATAGCCCTATTAGTTCATTGTGATACCTAACACGATTATGCGTTAGCCACACCGGAGAACCGTCGGTACATGAGATCCTGGATATCGAACCTTACACTTCTTTCACCGGCGGTCACCACGCATATTGACGGCACCACTTTCGAGTAGTTAGCCATGAAATGGCTACTCAAAATAGCGCTCGGAACCGGTGTAAAACTGTAGGTCCCAATCAGTGAGTATAAGACTAGAACGCGCACACGTTACTGGTTGTGAGAAGCTCTCCCCAATGCTTTAATGGGATGTAATGGGACACCATTTATTTATTCCCACCGGAGAACCATTTAGTTTACTCCAAGAAGCTCAAGATCTTGTCAACGACTATATGAGATAATTATCTGAAATCCCTAAATATATGAGATCCCATACTCGACATCCTCATGCCGTTTAGTGCTGGGCACCTGCAGAGAAGATGTTCAGTGGGTTCCTCCTTTCAGTGGATGGGTTCCTTCCTTTCAGTGGGTTTTTCTTCTTCCACATCGCTACAGCTTCGACAGAAGTCATTTGCTCTGATCATTAGTATTACCGCATGTCTACCAATCGGACAATTCCTCTCAGAACTGAAACAAGAAATACCTTGAGCATGGATAGAGACTGAAGCTTCATTGGTGCCTCCTATGTGCTTGCGATAATTTTCGAAAACTTGAATGATTAGGGATTCTCATATAAATAGAATTTTCGTTTGCATTTAGTTTGGTGCATTTTTCAATAGCATCATTCCAACAACCGCTGA
Source organism: Phaonia tiefii (assembly GCA_963931995.1). Taxonomy (NCBI): domain Eukaryota; kingdom Metazoa; phylum Arthropoda; class Insecta; order Diptera; family Muscidae; genus Phaonia; species Phaonia tiefii. The sequence goes on along the minus strand of OZ008368.1, from coordinate 223,880,953 downwards.
TGAATATCTATGGCTAGATTCGAATAGTTATACGGTTTACCAGGAATCATGAGGATGAATTTAGCAAAACTTTTTTAATAAAAAATACTGTAAAATTAGAATGGCTTTGAGCTTGAATAAATAAAAATATTTGTAGGTTATTTATCAAAAATATTTTCGTTTCCAATCGTAGAAGACATTTACATTAACCAACAACATTTATAGGAAGGTTTTAACGTTTGTTTGTTTTAAAAAAATGTTGAAACAGCCAGGGTAGGACACGAACTCAAATTTGCTGGACGATAGTTTCGATGAAGCATCGTCTTCTGCGGCGTGTAGCCTTTCACGCCACCGTCTGCCTGCCCAAACTTATCGCTACACACAAAAAGAGGTGAGAAACTAAAACTGTTACTTGAAAATAAAGGTTTAAATCAATATCCATTCGAATTTGATTTAAATACGTATTTATCTATATTGAAATGTTGGAAAATAACACTTAATAAATTGTACTTGATAAGCAAATTATTGAATATATTTGAATTTTAAATACCACTATTCGAAACAAACACTGATGAAGACCTATGACTAGACCTCAAATAGCAGCATAGATTGCCAGGAGTCATATGGATGCATTTTGCAAGTACTCACTGAAGCAAAACCCAATTTATTAATTTGTATTCGCCATTTAGAGTTTGAATCATGCTCACACAGATTCAGTTAAATAAATATTTGTGTTGTAATTGTTCCAAAAGTTCAAGAACAGATCCTATTGAATTGATCAGTTGTTTATACTATTTATTTTAAATTTGCAATAATTTTATTTGTCAAACCAACAACAAACTTAATTAAATACAAATTAAATTCAACAAACATAACTGACACTAGCCCGGTTATTCGAAAAACTATCTCACACAGAAATACAACTGTGTGTTATAGATAAACCAACGTAAAAAAAACTGCAACCCCCCCTTCTGCCATTTTTGGAATAATTGACATTCAGGTTGAGTTTGTACTGAGGGATTTTCGATCGATACCAATTGTGACAAAATTGCATATAAAATTGATATATATACCTATCCACTGGTACCAAATCAGGCAAAGTGAGTAGACATCTGATGATGAAGTTGTCACGGACTTCGAAACTATTCATGCCAGTGAGTGTGCTTTCCTGGATTATCTATTATTCCAACGAAAAACCAATTATTTTTGACTATGAAAAATCTATCACTACAAGAAAAAAGCTTGTAGTACTAGCTACTAGTACATTAAAATTGATTCTTTTAATTGATTCAATAAGTTTTGTTATCGATAGGAAAAAATTAAAAATTATCGAAAAATTATTATTTTGTTTTTATTTAAGCAAAACGTTTTGCTATAAGTTATGTATATGTGACTTGCTCCACGAAAAGGGACCTACCTCTGCGCCGAAAAGAAGTTATTGAGAAAAACGCGTTTAAAAAAAGCGCTTTGTTTTTCCGTGTTTTGCGCATGGTTATGCAACTCTTCCTTCAACCTGATCATCGGGCGATGTATTTCGACTCTCTGGTACTTTGTACGATGTTCACTATGCAGTGTTGCCTCTACGAAAAATATTTCTAATAGTTAAAAACCTGTTTTTGCTAATTTTGTTTTCAAAATTACTAGAGCTATTTTATTCCTTATCAAATTATCAATGTTTTGGATTTAAGCCGATAGAATTGAATTTATTATTTATTATTATTTAATTTATCTATTATTTAATTAATTTCAGGTTAAAATAAATCTTAATTAACGTAAGAAAATGTGTCTGGAAGACGAATTTAAGAGTGTTGAAGAACAGAGTCCGCGTGATTTAATGTGGTTCTCGACGTGAAGTCCTTAACCACAGGTGAGCACCGCCCCACCAAGAACATGTTTGATACGACTGTTAGCGCCGCCCGTGAGATATCCGTGCTACCCGGCATAGAGGGGCAGCCAAGAGATCAGGAATAGGAAGCCTTACACCATTGGTATACACGATTACGTGGGAGAACAAACGCCCCGTATTCGCATATCCGCCAGCGCGACTTCTTTCTTCCGTCCACGAGCTACCAATTGAGTAAACTCTCTGTACATGAGCTACTCCTCCTTGGTAAAGAGTGAGGTACTATCCAAACCTTTTCCCTGATAAGGGCCACGGATCCCATATTTCGAGGGTATGCACCTGCCTAGCATACTTCGTTACAAGTAACTGATATACAAGGCAACTACATAGCCTCTACCAGCGATTTTGGTGGCAACCACAGCCAGCACGATCTCCCACAAGGGGGCCAACCCACCCGTGCTACCAGATAGGCATACTCCATGGTCCGAGTTTCGCAGTGAAGCTGCTCCCAGTTTTTACTTTGTACTAAGTAGGGGACTGGTCACCCCCGGCGACAAAAGCATCAATCGTGAAACAATTCTACAATATCAACACTAACAACAACATCACGTGACATTGCCATTTAAATGCTAATAATTGCAATATAAACGGTCTAATAACTACAGTCAGACGGCTGCAGCTTTCTCACCGTGGGAGCAAGGCTGTTTCCACCTCTTCCGGTCAATAACAGCGACCGGCAGCAAATCTTCTGGCTTCGCCCGATGATGCCCCCGTGGGACAACAACAACAAGACACAAACTGAAAGGGCACGAGTTCGAGACCTTCCACGTGTCAATCCCAAGCAGCACACGGTACCAGAAACAGGCCTCTGGTCAGACCTCGCGGCTAATCCACTTCCAAATTCGACTCCGACGAAGTCCGGGACTGGCAATCCCTGTGTTCGCAGGGTTCAGCAGTACCGACAACGAGATCCTAAACGGCTGAATAACTAGCTTGAAAAAGCCAGGATCACGAATAACGTTTAACCACTACAAAAGGGAGACACCGATGGAGACCAGTGAAACCTACAACAACAACTAAACCGTCCTTGCGCGCCGACTCGCGAAAACACGAGAGGCAAACCGCGTTGCCACACACAACGCATCCGGAGACAGAAGCATACTACTCACACAACACTCACCACCGGATCTGGTGACACCCATGCCGACTAAATCCCTAAAAGCCCCGTAAAGGGGACACTCGCACAAAACATGGAGCCAATCTTCGATTGGCGCTTCGCAATCACACGACTCCCGATCCGCAAGTCTCATTCTGTGCAAGAATGCATTTAACGACCCGTGACCTGTCAGTATGAAACCAAGGCTTAGGTTGAAGCTAAACTCAGGGTTCTTCCCGACGAATTCTACATCCGGTATAAATCTATACGTTACTCGACCGTTGGTACTGGAATTCCAACGGCCCTGCCACTCAGATGTGACTAACGCATCTAACCGAGCCCGCCGCTCACTTCTACTCATGCTCTCTGCTCCAACTATGAGCCAATCTGACTCACCCAGTGCGTACCCCCTCTTGATTTTGAAGTCCATGCTACGACGCATCACCTCTAGATCAAGAGGAGTGGCACCCATCAAAACTTGTAGACAGCCGTACGACATACTGGCATACATGCCAATAACATTACTTTCTGAACAGAGAATAATCGACGTTGCCCGAAGACGCTTCTATTAGTTTCGCACCAAACAGAAGACCCAAATGTTGCCATGGAAACAAAAAGGCCCCTGTACACGGTCCTGACTGCTTGACGACTCAGACCCCACTCACTCCTCATAACACGCCTAACCTTTCCTACAACGCTCGTCAGTTTTTCGCGAAGTCTCCCTATATGAGGCAAAAAGTTCATCCTTTCTCCCATGGTGACTCCGAGGTACTTCACCTCCGTGGAGTAACGGATTGTGCCACCACCATTCAAACGCACGATTGGAAAATGGGACTTGAAACTACCCTTCAGCAACATGGTCACTGTCTTTTCCACCGATAAACTAACTCCTACACGCTCGCCCCACCGAGTGGCAATACTCATCATAGCCGAGGATAGCTGTTCCAACTCGGAACGAGAACTACCCTCGACCATGATAAGCAAGTCATCAGCGTAAGCACATATCTTGCATTCGGCCTCAAGCTCATGCAAAAGCAAGTCCATCATCAGATTCCACACAAACGGTCCACAAATGGAACCCTGTGGACATCCTCGGACCACATCAACACACTCCGAACTATTTGCCCCGACTATCACTGCTTTTCTGTCAGAGAAATAACTTCTCCAGAGTGCTACTTCCTGACACCCTAGCCCCGCTAGTCTTTCTTCCACGCTCGCCTAACTCAGATAATCAAACGCACCTTTAAAGTCGATGAAAACACCCAGAAGATACTTCTGAGTACACTCTACAACAGTTCTCCTCACGTGCGCCCAGGCATCTTCGACACTTCGGCCCCTTACAAAGCCGAACTGCCAACGGCACATGCTGTCAGCGACTCTCTCATTTAGTCTCTGCACCAGAATCCTCTCCAGTACTTTTCCAAATACTGGTAAGAGACTGATACCCCGATAAGAACGAGGATTACTCCTGTCCTTATCGATTGACTTCAAGAGTACAATGACACGGGCTACCTTCCACTCGCGTGGAAAATATCCCTCATGTACACACCGCCCATACAAAGCCTCTAGGTATTCCGGAATAGCCTTCCAGACGCTTTTACACATCTCTCCAGCTATTCCATCCATACCAGGCGACTTTCACGACTTAACTAACGCCATGCTTTCTGCGATCTCTGATCTTTCCAGCTCGGATGCAACAGTCTCAACTTCCCCAGAAGAAGAAGAAGAGGCCACTGCCTCCGCTCTCGGAAAGAACTCCCGCAGCAAAACTTTGACGCAATCACTCCAGGAAGTAAGAATGGCATCGCCATCTTTCAACCCGGAGAGATCTGTCCTCCTACCTCTGCCAAGGCAGATTCTATACACATGACCCCAAGGATCATTCCTATGGCAGGCAACAAACTGTCGCCAATCTTCCTCTTTCACGTTTACAAGCATATCCTTGTAATCGCTGAGGCAACTTTTGTACGCTGATCTGAACTGGTCAAGATCACTAGCTTCGTTCCGTTTGCCTCTCTGGAAACGTTTCCTGAGACGGCGCACTTCCCTCCGCTTGAGTGTCAACTCACGTGTCCACCATCGTAATCTTCTCAAAGTTTCCTTGCGACACCTTTCAAGGAGATCGTCGTTAGCCCTATGAACAACTTCGCGTAAACACGAGACTTGCTCATCTACGGTCCTACGACGAAAGACTTCTATTGGAATCTCGCTAGCCTCAGCTGCGATGAATTCACCATACTCCCAGTTCACATCCCTGGTGCGCCACCGCACGATGTCTAAGCTGCTAACTTCAGTCCGTTCGTAAGTGAAATCAATTACAATGTAATTGTGATCACTTACGGACGGTCTGACCCTCCAACTAAACTGAAACGTACTCACAGTTGCGCTATTCGCAATCGTCACATCTATATCGCTAACTCCTCTACCATTATCAAAAGTGTACTGCTCACTCGGCTCATTCAAGGCATGAAGGCGGCCCGAAACAATCCATTCACTTAGCATCTCTCCCCGGTAATGGTTTTGCGACCCAGTCGAAAGTCTGGGTGTTTTGCTAAACCATAGCGGGTTTGATGCGTTAGCGTCTATCCCTAGGACGAGAGGGTTACTACTCGCAAGTAGTAGTACCGTGTCCATGTATGCCAAATACGGCTCTAAAGGCTCAGAAAACTTGCAGTAACTGCTACACAAAAATATCCGTCCGAAACCCCCTTCTACACACACGCAAACCCCCACGTCGGTCCTAGAAACCACGGTACACTCTACTTTACCGTCATTCACGACCACCGCGGAGTTAAGTCTCAAATCAGCGAAGACCAGCATACTCGCAGGCAAACCTGTAATGACACCATGGCCACTAGCAGGTTCCTGAATGAGAGCAAAACTACACTGTCGTTCTACCATTACCTCTCCTACCTCGCACATTGCCGACATTGCCCTACCACAATTTATTTGTAGAATTGTGTGTCCCATACTTAATGTCTAGCCCTCGCTCTAGCCAACATAACGCTGTACATGGGACAGTCCTCAGTCATCATACGATGAGCCGAGGGTCTCCCCTGGAAAGCGCAGTTTCTGCAGTGAATTGCGTTACCGCAATCCCTTGCACAGTGACCCTGCTGACCACACCGAGAACAGGCATTCTCTTTCCATCTGCACTCCCTAACGTAGTGATCAAACGACAAACACCTGAAACAACTTGGTACCGGATCAAACGGTCGTACGCGGAACGAAAACCATTTCACGTAACAACGACGCGATGCCAGCAAGGGCTCAAGGGCCGAAGCCCGCCCTTCCAAAACAACGTTCGTTGTTCCGGTCTTGGTACTGTCCCACGGCCGACTAGTGAGCCGGACACCACTCTTGAACTCATCGAACGAGATCCTGTCTTTGAGGTTTTTCTCGAAGACGTCACCCATGAACTCGTCATGAGTGATCTTCGAGTCGACCCCTTGGATGACCACCCGCACAACCGAGCTATCAGGCACCGTAACGGTGAGCCCAGGCTCCTCAAACTTGGTATTCTTGGCAATACCCGCACGCTCCGCTACAGATGGTGTGCGTATTAAAACGCCACCACCACGAAGCGCCCTGATCTCATGGACCCGCTCTTTTAAAGTGGGCCCCACCTCACTCACCACCTTGCTAGCCACATCCTTGGCAGTTTGGCCCTGACGGCTTCACAACCGGTGCAGCGACTACCGAACAACCTCCTCCCACAGCTACAGGGGCAGTCGCCACTGGAGCCGGTGCGAGGAATGTTGCCGGCGCGGTGGGAACCGCGGGTCGAACGGCACTCCTACTGCTCTCCCTGGGCTTGGCATCAAGACGGCCCCGAAGGCGCTCGTTTTGAGCCAGCAAACCTACTACGAGTGCCTCGTACTCCGAAGAGTAACCGAGGACCCTCGCAACCAATTCCTTACTAACATTGGCCTCCATTAAATCGGAGACCAACCTACGGGTGACCGCCTGTGTCCGCTCTACAGCAGCACCGACGTCACCCAGTCCACTAGGACCTACGCGGCTACGGCCACAACCACCATCGCTGCTGGCGGGGGCTGCCGTACCAACAGGTACACTTGGCAGCTGACCCTTCGACACGCCTTTCGGCGTACCAGCAGCACGCAAAACCTCACCTACCCTACTAATGGTAGACCTCATCTCCTGGGCCAAATCCCTTCCACCGACACCACTGGTGCCAGCAACCAACTTGGTGCTGCTACTACCAGCAACACCCCCTTCACTACCTGCCTGGGCACCACTTGTGCCCCTCTTCGGGCTGCCTTTAGGAGGCACACCACCAGCTGCACTACTATCAAAGTCGGCGTCAACCGGCTTTGCCCTCACCTTCACACCAGGCGACCCCAGCTGAACCCGTTTGGGAACCGCTGAAGACGTCGACGACTCTCCATCAGTCATCGAGCCAGACACACCAGCAGCGCTGCCGCCACTACCAGTCTGGCCCCGCCGCTTACGGCGCTACACCATCCACACGCACTGTCTGCACAAGTAATTAAAAACTACTTACCAGAACACACACACGCACTCGTATACTACTTACGGCAGCAGAAGACCACGCGGTCTTACTGTTGCTCACCAAAAACCACGGCAAACAATAAAGGAAAACTCCCACACCAATATCTCGGCTCCCCGATGTCGGATCGCAAAGATTTTGGTTTCACAGGTTTTTCCGCACTAACCGGTAACGTAAAAATCAAGCCGATCGGCCCAGTACTTCTCGAGAAACTAGCGTGAAAAAAATTTTCACCAAAATCACTAAAAACCGCACTATCACTGAACTGCTATCAAACACAACGAACTCCCGCTAAACACGTCAGTTGGCATCGAATGCTCACAAACCAATCAGTGTTGAAGAACAATACTTCAGCGATTGTTTGGAAGAATGTTTACCTATAGTCAGTGATGAGTCGGATGCATTTTCATCGCCACAAGTTTCAGAAGCGCTGCAATTATCTCTTCAAGATATTGAGGAAGAGCAAACTTTATCGCAGTTTTTAGAAAAACCTTGCTGTACGAATAATACATTTCAAATACTATATATACATATTATCTGTTTATATCACATTTTTCAATTTTTTCATTAATTATGTTCATCTTTACAGGTGATTTGTAAAAAAAACTAAAAGACATAGAAACTTGCGGTGTGCGGCATTTGAAAGAGCGTTTTTTTCCTATAAGAATCACTCAAAAAGTAATTTTTTCGGCGCAGAGGTCCCTTTGCGTGGAGCAGGTCACATATATCTTTATTTGCGAAACTAGTTAATTGGGTGTATAGTTTTGGAAACAAGGATTTTAATATTTGACTAATGTTTTAGTATGTCGACGGAAAATTTAATTGTGACATGGGACTGTCTGTGGTGGTGGAAAGTTTCTGATTGCCATTCACTTGGGAGTGGCCAGAAATGATTCCTTCATTGGGCAGTCCAAGCAGCTCACTACTTCCACGCAGTATGTCCTGGGCAATGGCTTTTCGGAAACCTCCGTTAGCTAGCTAGAGTGAGAAGGCGAAACAAATGAGCATCAAATCAGGTTTAGTAGCTGACTGATATCACTGAAGCTCATCAAACAATCGGGCACATTCTTTTGTCCTTAGATGCGGATGAGCCAAACATACGGGCCAACGGCGGATAGAAACTAAAAGAAGAAAATCCAGGTTCAACATATCGCATCCTGGTCAGCGTCTGATCCATAATGGGCGGCTGCAAACAAATATCCTGGTTTCCTCCCGCCACCATTCATAATGGCAGTGAAAATACAAAAACGAAACAGAAAACATAAACAACCCCTATTTGTTGACGACCCCCGCAAACGTTATAAGGACCACGATTTACGGATATGCACTTGGAATGTAAGAACTCTATATAGATCCGGTGCAAGTATCCAACTGGCAGATGTCCTCGAAAGTTATAAGGCTGACATTACCGCTATCCAGGAAATGCGATGGACAGGACATGGCTGCACAAGAAAAAGAAACTGAGATATATACTACAGTTGCCATGAAAAAAAACATGAATTTGGTTGCGGATTTGTAGTTGGCAAAAGACTGCGACATCTAGTTTCTAGGTTCAATCCTGTGAGTGAACGAATAGCCACAATCCGCATAAAAGCTAAATATTTGTATATTTCCCTAATTTGTGTGCATGCCCCGACAGAAGTGAAAGATGATGATGCCAAAGACATATTCTATAGGCTCCTAGAGGAAACGTTTGACCGCTGCCCTGGCCATGACATTAAGATTGTACTAGGAGATTTTAATGCCAAAGTAGGAAGGGAGAATGTGTTTAATCCAACTATTGGCAATTTCAGTCTTCATACTGACAGTTCCGACAACGGTATGAGGCTGATTGACTTTGCCGCGGTAAAAAACATGGTCATTAGTGGTACAAGATTCCAGCATAAAGACATCCACAAGGCTACTTGGGTATCCCCTGATCAAAGAACTAAGAACCAAATTGATCACGTGGTAATTGATGGAAGGCACTCATCAAGTGTAATGAACGTACGAGTGATCAGAGGAGCTGACATCGATTCTGATCACTACCTGGTAGCAGCAAAGGTTCGCACAAGATTAAGTAGAACGAAAATCGTACGAAACCAGACGCAGAGGACGCTGGACATCGGAAAGCTGCAATTACCAGAGATAGCCACAGCCTACTCAAGGAAGCTCTCGCAACTTTTGACACAGAACCCACCCCCTCCCGATGACGATCCTGATGCGCAGTGGAAAACCATTTCCGACTCTATAAAAACTGCCGCAACAACCGTACTTGGTTTCGAAAAACCGCTTCGCAATAAACCGTGGTACGATGAAGAGTGTCGCATAGCAAATGACGAAAAGAACGCTGCACGTATGGTAATGCTTCAGCCAATTGCAACGCGAGCTGCAACTGAGCGGTATAGGGAGAAGAGAAAGGAGGTAAACCGTCTCTTTAGGCGTAAAGTACAGAAGGAAGAACGAAGCCCGAAAATTCTACCAAAAAGTTAAAAACGGAACTAATGGACATGGTTCAGGGCCCCCCTTCTGTAAAGACAAGGACGGAAATCTCGTCGCAGATGTGCAGAGCATGTTGGGAATATGGAGAGAGCATTTCTCCGCGCTACTAGTACCTGAGATATCCGATGACGATGGGACAATCGATCACAATATGGACGACAACGTCGATTGCCCCCCTCCTAACCAAGACGAGGTCAGAACAGCCATTGCCCGACTTAAGAACAACAAAGCCGCAGGAGCCGATGGATTACCGGCGGAGCTGTTTAAGGCTGGCGGCGATGAGCTGGTGCATGCATCAGCTCATTAGCAAAATTTGGTTAGATGAATGCATGCCCGGCGATTGGAGTCTCAGTGTACTATGTCCCATATTTAAAAAAGGTGACCCGAGTATTTGTGCCAACTACCGTGGAATAAGCCTTTTATCCATAGCATATAAGTTTCTATCAAGTATAATGTGCGAAAGACTAAAACCAATTATCGCTGACCTGATTGGACCATACAAGTGTGGCTGTAGGGCTGGAAAATCGACAACTGACCATACGCCAAATCCTGGAGAAGACACACGAAAAACAAATCGACACCTATCATCTATTTATCGCTTATAAAGCAGCCTTCGATAGTCCGATACGGGAGAAACTCTATGAAGCAATGTCTGAGCTTGGTATTCCTGCAAAACTCATACGCCTTTGCAGGATGACCTTGACGAACACCAAATCCGCAGTGAAAGTTGGTAGGGATCTTACCGAACCTCTCGAAACTAAGCGAGGCCTCAACCAAGGCGACACCCTATCGTGCGATCTCTTTAACATCTTAATGGAGATCATTATGAGAAAAGCTGCAGTCAACATGAATAAAACCATCAGCAGCAAAAGTCACATGCTTCTCGCGTATGCTGATGATGTAGATATCATTGGGCGCACAATTAGAGAAGTTACTGCGGTTTTTTCGAGAATTGAGAAGGAGTCAGCAAAAGTGGGTCTGACGGTAAATAAGGACAAGACAAAATTAATGGTTTCAACGAACAGGGCGTCCACGCGATTAGACCAAAGCGTGAACGTTGATAACCGTTATAACTTCGAGTGAACAAAAACAACAACGTCAGCCTTGAGATCAAGCGGAGAATTGTGCTTGCGAATAGATGTTATTTTGGGCTAAGCAAGCACTTTAGAGATAAAGTCCTCTCTCGAGTAACAAAAGTCCAGCTGTACCAGACTGTCATTCAACCTGTCTTGCTTTATGGCGCAGAATCCTGGGTCCTATCGCAAGCAGACGAAACATCTGTAGGAGTCTTCGAGAGAAAAATACTCCGAAAAATGTATGGCCCTATAGTGCACAACGGCGAGTATCGGCGACGCATGAATCATGAGCTCTATGAGCTTTATCCTGACATTGACATAGTTAAGCGGATCAAGATAACGCGATTGCGCAGGCTAGGCCATGTCAGTAAACAGACGAACCAGCACGAAGGGTTTTCGAAACCGAACTCGAAGGAAGACGAAAAATAGGTAGACCAAGACTCCGCTGGAGGGATCAGGTTGACGAATCCCTGCGTACACTTGGTATTGCAAAAGATCGAACTGGTTGGAGAAATATGTTATCTTCGTTTTGTAAGGTCCCTGACCCACCGGGGTTGTCCGAGACCGGATAAGTAAGTAAGTAAGTAAGTTAATCTTTTTCAAGTATAGTTTTTGATGTGTTAACAGCTATTGGCGCGGGTATGGACTTAAGTCACAAAGTGAATACATCCAAACACAATTTGTCCGACTGCGATCACACAGATTGTTCGACTGCGATCACACAGATTGTCCGACTGCGATCACACATTGTTTGCCGTTAAACTCCTCCGAAACCGCTAGAACGATTTGCAAGAAATTTTGTGTGCATATCGGGTAGGTCTCAGAATGGGCCGAAATCTATTTGTATACCCCTAAATGATAAGGGTGACCCACCCCATAGAACAAAGATTTGTCCGATGGCGAACCACAAATTGTCAGACTGCGAAACAAACACACACTGATGTAGCAGCAGCGAATTGTTGCCTTGTGTGGGTGCGCAGCATATAAAAATGAGATAGCAAAAGAGCAACGAAAATTGTGTGAACTTATGTATGTATGTATGTTCATGTGTCTGTTGCTTTGCATTCTCTTTGTTTTTTGTGGGAATACAACAAAATGTATTAAGCAAGAAAATAATGTGCTTGCACTGGTCTTTTAATAATTATAGTGCCTTTATTAGACCGACGAACACAATATTCAAAATAAATTGCAAACATTAATTAAAATTTTTATATTATTATTTAGTTGGAGTTTGGTTCCAATTTAAAATCTACTTATAGAAAATCCCCTTTATGTTGGATATTTTGGGATCAAAAATTGTTTCGTTCACAAACTTTGCATTTTCAAAAATTAGTTTCTGCATAATTTACCTGACAAATATCATGAAAGTCACGCACTTAGTCGTCGTGTTTTTCCTTTATGGAAGAGTGGCCACAAAAATTTCAACTACATCCCCAATCGTAAATGTTAATTTAGACTATCTATTGTTGGTTTTATGTCCACTTTTCATAAGTGCCCCTGCATGCATAATAGGGCATTGAAAGTACACAAAGGAATTGAAGACGTAATTCCAATTTAGTATATGAATTTACATGGCCAGTCATATGCATTTTTATAACTCGAACAATTTATGCATTTTTTGTAAGGTGTACAAAATGATATGTTTTTATTCCCAAATAAGAATAATTTTGTGTCTAACTGCAGGCAGTTATTTGAAATTTGAAATTCAAATGAATATACTGGCCAACAGATATTTTTGTGTAATCATCTGCAACTATTAGTCTTTATAATCAACAAAAATTCCTTAACATAAAAGCACTGGAATAACATAAACTGTAGGTAACTCAATACATATGAAGGTCCAGGCTGAACACTTTACAACAAAAATATTTGAAAAAGAAGCGTTCCAAAAATGTGACGATTTCCTAAAAGACAAATGCAATATGACACCTTCCTCACACTAGTATAAATAAAAGGAAAGCTAGAATAATAAAAAAGTAAGTAAAACATGAATGAAAAGAGGCTTTCAAGCTCTGTATACTTGACCCTCTCGCCCACTCCCACTCTCTCTTACCAGCCCTCTGTTTCTGCTTCAAGGATTTTTATTGTTAGGACATGCATTTTCGCAATAACTTTTCATCAGACAACGAAAGACGGAAATATACCAAAAGCACTTAAACAAATAGACCAACACATCACCAGCAGTAAATATTTACGTACAACTGTTCATGCTCCTGCAGGCTACCAGGACTACATAAGCACTTGTGGGCACAGACTAACAAGAGTGACAACATTAAGAACAACCCACAAAGGCAAGAATCAAAAAGTTATAGCGGCAACTATGGCAGCACAACATTCTCTCTTATGGAGAGCAGGCATCAACTGACGGCAACATCAACAACTTTAACATCGGCAACAAAAAGTAAATGAAAGAAAATGCAAATTTAACACAAAATAATTTTAATGGCATTCGGAATAGCAATGCGAGGGCTATTGGAAAAGTTTAGAACAATTTGAAGTTTTTCAACTTCCAAATGACTAACCACATACGACTGATTTAAATAATTCAACTCGAGGCAGAATGGTTTACATAAACGAAGAATACGTCGATCTCAACTTTAAATCAAGTACTGGGTAAAGTTAAGGATATGTGTCTGTTAGTTATTTTAGAGATGGTAGGAATGTTTGTATATTGAAGAAACGTGTAGGTTTCAAAATGTTACTTTAAGTATATTAAATATTTGACATTTCAGTATTGCTTATTTTTCAAAACCGTAGGATATTTATCTCCCATTCTGGGTAGCTCCGACTAAATATATAGGTAGCGTTGTCGTTGAGATATCAATTAATTGCTTCCACGTAGATGTGGCAGACTTGCACTGCAGCTTATAACGAAAAATATTTTTTAATGCCAACAGGAGGGAGATTTGTTCACAATTTTTCCAATTGTGTCAACAACATATAAAATTTTAAATTTTTTAATTGCTGCAAATATTTTGGAACCCTATATTGCATTAGTGTTACATACTACTTTCATGTTACGTGCTACATGTTTGTAGAATATCTTTCGATTTTGAAGATTTATTCAATTCCATACCTTGATATTATCTCTCAATATTTTGGTTGAATAGTGTATTTTGCAAAGTTGTCAAGAAATTCGTAGACGACAATTCCTCACAAGGAACTAACCACGATTTGTTCTACCGTGAGCCGAAAAATGGTAGAAGAACTAAAATATTTCCTGAATGTTTTGACATTTTAGCGATTTATAGAGTATTGGTAAATACATTGGTTCTGAAAGGCATATTAGAAACAAGTACAGATTTTAAAGAACAGAACAAAGGGCATAGCAAACGTTAGTAATCCTGACCACATTGGCGTTGTTATGCTACAGGACATTGGAAAGACATCTAAAACGGGTTTTATTAACTCAATTGTCCGTTCGACAAAATTACGACACGAAGTGTACTTGCTATGACGAAAGGCTGAAGGGCGTATCCCGAATCACCTAAAAGCTCGAAATCTCCGTTATTAAACTTAAAAGCGTCGTATGTTCTAGCTTTGCCTTAATTTCAAATAAACGAATCGTGACTGAAACATGGTCGTGTAACATTCACGGCTCTGATGCCCATTTTGAAACCGCATACCTATGGACACAAATAACACTATGCATCAAAATTAATAACATTTTTTTGCATAATTATAACCAATATTTTTTTTTCGATGTATTATGGCCCCCTATTACAAAAATGGTCGAAATTTTAAATTCTATTGAAAACTTTTTTTTTAAATTTTTTTAGTAAAATTTTCCATTTTTGAAAAGCTTGTTCCACGGATTTTACCATAACTAAATAACGATTGGTCTCACTTCATTAAAGAACATACCAAAGAATTTGCTATTAAAATACCTACAAATTATCTTTACATTATCTTTTAGCCTACACAAGAGTTTCGCAATTATCTAAAAAGTTGTGGTGAAAAATAATGTTTTCTGCCAAAATTTATATTTTTTTTTTTTAAATCAGAAAAAATCCTAAACGGCAAAAAGTGCTCGGTTTAGCACTTTGATAGTAAAGTCTGACCTGTTATAAATAAAATGAGGTACTTCCGAAGAAAACGATGGATACATTTTGATTTTATACACAATTTGTTGGAGGTATCTCATTTCGTCAAGAATTTCGAAATTTTGTTGGAGTTACATTATAATCAGTAAATAATGTTTTTATTTTTATTACATGAGTTTAATGTCAAATAAATTACTATTAATTAATATTTTAATCTAAAAATGATTCCGGCTTCTTTTTTGTCTGCTGTGATTCTCAGGGTTTGTTTCGCTTGTAAGGAATCAAATATATCTATCATATTCTCGTCCCACAATCCCTGATCCCGTTGCTTCTTGGACTTAAGTTCATGATGAAATCGCTCACCATGCTCATCGCTTACATCACCAAGGTTTGGCGGGAAAAAGTGCAAATGCGAATGCTGGAAATGAATTTTTAGAGACATGTTTACGCCTAAAAATAGAGTAATTGAGAAGAAAAAAATTTAAAAAAAAACTTTTTAGAATAATTACATAATACAACAATAGTGTTAAAATGCTTTTAATTAAATACGTACTTACCGATTTTTTAATAGTTACAACGTACATCACGAATGATTCCTTCATAGTTTTGACTTCGTTTGTTTCCAAGAAAATCGGAAACAATTAATCGGACGTACACCACGCAGCTTTCTCATCTGATGATAATAATGTCTCAAATTGAGTGTTGCCGAGTAGTTTTAGTATTGGTGGACTATCAAGAAGGCCTTCCGAAATTTTTGCCAGTGTAAGGTTTTTGAATATTGTTCTTAGATAAGAGAATGCTTCACCCTCTTTGTCTAGTGCCTTAATAAAGTTTTTCACTAATCCAAGTTTGATATGTAATGGTGGTTAGATTATATTGTCTTTCTTGTTTTATATTGTGGACGCCTATTGTGTTGCTGAGTCTTGGCGGCCAATCCTTCTGCACGAATGCTTGTGTCGACTTCGACTGTCCCAGAGACAGAGAAAGCAGCAATGCTTTGTGAAACCATCTTGCAGACCTACCAAAAAAAGCAACAACCTTCAAGTCGCAACACACCTTCCAATCGTAATTTTCGTAGTCTATATTTTTGAACAATTTGGTAATCGTTTCGTAATATTCCTTCACATTCACGTCGTGTGCAATGGGTATCGATGGCTTCTGATTGCCATTGTGAAGTAATACTGCTTTATTCTCCAATCACGTGCATCCTATGTTTGGCCAAGCTTATCGAAAAGTCCATGAATGTCGTAACAAAGGCACTTGTTGTCTTTAGTTGTAAAAAAAAATTGGAGTACGTCTTATGCCGGGTACTGTAGACAGTTGTAATGACATTCCTTTTTAAAAACAATTGTGCCCTTATAAACGAGATGCAAGAAGCTCAGATTTTTCTTTCGAAAGTTCGAGGTCTCTTACCAGATCGTTTACTTGTGCTTGAGTAGAAAAAACTTTCTATCTGAACTATCTGATTTGTAACTAACGCTTGAGGTCGAAGGTGATAAAACCACTTGATTACACGTTGCATAGCTATTTTCCGGATATTGACTTCCCTCGGAATACAGAACTGGAAGCGTATACCCAGCTCCTGATCTCGTGGGTTAACACCATCGCATATGTTTTCCGAAGCCGCTTTTTTGTACTTAAGCAAAAATAACAATCGGATTCGTGACTCGCTGTTTCTCTTCATAGCATAGGCTTCGAAATTTAGAAGTGTCGCCTGTAAAATATAAAATGTCTCAAATAAGGAATACGAAGAATACAAAACATAATTAAGAAATACTTACTTAAGGGTGAGTTGACATTGGTTGACACGAATGGCATATCGAACTCGGTGCCCAATAGTGGTTAATATATCCGGGATATATATTGTAGCAATCTTTGTATTGTTTTTGTAATACATCTGAGAAAAAATTCCTTTTTTCTCGGTGGTATATTTACCGCACACGTAACAAATTAAATTCGGGTCGTTTCTGCATGAAAACTTTCTGCATTTCTTGCTCATTTTTGGTTGAATTGTAAAATTTTGCACAAAACACGGATACAATTGGTCTTGTCACTATCGAATATACTTGTTGACAGGCAATGAAACGATACATGATTTATACTGCTCGCTTTTTAATTAAATTATCTGAATTGAAAATCTTCCTAATAATGATTTCATAATTAGCGTGATTGTCAAGTGTGTTTTATCTTCGTGTTTCACTTTACAGGTTGAACTGGGTTTTTACAACACCCTTTCGGAAAATCTTCCTAAAAAGGATTTCAGAATTGGTGTTATTGACACGTTTGTTGTATGTTCGTGCTGCAGTTTACAGGTAGAACTGGGGTTTTACAACACCCTTCTTGTGTGGCAAGCATTAAATACAAATATGTTACTTCTCAATGTAACTAGTATGTATTTACAATCGCACTTATTTTTTTTTCGTTATTCTTAGAATCATAAAAAAAATTTCGAAATTCCTAACTAAATGAGATACCTTCACCTAATTGTGAATAAAATCAAAATTTATTCATCGATTTTCTTAGGAAATACCTCATTTCATTTATAACAGGTCAGACTTTTCTACCAAAGTTTTTTTCTGATTTTTTAAAGAAAAAAAAATTATAAATTTTGGCAGAAAAACATTATATTTCACCAGAACTTTATATATAAATTTCGACCATTTTTGTAATATCTAATAATAATAATAATTTTTATAATAATAAACAATAAATCAAAAAAATAGTGGTTATGATTATTCATTTTGACTGTTGCATAGTGCAATCAAAACCAGCGTCCTAATTATAAATGATGTATTTTACTCACAATCATTGGATTGATGATTTTTTTTTCAATTCAATATATTCATATATTAATATAAAAAAATTATTTCTTATTAGTATAATATGGCAAAGAATTTAGGCTTGTATCAACCTTTGCAACTTAAAAATGAATTTTGTAATTTATATAAGGTATGTTTTTCGATGGTGTGCAGTTTGAAGGGAAATTCAAAAGAAGTCTTTCTGAATGTTATTGACATCTTGATATAAAGTTTTCAGTTAGACGTACTAGTCTGTCTTTTACTAATTTCAGTTTTGCGGAATCATGTAGACACAGTGTCGAAAAACGCCTACGCAGGTTAAAAATCATTTCTAAAAATTTATCTTGGGCTATGCCGTCATATAATTAATTTGCCCCATGTATGATGAAAAGTGCATCATAATGTATAGCTGAACAATTTCTACACTTTTATATCAGAAGTGTTTACAAATTTTGTAAAATATAATCTTTTAACTGGCGTTTAAAGCCAGCATCTGTTGAGATAATTTCAATGGCACATTATTACATTGAGTTGGTCCATATTATATTAAAGGTATACTATATTTACTCTCATCGAGTTCTTGAATGTCAAGTTTGTATGGGAATAACCACTCAAAACCTCGAAAAATTGATACATCTCGTCAGTGAACTATAATAGATCGCAATATAGTTAATTTCTTTTAATTAAGATATCAAAAATACCTTAAATAGTTACGTGGACTATCTCGAGTATATCGCGTTAACTACAATAGACAAATAATTCAAAATATAAATATTTTCCGCAGACACAAAAACTGAGTTTGTTATTTAAAACCCAGTATATACGTTTCAGTTGGGTTAACCGACTTAATCACACCCTCACCCTAATTCATCCATTGCGTGGGAGTTCTGTTAAATAAAAAACGCCCATACTCAAAAGTGACCATATTCATTAGCAGATTGACATTGCGCTAAATATTATTGAATATAAAAATTAGTTGGTTTCCCTCCCAATATGTATGTGCGAGGTGTAAAAATGGGCATGGCAAGTTGTTGCCAAAATTTTGATCGGTACCAAATTCTATTAAGATCGATTATGATTTATTGGAGATATGTAGTCAGAAATATGAAAGTGTTCATAACTCCTAAATGGAGAGTCCAATAGCAAATTGGCCTTAATTTCGTGATCTGCATTACATAAATATGGAAACGAGTAAATGCTAAAAGATGCGTCTAATCGCACAATGGCCGATTTTTCGTGATCATCGTTACATAAATTTATAAGCGTCGGTGTCTACTACACGACCCGTCTATTCGTAATATTGTGATCACCATAAGAAAAGTTTAAACAACTCCCAAATAGTGTACTTAGTCACGAAAACGACGAAATTTCATGATCAACATTAGAGAAATATAAAATTTGATATATTTCCTAAACGGTGAATCGAACTGTTTCTGCCATACACACTTAAGATTCAGATTTTCTTGCCGTTAACTCTGTTGTAAAAGACTACCAAAAAGTATGACCGAAAAAGAATATTAATGCTAAATTCTGTTGTCGTCTTATATACAGAATTGAAATAACTCAACGATGTAGGCACAACTCAGCAATAACGTTTATTGATTTTGGTTTGGATTGGACGAGTGGACGATTTCTTAAGTGCTGGATGCCTTCTAACATAGTACCATGGTAGTCCGTAAATATTAACACGAAGTGAATTATAAACTTAACCCAAAACATGATTGAAATCGAAATTAATGTGATTAGGAAAAAATTTCTTAATCAGAATTGCTGTGCCCCCACAGCTGACTGACCTGAACGTGCGCCCTTTGCGACCCACATAAACAGTGATTATTGTTTCTAAACAAAAAATTAAAATCTGAAAATTACACAAGAGTCATAGTGTAGTTACATTTTTTATTGACTATTTTACATCCTCATGAGGGCAGACGTCTTACACATATTAATTAAACAAACAAATTAAACAAATTTCAACATATTCTCCCAACTAGCTCTATCCTTCACCTTTTCTCGCCAGTTGGTAACACCAAGGATACGGAGGGATTCTTCTGCCAGGTCTTTCCAGCGGAGTCTTGGTCATCCTCTTTTCCCGCTTCCATCGGGTATGTTATCGAAAACCTTTTTCGCTGGCTCATCTTCATCCATTCTGACAACATGGCCTCGTCAACGCAATTGGCCTAATTTGATTCGCCTAGTTATGTATATCCACGTCAGAATATGGATTATATAGCTCGGCGTTCCATTGACGTCGGTACTCGCCGTTTTCTCTAACAGGACCATATATTCTCCGGAGAATTTTTCTCCCGAAAACTCCGAGATGTTTTTCATCCGCTTGCGATATGACCCAAGTTTCGGAGCCATATATCAAGACAGGTAAAATGAGAGTCTGATATAGATGGACTTTTGTCCGTCGAGTGGGGGCTTTGTTCCTAAACTGCTTGCTGAGCCCAAAATAGCATTTACTTGCAAGCACAATTCTCCTATCTATCTCCAGGCTGACGTTGTTGTCCTAGTTCACGGCGGATGCAAGGTAGACAAATTCATCTACCACTTCAAAATTCTTCTTCTGTAGTTAGGTTGCGATATATCCATCACTTATCGTCATACCCAACGCAGGAATACTGACTCCACAGACTTCATGGACGACTGACTGCCACAGAAGCCATTGACCTCAAAAAGTGCCGGACTATTTCCCATGAGCCAGCCGGTTACTTCCCTTGTAGGCAAATTTTCCGCCTATACACGCGACAATAGGCTTCTAGGCTATCGTCACCTTTGTAGTCCAAATCCCTTACTTTTGGTGTGCCCTGGTAGCATACATGGTTGAAGTTGTTGTGCCCAATTCAGCAGAAATGCATCTTATGGTGAGTATTACAATCGACGTACACCTTGAGGGTCACTCTCTGTCATTATTAATAACAATAAACTCTATTAGCGTAAAGCCTTCAGCAGCCAACGATTTCAACTAGTTCAGTTCTATAGATTTAATGTTGTTGAACACGTGCTTGGCACCAGATAATAATCAAGCTACTGTGTAATTTAGAATTGACTACACTACCATGCCCATATTCGTACCATCCATACAAAATTGAACGGCCTCCTGGTTGGCCGAATCGATATCTCCCGTAAACCACAACCGGTCGTAATAGCATTTGGTATTGGACAATATTTTGTCAATACCTATTTTGTAATAACAAATGCATGTCTTTGTCATGAACCTACCATATACATAATGGGCGGAAAATTGGCTGGTAATCACGATAAATTCCAAAAACCACATAGGATTCTAATTAAGTTGGGAATTTGATAATATCTAGTAAAATTTCACTTTGCTATTAAATATGGGCACATTTGCCACGCCCATGTGTCCAACGGCAGGTGGAATTTAAATTTATTTTTAAAAGAACTCGGACGCAATGGATAACTTGGGGTGAGGGTATGTCGGTTCACCCGACTAAAATTTCTGTGGTGAATTTCCTATTAAATGTATGTACTCCTATCCCTATAGGTGGGAGTATACAAATATTGGTGATCGAAATTGGTTTTATTGCTTTTCGAAATTTTGAATTTTTAATTATTCATACTCAAGACGATTCTATATGCCTATTAATGAAGATATAGTTTTCAAAACGAACTTTTGCAATATACTTCCTCAGGATTCCTTGCAAAAAAAAAAAACAAAATTTTTTGCATATGACTTGACTCCAAGTAAAAACAGATTAAAGAACTACTGATGCAACACGAAAAATATGGTATGTGAACCGGAGGTAGTTCATCAAAATCAATGGAGTTTGAAACGTGCCGCAAATTTAGCAATGAATAACAATTATTCGTGAGGATATTTGAAATATAGTTTTAAGAAAAATAATACAAAAACATAATCCTTAAAAAACATATCGAGTTTACATTCAGTAGGAGACTACCAACAACAACCATATTAAAAAAGGAAGAATGGTATAACAGGTATAATTATCATCAAATACGCCACAAAGTAACATTGATTCAATTACTAATCATGAAACGGATGACGGAGAGTCTCTTTGAGTCATAACAGATCTGTTGTTTAATACCATTCCTGAAAGATTATACCACGTAAAATATTTTCATCACTGAAAGGCACAGAAATTAAGGTTCATTTATGATATGAAGGTTATGAAGGTTCATTTATGAACAACAACTATCATCAGCGTTATAGCGTGATTTCGCACTTCACACAGAAGCAGGCGAAGAACTAGATTTATTTGAAGACCAAAGTGGTGAAAACACAGATTTTGTGCACGAAGATGACGCCTCGGATATTGAATATGAATTGGAAATTGAAACAAGTGAAATATTCGACAGTGATGAAGAATCCGAAGAAGAAAGTGAGAATGCACCATCTCAAGTTGTAGACGGTTTTTTGCTTGGAAAATTTGGTACCAAGTGGAGTACAGCTGAACCCGCTACAGTGAGATTCCGCCAGCACAACATCATGCGTTTCAGAGGTGGACCAAAAACAAACTTGACCACTCCGCTTGTGGTGTTCAAGCGCTTCTTTTCACCGAATATTACGTTCATCATCGTAACAAAAACCGATCTATATGGAGAAAAAGTTAGACGCAAATGAAACGCAGAACATGCAAACTGCACAGCACGAGTATGGGTTGATATGAAAAGTGTTGAGCTTGACGCTTTTATTGGGACACTATTGGCTTTTGGTGTCAGTCATAATACTATGCAGCTCTCAAGATTGATGTGGCAAACTGATGCACTTCCAATATTCCGTGCAGCCATGTCATATACACGAGTTGTTACTTTGATGCGCTGTATTCGATTTGACGATAGTCGTACGCGCGCATTTCGTCAACAAACCGTCAAAGCTGCTCCCATTCGTGACATATGGAGCTTCTTGAATAACAATCTTGTCAGAAATTTTGAACCGTACGAAAGTGTAACCATCCGTGAACAGCCATTTCCATACCGTGGGCGCATAAAGGTCACGCAATACATCCCATCAAAACCCGCAAAGTATGGCATAAAAGTATGGTGGGTATGCGATACGAAAACCAAATATCCGTTGCAAGGAAAACTGTTCACTGGTAAAGAGGGAGAACAAAGAGAGACAAACCAAGGCGAAAATGTGCTCATGAGTTTGGCTAATCGATACACCAACAGCGGCAGAACTATTATTGCTGCTAAACGTCTTTCGTCGATTGGACTGGCATACGTTGGCACCATCAGATTCAACAAAAAGGTGTCTTCCCAAAGAAGCGAAAAAAGACAGCAAACGGCCAGTGCTTTCGTCTGTGTTCGGTTTCTATGATAACGTTGTATCACTGTGCAGCTACGTTCCAAAGAAGAACGAATCAGTAAATCTACTATCCACTGTGCACTACACCGAGAAAGTTTAAGGCGTTGCAAAAAAACCGGAAGCTATATTATTTTACAATTCAACAAAGGCCGGCCTGAAGTAAACAATTGGTGCTTGCTCATACTGAAAATCGCATGAACAACAACCATATTTTGGGACAACATTCAACCCTTTTGGCCATTGCATCTTTCTTTGGAAGGCCGTTGAATATTCCCAGCAACATGCTGCCGAACCAAGAAAGCGGCCCTAGTACACTGAATTCCAGAAAAGATTGCAGAATTTGTGCCACGCAAGACGAAAAGCTGCGTAGGAGACACATTTTTACAGCACCAAATGCACTAATCCTGTGTGCCAACAACATTCTAAAGTTGATTATACTTGTTTTTCATGTATTCCATAAAATGAATAAAAAACTTTTTACCTCTAGGTAGCTACATATATCAATAAACCAAAAAAAAAAAAGTCAAAAGACAAAAATAATACAAATGTTTAAAATGTACAGGGCTCTTCCCAGGCATATGTGCTTGTTCGAAGATTTCGGAATATGTGTTTGACGGGGGGTTAAATATTTGTGTGTCACAATTAGTGAGAAATACACAAGCTGGAAGTTTATTCCACATACGGCTGAAGAACGAATTTCTCTATGGTGTGTAGAGCGGTCAACCAACCACTGGATAAATAAATATCCGTCTATCGCCAAAATATCCTCACGTCTGGCATAAGTTCATGGATGTCCGAGGAACACATACCGTGGAAATATCGATAGAATAGCGACACGCAAAACACATTTCGACGATGCTGAAGGGCGGCAATACAGTTGGATAACCTACTTTCCCCTATCAACACCGTCGCTCTCCTCTGGACACGGTCGAGAAGCTACAAAGATGTCCTAGGAGCACCTGCCGATATATGGTGATGCAGGGATGCGGCCATTCAATTCCGAACAACCAGGTGTAAGACATTGGAACTCCTAATTCTAATAGCAGTTGGTGTGGCATCCTGTCTATATCCAAAAGTTAAAATATCCCAGCGTTGTATTATAACAGTTCATGTGACGATTTAGTCACGGCTGCTTTATATGTGATACAATGATCCAACGGGAATAATTTATCAGCGCAGGTGACCGCTTCTATGTTTTATGCGATCAAAAAATTGCAAAATGACGTGAGAGTGATGTGATTGGTTTTATGTGGTTAGACACAAAGTTTCCCTCCATTTTAAAGGTATAGTGGCTTGCTTTATACCTTCGGCGGAGAGTTCTTTGAACCAGGGCTCCAGTCTATTTAACACTGCTCTTAGTCCCGCCGGCGCGACGTTGTTCAGTCCTGACGACTTGAAAGCGTGAAGCTTTTTATAGCCCAAAGAATATCCCACTGAAATATCTGGCTCACCCTGAGAATTGCCAGGAAAATATGTATACATGTACACCTCCAGTGATTTCTCACAGGCCGACGTCCAAGAACCATCACTTTTTTTAATTTATCCAATAGGAAAAGGTGATGCGACCAAAATATTCTTCTGGCTGGAGGCTTTGGATGAGCAGAGGTGCTGCAGAGAAGCATCCATGATTTATTTTTAGCTTTTCAACTTTTTCAAGTATAGCTTGCATTGCTTTTGTTCTTCTTTATATCTACAACAGTCTTGTTGTGCCCTTGTGGAATTTTCTTTATTAAAGATCATTCTACAGCACTTCCTCAACCTACGTAGATTTGGCAAGCTCCATGGGTACCACTGTTTTCCCCTTGGTCTGACCTAATCACACGCGGTCTGTAACGAGAAACTTAGGGCTGTTGTCAATTGCTGAACCATTGTTTTAATGTCCCCGAAAGTTCGCACCTTATGTTCAGGTCTATTTGGAATATACCCGCTGAAAGTGTCTCTAAAATTTCTCTAATCTGATGTTGATCTTTTTGATCCTAATGTTGCGTGGAATGACATGTCACCAAAAATTTAAACATCGATGGTCGAAAAGGCTACAAACGTCTGAGACTTTTCAATTAGATACCAGAACCAAGAGTGAGGAAAATGTATGTAGATGTTTTGATTGTAGTCAAAATTAAGTGAAGGTGTGTTATTCCAGCACATTTATGATTATTCGTCCGGTTTATATTTTTATTACAAAAAGGTAACAGTTCCAACAATAATCTAAAAATGATTCCGTTCTTTCAACAATCTAAAGTTTCATATATAAGTCGTAAAAAAATTATGTATGATATTAAAAATTTCGCGTATTTTTGTAGTTACGACACAAGAATGACTCAAAATGTTTTAAAGGTTATTGGATCACAGAATTTTGCCCTACTTGTCTGCATAGTGGTATCTGTCGCTGTTGATAATATATACAATATCCGTTTAAAATAGTCGCCCCTTACTTCTCCGGTAATATCCCCTTGATAAAGTTTGCTTGACATAATGTTGGGGCAACCTTATTATAAGTGCGAAAATTTAAGACCTTAATAAAAAAATATCTTGTATCAATTTAACGTCGCCTACCGTAATAGCGTAGACAGGCGAAAGCTCACTAATGTGAATTAACATTTTGCCATGACAGACGACAGTTTTTGCATTTAGTAAACAGCTGTTTGTTTGTAAACAACTGTTTGTTTGTCAAGTAATTTTTTGGACTTTTACATCAGATGCAGAACCTCCGCATATCCATCACACCACACGCTTCGCTTCTTTCCCTTGGAAATCTTAAAATGGAAAAAATGTATTTCGATTTTAAATATTTCTCATTTTTTTGCAAAAAACAATTAAAATAACTCACCTTTGCTGACTGAATCCATTTTCAATTGACGATTGCAAACAATTTGACAACAGCTGATTCAAGATGTATCAAATACATGGTGATAGCAGGTAGGTGGTGTTGTTGCAATAACATCCACTTCAGCGGTGTCAAGTACATAAAATCAACAAAGCAAACAACAAACACAAAGAAAGTTCAACTTCCACTGTGTTCCGGCTATCACCTCTATGTATAGATACATCTTGAGCTGATTGATTGTCGACGGTGTTGCCATATTGAAGTACTTAACTGCAGTATAAATACACTCTGATTTCATGCATTTACGCCAAAGCTAATACACATTGGGACGGGGATAATTCACAAGTTAATTTGAATTAAGACTGCTAATGCAAATTAACGCTGTCGTCTGTCTACGCTATAAGAAACATGGAATTAACAAAAATGCGGTAAGGGATAAATATGCGAGAGAAAGGTAAACTTGCGGCACCAGAACATCGCATGAAATCCTTAAAGACTATTTCCAAGCAACGACTCGTGGCCTTTCCCTTTCTGTTTAAACCATCCCAAAAGAGTCCAATTTCAAACGTGCAAAAGTTTTACTTTTCTTCATGCAGACATAAAGAGAAAATAGAAAGTTTTTGATGATGAGGGGTTAAACAATTATGGTTTGAAACTAATACCCTGGGGTAACGTACGTAGTAAAGGGAGATTTCAATTTAAATTATTTCAAGTAGCTGTAGCGGTCATTAAATGGGGATTATGATTTGTATTTCTTCTTGGTGGTATTTGTAATTACAAGTTAAATGTTGAGACTTTATTCTATTGGTAGTTTATTGTGGCCAAGATGGTCATAATTTTCGAACATTGCCATTATACGTTCTTGAAGTTAAAAGACGAAATATTGCAGGATTATTGTAGCAAAAATGAGTCTCTTTGCTGCAGACAATTTTTTGATAAAAAATGTGATGTTCTTCCAGCTAATTTAAGGCCCATTCACCGACAAGATGGTTGTAGTAGGTCCCCCGGCTTCGGCTCCTGCACCAGCTGTATATTTATGGCTTTAGACCGAACTCCTTTCGAAAAATAGTCCAGGCGGTGGAAAAACACAAACCCAATTGCTGTGATCGGCGACGTATTGAAATAGCGCGATCTTCATTATCACTGGCGGATGCAGCTGCTACATTCTTCTCGGTACGCAGTCTACGGATACGGGTTGATGGATTAATTTCCAATACAGCCACAAAAAATAATTTTTCAATTCAATTAAAAAATTCGAAAATTCAAACAAAATATTAATTGAAAATCCTGTGATAAAACAAATCACATATCAGCCCCCATATTTGTAGGTTGTTTATTGGAAAAATATTATTTTTCAATCTATGCAAAATTTCACCCATCAACGAAAACATATCTATGTAATTTATCAGAAATATTTTTGTCATTAGTCGATGAAGAATATTAACAAACTAAATTGTATCTCAGTTTTCGTTTTGTCTTCGATGCGAGGTACTTTTAGAAAGTTTGTTTATTTAAAAAAATGAAACAGCCGTGGTAAGATTCGAACTCACAACCACTGGAAGATCATTTCGATGTTTGTGACACAGCGTCATTCAGCGAAGCGTCTAGCCCGTTAGGCCACCTGTACAAACTTATCTCTAACTGAAGTTATTTGGTTTCTCGTATCGTATTTATCGAAATGATCGAAAATAAAAATTAAAAAGTATTTTTGAAACCTAAAAAAAACCATTTATCGATTTTCATTTCAAAATTTGATTAATTTGGCTGTATATCAATGAAAAATATGCATGAGTGCTGAAATTTTTCACGTACCAATTTTTTTTTTAAAACTTTACAGTCGTCTGGTGAAACTGGTGCGAAATTTGGTCACAATAATTTGAATAACCTGCTCGGTGGGTCGATTATGACGATCATAAAATGGACGTAATTTGAGAAGAACATTTTTCACGGAGCACAAATTTTGATCATCAAGCTCAATGATTTGCAAGCGTTATTAATTTTTAAGTCTATTCATGACGAAACGCCAATGCAAACTGAACATTCTTGACTTTCATACATGTCACGAATCGCGGTTGAACTTGCAAAAACCGAAGAAACACTAAAGAATCAAAAATTAACCCTTTACAGGGTGCATAAAGTATTAGGACACGGAAAACCAATTTTCGAAGAATATCCGAAATAGTAACAAACAACCAGAAAACTCAGTGTCAAATTAGAGAATTTTTAACCTTCGATTCGAAAATATCTTTACAAAGGCAAGAGGGAACACGTTCAATTAAGCGCGTTGTTTTATTTGGCTGGCCGTCGGTGGTACAATGGTTAGTGTGCGGGGCTCTTGTACGTGAGATTCTGGGTTCGAACCCTGCTCTGACCACCTTCAAAAAAATGTCTTTCGGCGGCGGTCACCTCGCATAGTGACGGCGACACTATCGAGTTTATAGCCATGAAACAGCTTCTCAAAATACCGTTCGGAATCGGTGTAAAACTGTAGGTCCCAATCACTGAGTGAAATCTGGAAAGCGCATAGGTCAGTGATTGTGAGAGTTGAAGGGACCGTTCATGGGATGTAATGGGAAACCATTTATTTATTTTTTAGTCAACAAGAAGATATGCAATTTTAAAGCTTACAGATATTAAAATCTTCAATGTCACAAAATTTGTCAAGTTTGATACCATGTTGCACACTGAGCTTTACAACAATGTGCCTCTAATGCAATATTTTACAATGCATAACTCCACTATAAACTCCTAGCACATGCAACCAATTATTTTGTACATTTTGATCTTATTAACCTCAACCAAATACATGTTTCAGGGAGTCCTTCAACCGCAGGTAGTGAGCCAAAAAAAAAATTTACATTCCCGTAACCAATGCTACAATTTGGGCATTGAAATTCTTCATATCAGGAAGGGTTGATAAGTGTTCCATCGCTTATATGTCCTCCTACGTGATCTGCAATCGATTGTGTCGCCTTGTTCAATGTGGTGGGTGCAGACGTAACCAAAATGCCATGTTAGAAGTGAAATGAATCGACTCATTTCAACTTTTGTTTCATCACCAAAATGCCATGTTAGAAGTGAAATGAATCGACTCATTTCAACTTTTGTTTCATCTTTATTTAAATACGTAGTCTTAGTTACAGTGAATTTTCGGATTATTTACATACCTTTTGTTTCCCCTGTAATCACTCTTACTTCTCTAATAAAATGACTCCGGCAAATATGTAACGTTGTTGATTCGACATTCCAAATAAGCGAATGGGTAAATTGAAATTTGTCGCAAACACACAGGACAACTTACCCATGTGCTGAACAGGGGAAGTTGAACATTGACGGAAAGAAGGAGTAATGTTAAAAGCGAGTAGTAATCAATGCATACACTCGCACAATTTAATTTTAGCCGTGAGAAGATGCAAAAACATGTGTTTGGTTCTTAGGCCTAGCCCGTTCCTCCAGTAACAACAATCTGTGAATGGGATAAATACACGCAACTAAATTAACGCGCCCATATCCAGATGTGACAACTTGTTTATCTATGGCTTCGATACACTTGTACAAGTTATCGATTTACTACAGCTAAGTCCTGTCCCATTCTCGGCTACTGTTTCAGCAAAATATGAAAGATTGTTTATGGTGAAGTTTAATAAGGATATGTGAGAAAGTTCACACGCAATGCATATTATCAAATTAGCAGGTTTTTATCTCTGCGTCTACACGATAATAACACAGTGGCACAATATTAATCTAGTAGTTTAATAAACAGACTGGATATGTGGAACGTGGTAACTGAGTAAAACACACTCTGGCTTCTGCAGTGTTAGCGACACAGCAAATTTAAAATTGTGTTCAAAATGATGTAAAAAAAGTTTGACTACCAACATATTTCTGGAATTACAGAGGATATTGACAGCTTTCAATTAAATCTAACAGGAAAAAAAATTTATTACACAAAATATATTTTTCATCATTAGACAACAACGGTAGCAAATTATTTAAAAACAAAATTAATAAAAAAATATATTGAACATTTTTTAAAACAACAACCACGAGGCTAAGAGTAAGAAGGAATGACTAACGGTTTTCGGTAATTTTTGGGTTAAGTATTTGGACAACCTCGTTAATACACGTCGTTAATGTGGCGTGGTGTCAATTGGTTGTTATCCACAGGGTGTTTTATCTCTGACATTAATGGTGAGTCCCAACACAAGAGTGCGCATCCGAATTGATGCCAATGTCGGAGCCATTTACACAATTAATATGTCTTCTACCTTTTAGACATACTGTTATTGACGTAGATGGTAAATTGCCCTGTTGTCGGCTGATATACGAGGCTGAATGAAACACAGTTTTTTTTCAAAAATAATATTATTTTGCAACATAATCTCCTTTTAGCTCAATACACTCATTCCAACGTTTCTTCAATTTTTGTATCCCTTCCAAAAAATAGGATTTTTCGAGCTTCATAAAATAGGCATTTGTTTTATCAATAATTTCATCTTTGGAGCTATATCTCTTTTCACTGAGTCATTTCTTTAGGTTTGGAAATAAGAAATAGTCACCTGGGGCTAAATCCGGAGAATATGGCGGATGGGCTACCAATTCGTAGCCCAATTCATAGAATTTTGCCATTGAGACTAAACACGTGTGCACCCGTACGTTTATGGTCAATTGAGAGGAAACGCGGCACCCATCTTGCGGACAGCTTTCTTAAACCCAACTGATAGCACCGTGTTATACACATTCTGTCCTATGAACCAAATTTACTTTTTCGGAAAGGGGATAAAAAATAAAAATACACGTGAATCGGCGATTTTCATGTACACGTCAGAATTTTTTTAAGTTTGAAGTATAAAGCTCGTAGTGGCCTGTGTGAAAGCTTTTGGACCGATTTTTAACCCTTTTTCAGTGATCCAATCGAGCTGACTCGTGGAAATGTCTGTATCCCGTCAAATTTTTTAAAAAATAGATTTTTATCAATTCTCAGATTTTCCTAAATTTTTTTTTTTTAAATGGTTATCGTTTTTTTTAAGGTTTCAGTTCGTTAAAAAAACAATTTTTTTATTACTTTTGTTTTATAAAAATAAAGAATTGTTACATTAAAAATTTTAATGTTTTTAAAGAAATTTAGGCCTTTTATTTTTGCGGTTGTAAGCATTTGCTTCAGTATCGCGACAAATAGACCAACAGTGTTCGCCAATCATATGCGTAATGTCTTTTCCTTTAAAGCGCTTTTCCTTTAAAGCCGCAATGTCCTGATGGAAGCTTTCGCCATGCTCATCGCTACAAGCTCCTAAATCATCAGGGAAAAAATCTAAATGATTGTGAAGAAAATGGATCTTTAGCGACATTAATATGCCCATTTCGCCATATGCCGAAACCATTTCTGCTACAATATTTCTATAATTGGCAGCGCGTTTATTGCCAAGAAACTGCTCAATAACGGCAACTGTACCTTTCCATGCACGTTGTTCGATAGCATTTAATATTGATGAAAATTCAGAACGTGCAATTATTTTTTTTATCTGCGGACCATTGAAAACACCTTAAATCAAAAAAATCATTAAAAAACATAAAGTTACTGAATGACTTCTTAAAAAAATAACTGCATGAATCTTTGCGCCGCTCAATTTCGGAAAAATTTTGCCCAAAGTTGCAATGTCCTCGCCATCACGATCCAGTTTTTTAACAAAATTTGATACGAGACCGAGCTTAATGTGTAGTGGAGGCAAAATGATTTGAGACGGCTGCGCCAATGGTAGATTCTCTATACTTTCTACGCCTACTTTGTAGCATGTTCGCGGCTTCCACTTAAATTCAGTGTAATGCTCATCTCTTTTTCGGCCTTCCCATGTACATAAAAAGCACTGGTGGGTTGGAAATCCACGCTTAACACCCATGAGTAAACCGACCACTTTCAGATCGCAGCATATTTTCCAATTATGCTCTTTGTACTTTATCAGCTGTAATATTAATTCCACGCCTTCCTATGTTTCCTTGAGGTTTGTGGCATATGCGATCGGGACAGATGGATGTATTTTACCGATATGAAGCAGCACGACTTTAAGGCTGTTGACCGATGCATCGATGAAAAGTCGCTACTCCTCTGAAATATGAGAGTAACCAATTTTTGCAAACATCAAATCAATATCATAACAATAAGCTAGGTTTTTTTCCCGATCTTCGTGCAATTTAAAAAATTCGTCATATGGAATAGTGGTACCTCGACCACGAGCGGCTGTTATTTTAAAATCAGCCGCCAAATTTCCGTCTCGTACGAGGTCATTGAAGTGCGTTATTAAATGCGGCATTGCAGTCCAAATTTCACTGGGTGTTGCCACAAATTCCGATACTTGTGGACTCTCGCATTCGATGCAAGAAAAGTTGATAGCAGTGTTGGTACAACTGTTGATTCTGCATCGCTTATTTCGGGAACATTATCAAAACTCTCCACTGAAGCCGCTACACGCTCTTCTGGTGAGTATAGAACTTCTGGAATTACCGATTCTACATTAACGTAGCGAATTTTGTTGCGGCGAATGTATTGGTACCCTTTTGTTTGAGCAAAAGTTACACAAAAGTAGCAAAATTAATTGCAGTGCTCCGTGCGTGGTAGCCAAATGTTTGGTACAGCGTACTTTATTGTTGACCTTCCATCAGTAAACTTGCACAAATTTCTATAGCAATAGTCGCACACGACTTCCGGAGTATACCACAAGTAAGGAACATAAGCAGTCTTAAATATTTTCTGAAATGAATTCACCACTGTTTTAGTAATATTTTTCAAATTTTTACTTGGTGCGAATAAGCCACAAACGTAACAAAAGTTATTTCGCGTCGGACAATGCATTTTTTTTCAGATGAAATATATACAAATACGTTTTCGCACAACAGAAGTTAAAACAATTTTGCAATTCCTTATTTCATTTGTCAGACCAGTTGTAAGTGTTGTAAAAGTCAAAAACTGTTTAGTGTTAGAAGGTTACTATTGATTAACTACAACTATATCGAGTAGGATGGGTCAAAAAACATTTTTTTTTCGTAACGCTTAAATAGTTTAAAAATTTGGAGTCCCTTCAAGTTATGCTAAGAAAAGTGAAAAAAATATTTCTTTTTCAAAAATAATAAAAATTGGGGAAAATCTGAGAATTGAGAATTGATACAGTCATTTCCACGAGTCTGCCTGCAAAAAATCAGCTCGATTGGATCACTGAAAAAGGGTTAAAATCGGTCCAAAGGCTTTCACACAGGCCACTACGAGCTTTATACTTCAAACTTTAAAAAAAAAATTCTGACGTGTACATGTAAATCGACGATACACGTGTATTTTTATTTTTTCCCCTCTTTTCGAATATGTGCATTTGGTTCATAGGACAGAAAAAAATCAATTTTTTGTAACACCGTGTCATTTAAAATCGAAACCACATGGCCCTTTCAAATGGCTATGGCATCAACAATCTCACGCACTCTTACTCTTCGATCGGTCAACACCATATCGCGGATTGTTCCGAAATTTTCGGGTGTATTGACCTCAATTGGCCGTCCAGAACATTCAGCGTCATTTGTACTTGTGAGACCACAACGAAAGTCAGTAAACCACTTTTTTACCATTGAAATCGATGGTGTATAGTATAGTATTTGTCAAGCTTTTCCTTGGCTTGATTGATGGTTTTTTTTGCAAAAAATAATGTTTAATGAGCACTCGAAATGCACTTTTTCCATTTTTAAAAAAAATGCTCGAGGTTTTATGCTTTGAACAGCTGGTAAATGCAAAGTAAATGACGGAACTTCCTCAAAATTTGACAGTAGTCTATTGACAGGTGGTACTTCATGGGAGCTGCATTGCATTTCAAATAACTACGAGAGAAGTTCGAAAAGTTACGGACTTATTGAGCCGCTCTTATCTACCTTGTGACCCTTGTACAAGGGGGCGCACAGTGTACAGTACCAAAATTGACGGACTACATTTCTACGCCATTTCGAACCGTGGCATAAACCTTTTGAAATTAGAGCAAAGACAAGCGTGTTTTTAAACTATCTTTTTCAAACTAGTGCTCATAAAATATGCATATATTGCACGAAAACTTTGAAATTATGTGATTTTTTTAGTAGCACAAACACATCTGCAAATTCGCATGAACACAAAGTAAATTAAATTGTCTAAATTTGGATTTTCAAGAATTAATTTTTTATGTTGTCAAAATTTTTCACCAACATTTCTGAAGTATATGAGAACAACATACTTTTAACTAAACACCAAAAACTTTTTTTATATGCCCCCGTATTTAGATTTCAATGGCGCCGCATTGAAAATACATTGTTCTAAGAAACAGATTACATATCTAGCCATCGTTTCTGAAAAAATTTGATTTTGAACCCCTAGAATACCATGTACATTTTATGTAATTTTTTTTTTCGAAATCCCATATCTCTGAGACTACATAACACATCCCAAAAATATTTTAGCGCTTTCTAACCAAACTGGGTTCCCTCCAATCATGGACCATTGTGTAAGTATTTCCAACATAGAGATAAAGCATTTTTGGCAACGCTAACGACACTGTGGGACGTGGGTTTAATCGCCGCTTCGACAACAGTTAAAATTTTTCACTACTCACTTCGCTTAGCATCTGCACACTATAGAATAATTACCGACGAAACCGATTCTTAAAAACCCACTCGGAATCGGAATGCGGAAAGGGAGAGCTCACTGATTATGATAACCTTTCCTCTAACCCATCATGGGAATTAATTTTAGAATATATGCACCATTTTAAAATATATGCACCAGACTTCCAAATTGAAATCTCATTGATTGCGAGAAGCTGTGATCTATCCCATCATGGACTGGAGTGAGAAAAGAAGTATGTATATTTTCTAAACAGTAGTGACAAGCTACTTTCTTTCCAAAGCGAGTTGAACTTGTAATATCAGCAATACCATTTGCCGTGGCCGTCGGTGATGCAATGGTAGTGTGCGCGCCTCTTGTACATGAGATCCTGGGTTCGATCCCTGCACAGACCACCTTAAAATTTCTTTCCGCGGCGGTCACCACGAATAGTGACGGCGATTTAGCCATGGAAACGCTTCTCAAAATACCGTTCGGACTTTTACTTTATTTTATTTACCATTTGCAAAACAGAACAAGATATAAACGATGAATATGCACTGTTTGATCGTAAGCGAATGAATATATTTTGATTCTCTTCATGCTCTCCACAACAGCACAATGAGTTTTTTAGTTAGCAAGTTTATCCCTATTTTAGTACTGGAACATCTTAATTCTACAAATGCTTTCTTACTTATCCGGTCTCGAACATCCCCGTTCTCGAACAACCCCCGGGGGCCTTGCCAAACCAAAATAACATATTTCGTCAACGAGTCGGATTTTTTGCTTTATCTCCCCGGTTGGTAATCCCAAGTGTATGCAGGGAATCACAAACCTGATCACTCCAGCGGAGTCTAAGTCTTCATATGTTTCGTCTTCCTTCTAGCTCGGTTTCGAAAACCCTTCCAGATGATTCGTCTTCATCCGTTTTACTGGCATGAAATAGCCAGCACAATTGTATTATTTTGATCGGCTAAACTATGTCAATTTCGGAATGTAGCACATACAGCTCGCCTATACTCCCCGTTGTGGCCTTATAGTGCCATACATTTTTCGGAGTATTTTTCTCTCGAAGACTCCTAGAGATATATCATCTGCTTGTGATAAAATCCTGCGCCATGAAACAAAATAGGTTGTATGAGAGTCTAGTATAGCAGGACTTTTGTTAGTCGAGATCGGGACTTATCTCGGAAGTGCTTGCTTAGCCCAAAATAACATCATACTCCGGTTGGTCTCAAGGCTGACGGTGTTTTGTTTTGTTTACGGCAGATCCGAGGTATATATAATTCGAGGTATATAAATTCTCCTCTAGCTCATAATTGCAATGGTGTTCAACGTTCACGCTATGGTCTAACTGCGTGGAAGCCCTGCTCGTTGAAACATTTAATTTTGTCATGTCGTCATTTACTGTCAGACCCACTTTTGCTGAGTCCTTCTCAATCCTCGAAGACACCACAATAACGTCTCTCGTTGTGCTCCCAATGCTATCTACTTATATATCATCAGCATACACTAGCAGCATGTGTCTTTTGCTACTAATGGTTTTATTCATGTTAACTGCAGCATTTCTCATAATGTTCTCCATTAAGATATTAAAGAGATCGCATGATAGTTTGTCGCCCTGCTTGAGGCCTCGCTTAGTTTCAAAAGGTTTGGTACGACCCTTACCAACTTTCTCTGCGGATTCGGTGTTCATCAGGGTCATACTTGAAAGGCGTATGAGTAATTCTAAAAAAAATAATTGGCCTAAGGGGTCAATTTTGTAAAATGGAA
This sequence comes from Phaonia tiefii, assembly GCA_963931995.1. Classification (NCBI taxonomy): domain Eukaryota; kingdom Metazoa; phylum Arthropoda; class Insecta; order Diptera; family Muscidae; genus Phaonia; species Phaonia tiefii. Next base: position 223,844,554 of record OZ008368.1, on the reverse strand, counting down.
TTTTGATGCAGAATTGTTGATAGGCCTATTACTCATAAAATAAAATAAATAAATGGTTTCCCATTGCATCCCATGAAGGGATAAGGGAGAGCTTCTCATAAATCACTGAGCTGTGCGCGTTCTAGTTTTACACTCACTGATTGGGACCTACATTTTCCAACCGGGTCCGAACGGTATTTGTGAGATGGTTATCCATGGCTAAATACTCGATAGTGTAGCCGTCACTAAGCGAGGTGACCGCTGTCGAAAGAAATTTAAGGTGGTCAGAGCAAGGATCGAACCCACGTTCTCATGCACAAGAGCCGCGCACACTACCATTGCACCACCGGCTCATAACTTAATACAATTTTTAAATATTGTAATCGTAATAATAACGGAGATGTAAAGGTTTCAAATTGATCATTTGCAAGGGAGTACTATGAGTATAACCTCAAAACAAACGTTCTCCTGCAAAATGTTCTTTTGTCGATATATTTAAGTAACAACTTAAAAAATTGTTGTTGTTTATGGTTTCAAACTTTCTATACTTCAGTACTCACAAAGTTTATCAAAATTTTTTCTTTTACAAATATTTTCATTTGCTTTTTGGTGGTATTGGTTCCTCTCTTCGTTGCTCGTACTCTGTGCTAGACCTATTTGTAAATAAATAAATTTCTATCACATCTTCCGTTCTTCCATCAGGCATGGGAGTTCAAATTCCCTCTGTACCTTAAGTCGAATTTGGCTTTATTTTTTGGCGATTCCAGCCATCGGATGTGAAAATTAATGGCACCAATGATATCGTTGGACGATTTGCTTTCATTTGAGTACCAACACTGACATGTAAGTTTAGGGGCCCGTTTTTTCGATTTTTTTGGGCATTAGGGGCAATTTCCCCCTTTCGGACAACTTCTTCCCGAGTCAGGAGCTCAGGTCAAACAAAACTGCATATTCAGTGTTTTTTCCAGCGCGTGTCCCCAAGGTCGTAAAATTCAGCCATTTATTTTATAAGTTCTGAAAAATAATAATTACAGACCCTTATGGTACAGAGTGAATGTAAAAAAGTTAGTATTGTAATACAGCACAAATCATAGGCTCTTTCGTATATAATCAAAATTTTATTATTATTGTTACCTTCGTCACAATGGGCTATAAGTAGCCTGACAAATATATCGCTTATGGCGAGATTGCCTCGCTTTTTGAGTGACTGTCTCGCTTTTGGTATTTTATCCCGTCTTGAATCTAAAATGAGAATATACAAAATAAAACGCTTTAGTGTCAATGTAACAAAACACTTGTATTATTATTTAAATCTTTATTGAAAACCAACCAGTTAGTCAGGTTAGTTGGGAAGTGATGCATAATCACATTATTGAGTTATGTTCTATAATCTGAATCTGACGACAAAGTAAAGAAAGTGCATTGTAAATTTGTCTGATTGAATGTCGGACAACTATTGTCGTATAGTTTTTGTCAATGCGAATTCGAAAAAGTTTGCACGACTGCTTCGCATGTTTATATCTTTAAAATTGTACTAATAAACATCAGAATTAATGCCAACTCAACAAGTTAATTTAACCAACTATATTGTTTTCAATTTGCGGACGAAGTTCTCATCTGTCAATAACTATAAAACAATAATGTGCTTGAAAGACAAACGTAAACTAGAACAACTTGCAACCTGTAGGATCATATGAACCCTTTTTTAACAAACTATCAGTGACTGGTACAATTAATGACACTTGATTTAACGCAAAATTATACTAATAAATTCTTAAATATTCAGATTCACTTCAATTTGCACACACAAATGATTGTGTGTGACAGTAGACATTTATATTGTGTATTGTGTTGACACATTTATTGACAGATGCTTAAATCTACGTACATGCCATTTACCTACAAATACTATCCTCTCCACTGAATGTACATGTTTGTTATGTATATTCTGATTCATAGGTTGACATACAGGTGCATATTTCCGTATATACGACAAACTTTTAAATTGAACAAATGATAAGGGTTACGTGTTGCTTTCAGTGACTTGATGCTTGTTGCAAACTGTGACAAATGCGTTGTCAATTGAAAATGACAAATTGTCGTACAATTGGGAATCATCACATATTTCAAAAGTGAACATAAATGGGGAATGCTGTAACTGGGAAACAGGATTATTATTACACAATTGTTACTGTTTCACAGAATGGACGAAATTGCAGAAAATCAAAGGACGATATACATATAGCCTGCTTCCAAAATGTATACTTACCAACCATTTTGGTCGGTAATACCATTAGTTTAATTTAAAAAATAGGTCTGAACCTTTTAGATTTTAACGATATTCTGTACACGTATTCTACAGGACTATCAATTTTTTTACATATTTCGTTTGTTACTCTTCTAAGTGCTTCTTGGGAAATCGAGGGTCAAGTTAGAACTATGTATTGTGATATTTTCTGCGATAGTGTCCAATGTATAAAATACCACTAGTTTTCGAATGAGACAAGAAAGTTTATTGAATATTGAGTATAAATCAGATTGTCTGGTGAACACAACGGGCTAGGATATACCACCGGAAAATCAATGGTTTCTGTCTCTTGAACCTACAAGTGCATTACAGAATACACTGACAACTTACGCTTATTCAATTACGTAACGGAAAGAGAAGAGTGTATAAAGCGAAATTGTTTTAGGCACTGCGGGTTGTAAAACATAATGTTTGAGGGGAAATAAGAAATTCGGTAGTAAGTGTGTTGCCAAAGGGGAGAAGATATTGGCGATGTAAGGTCATGTTTGTACGTACAGACGTCTCAGAGAGGTCTTACGTGACGCCTACATAAGAGTAGATTAGTAGAGAAATTATTTGAGGGAATTTCATTATTTCCTTCATTATTTACGTTTCGTACATGCGACAATTTGGTTGTTGCCGCATCGAAAAATTGTATACGTTCCTGTCACAATTATATTTAATTTGAATTTTCGAGAAAACCGGGCAAAAACTCATAATAAAAGTATGTGTATAAGATCTAGACTATTGTCATTTGATTTAATCTTAATTTCCCATAGTTTATAAATATTATTTATTGTTCTGGCTGTTTGTCCTTATTTATAACGGACGAAACAATTTCTTTGCTGGGACGAATCAGTTCTTAACAAAACGAAACTAACTTTTATGAAGATCAAGAGAGAAATGGAATGAAGAGAGAAAATTAGAGAATTTTAAATAGAGCTGGGCAAGGTCACGTACACATTTTAAATGAGCTTCTTCCAACAAACGACAGTGTTAGACCTGTTTCTCCGCCGGGATGATTTAAATACATTTCTAATGTGTTAGTTAATTACTTAGTTAGCTTAATAAATCAAAGCATGGTCATTGGGAAAAATAAATATTGTATTGTCCTGCATTAAATGTGATGAAAATCGTAGTGATAGAGGACATTATGTTCATGGTAAGTACATATACACTCCGGTTCACTTATTTAAAGGCACTAAAAATTCCATATTCAGCAGCATGTATCTTTTGCAATTTGTACCCGATTGCAGAGTATTAAAATGAAAACGGAAGCTAGACATCTTGCGATATAAAACAAATCAGTACAATAGTGGTTTTTTGAGCAATTTAAAAAAAAAAAGTCCAAAAATGTGCAATTTTTTTGGTTCACTTGAGGCACTTTAACGAATTCTAATGAAAAAAAGTTTTTCTTGTTTTTTTAATTTATTTTACTTTATTTAAGAACTATTAGCATTGGGTACAACCCCCTTTGTTTTTAATTACTTCAAATATACGGGTTTTCAATGAGACATAAAGAGAATTTATGTAATCCAACGAAATTGCATTCCAAGTATCCTTAATGGCCTGAACTAGTGAGTACTTGTCACCAAATTGTCTACCTCCGTCATAGACCTTACAAGATAACTAACCCCAGATATTTTCGATAATGTTTAGATCTGGCGAATATGGTGGCCAGTCAAGAATATTAACATTTAGGCTTGCAATGAAGTCCTTTACTACTCACTCTGGCGTTGTGTATAGGTGCATTATCCTGTTGCAATACCCAAGATATGAGACCAATAGTTCACTGAACTTCGGAAAATCCGATTTTAATAACATGTTTTAGGTTCCACCAGTCATTTTTGCACTGTGAAATTCAAGATCGATCATCATCCCCATCCAAATTCAACTTCTTCTCATCCGTAAATACAAGGGTTCTCCAGTCATTTACATGACCTCTTGGCTGCACATCCCATACCATGTAGTCTCTTGCGAATTGAAGCCGCTTTTCAGGTATTTAAGACACTCAAATCTCTTAATTACTCTGCGTACTGATGACTTGCTCGCTTTAACTCCAGCTTGAGCTCTTATTTTTGACAAGGCTATGGCAGAATTAGAAGCATTTCTGATGATTTTTATTTCCTCATAAGTAGATAAAGACAATGAAATCCTTCGTTTAAAATTTCTTCTATACCCCTCGGGGTCCTTGATGTAATTGTCGACAACTATTGGGCTCCGTCCATTTTTTTTAGCTATTGCGCGGTTAGAATATCCTTCAGAACGGTAAACATCCATTTTAGTTTTTTCCGATAGATTTATCATTTTTTGTTTTGACATTTTGACTCGTAAAATCATTAAGATGTAAATAAAGTGAACCAAAAAATAGCACATTTTTTAATTTTTTTTATAAATTGCTCACAAAAAAAAAATTCTTTAGTTCAGAAACCAATACTGTCATGATTTTTTTATATCACAAGATGTCTAGCTTCCGTTTCCATTTTAAAATTCTGCAATCGGTTACAAATTCCAAAAGATACAGGGTGCTGAATATGGAATTTTTAGTGCCTTTAAATTAGTGAACAGGAGTGTATATCCCCATATCTTCTACACATATTACATGAATAGGAATCTTATTAATAGTACCACCATAAAACCTATAAAAATACCATAATCTTCTTTCAGAACAGATTTTATTATTAAAAGTATATAATTCCACTTACCATCGATGAAATATTTAAAAATCAATAAATTAACTAGTTGAAGCACACTAAAAAAATTCATTGCTATAGTGAAACAAAATCATTGCAGCAATGACACATATTCGTAGCAGCAATGAAACAAATTCGTTCCTGAAATGAGACGAACAAAATCACTACAGCGATGAAATAAATTCATTGTATCAACTATACGAATTCACTGCAGAAATTAAGCAAATTCAGTTCAGCTTTGAATTGAATTCATTGCAGTAATGACACATATTCAAAGCAGCAATGAAACAAATCCATTGCTGCAATGAAAACAAATTTATTTCCACAAGAAACACAACATTGATGAGGGAACGAACACATTCGTAGAGGGAACGAACTAGCTCACTTTCGATAACAAAAGTTGTTGGGGCGACGAACATTGTAATTCTTGTGGTGAAGCTTTTCCGTTCAGTGTGGAGAAACCCTGTACGGTATATATGGCTTGCTCAGGATGTAAGAAGGGTAAAATCGTAACTCGTAACTGGTCGATAATTACACCGGATTGTGGGATATACAAATTAAATGGTGATAATAACTTTGCAGTACCCAGCAAAAAATAAACGGGGTTTTGGAAGCAGAACTACCATAAATGCGCATGTAGTAGCCCATCGAATGCATGCCATATATTGTTCCCTTACAAAAATGCAATAAAAAGAAGGCAGAGATCAAATAAAAAGGGAAGAGATTTTTATGTAGCTCTCTTCTCTATTGTATCTCTCTTCTCTATTGTAGTATACAAAAAAATTTACAAAAAAAAAACAATTACTCACTCACTTACAAAAGTTTGGATGACGCAATTAAAAAAATCAGTTGATCTCCTGCTTTCGAAACAAGAAGTTATACTTTTGATTGTGATTTGTTTGTGAGTGAATAATAAATATTTAATAATTAAAGGTGGCAAAAAATTTAATAAATAAATAATACTAAAATTAAAATGAATAAATAATAATTAAATATTAATAATTTATAGTGTTTAAATGTGTGTAATTTGGTCACGCGGTTTTATATTTTTGTTCTTCAAACAATTTTGTGTGTATACATGTTTTTTTCCGAATTTGCTTTGTGTTTATTTTTCTTCAGTATTGCAGTGTGTGTCAATCGGCTAGAGTTTCCTATGGTAAAAGAAATTTGTGTTATGGTGAGAATATTTGTCTTCTTTCTTGTTCTTTGTAGAGTAATAAACTTCAATAGTGCTTTTTGGTAATAATAAACAATGGTCGGTAAAAGGCAATTATATAAGTTAGTAAAAATCGAAAAAGAAAAAAATCTTTTAATGCTGGCAAGTTGCTCAACCAGAACAGATAATCTTTCTTACAGAACAGAAGCTACCGAATCAACTTTTGATATTAATAATGAAGAGTTATTGCCATCATTAACAGATAATTTAAGGAATTGGTATAAAAAATATCGGCCTACAGTAAAATGTACAGTAGCAGTTTTAAAAATATTAAATCCTCTACATCCCGAAATTCCCATAAGTGTGGCTACCCTTTTAGGAAGAAAATGTGAGTTAGTAAAAAGAACAGTGTCTCCAGGATCATACTTTCATTTAGGAATAGAGCAGAATCTAAGAAAAATAGATGAGCAATTAATAGAGCAAAAAATTGATACAATTATTTTAGACATTGGGATAGACGGACTTCCATTGTACAAAAGTAGCGCTGTTGGTCTCTGGCCATTACTAGGAAGGGTAGTAAACATGTCAAATATAAAGGTTTTCCTAATTGGATGTTATGTTGGAAAAAAAAAACCTTCAAACATAGATTCATTTTTACATGCATTTGTTCATGAAATAAAAAAAATAAAAACTGAGGGATATTTAATAAGCGATTATAGAATTGAGGTCAAAATTCGAGCTTTTTTATGTGATGCACCTGCACGCTCTTTCGTTTGTGGAATTAAGGGCCACAATTCCCTAAACGGATGCAGCAAGTGCGATCAAATAGGAGTCAGTATTTCGAATGTCACTACGTTTACCACGACTTCTGGAAACTTACGTAGTGACGAAGACTTTAAAAATAGGAAATTTGCCAATTTCCACCAGCAAAAGTTTCTTGACACCCACATGTTGCTTGAATCTTTAGATGTCAAGATGATTACACAATTTCCACTAGATGTTATGCATCTAGTGGATTTAGGTGTAATGAAAAAAATGTTGGTATTCTTACTTCAAGGCAAATCTAGTGAACGACTAACGCCAGCTATGAGAGAATCCATGTCGTTTCTGCTAGTTTCGTTAGCGCCTTTTATACCGCGGGAGTTTTCTCGAAAACCCCGACCGCTAACGGAAATCGCTAGGTGGAAATCGGTGGAATTCCGTCAGTTCCTGCTCTACACAGGACTAATAGTGGTAAAAGAGTCTACTGGTCCTGATTTTTTTAAACACTATTTATTACTGTCTTGTGCGTATAGAATACTGCTTAAAAATATATCGCAGGAAAAAATAGTCATGGCAAATCAAATTTTAAAAAAATTCGTAGAGGAGTTTCCAAACATTTATGGTCAAAATAGTTTAACCCACAACGTGCATAGTTTAATTCATTTGGGCGACACTGCACAACAATTTGGTGAACTGTCCGACATAACAGCTTATCCCTTCGAAAATGCAATGAAGGATTTAAAAAAAGCTGTGAAAAAACCTCAGCAGATTGAGGAACAACTGTACAATGTTTTTTTTGATTCGCCAATTATGAAAAAAGCCCCTTTTGAAGGAACAAAAACTAATTCTAATGGATTAATTAAATCTTTTGCTTCTAAATTTGGTTTTTTTACTACCTGTTCTGCGGATAGTTATTGCTTGATAAATGGAAATATTCCCGCAAAAATAATAGAATTTGAAAAAAACGAAGTTTTTAAGGCCGAAGTGTTTTTATGTCCAAAAGACTATTTCCTGGAACCTTTGCCATCAAAGGAGTTAGGAATATTTATTGTACGTCCAGAGGCCTTTGTAGAAAAAACGTTTAAATTTTACCAAATATGTGGAAAACTTGTATGTTTACCATATAAAAATAAACAAATACTTGTGCCTTTAACACACACATTTACAACACACTAGCTAAAACTCTAATTACAAAATAAATAAAAAATAAAATAAATAAAAACTTCAGGAAAATGCCACGTCCACCAGCATCAAATAATTCCGTTTTGGAAAGCGTTGAGAAACTTAGTGAAAATATGGCAAAACTCTATACAGGTATTTTTGAAAAAAAAAAAAATTAGAAACCAATTTATAACACTAACTAAAATTTTCGCATTTTTTACTTTTAGACCTTTTACTTGTTAAGAGAGATGTAAATCAGATTTCCGAAGTAAAAGAAGATGTCAAACACTTAAATGGTAAGGTTCTATTAGTTTCGATAACTATTTTTAAAATTTTATTAAAACTTTTTTTTTAGAAATTGTTCACAATCAAAATCAAGTAATTGTACAACTTTTATCAGAAGTTAAAGCAATTGTAAAAACCAACTTGACTCCTGCATCTAATTCCTCTAAATATAGTGACCAGTTCCCAATTTGTAACCAGGCGGAACTTGATGACATAGAATCAGAAATTTCTGCAGACACAATGGAAGCAATGGTAAGTATATCACGATTCTGAATTTTCTTTCTGTATATTTTTAATATTGTGAGATATTTTAACAGATTCTAAGACATTGTTAATATAGACTTTTTCTGAATAAATTACTTTCAGAATCCGAGTCTTTTTCTGTATGATAAAATGTTTCATAACCAAAGACCTTTCCTATATGGATACGTCTCAGAATCTGCAACTTATTCTTTACAAAAAAATAATAATAATAATCATATCTTTACGAAAAATGACTGAGACATTTTTCTTATAGAATTTTACATTCCCATTCTGTTGACAACACATTCTATATTATAATTTAAATTAAATGTGAAAACGTTTTGTTTTTTAGATGGCCACAGTTAAGAAAATTTTAGGCAAGGGAGGCATTGTGAAAAATATTACAGCTATTTTCGATATGGATTTTTTACTGCAGTACAATGTTGATGGAAGACAGCAGAAAAAACGTTTATTAGATTATCCAAAACTTCTCAAAGTGTTGTATAGTAAGTATTTAAATAATTTTTACGAAACAATTCTCTTACAACACTTAATTTTTACAGAATCGGCCGATTCATTAGAAAAAACTAACAAAAAGGATTTTATGAAAGAACTGCGAAGAGCAATTCGATTGACAAAAAATAAGCACTATAAAATTGTATCCATACACAAAAATAATGATAGAAAGGACAACTCTTTTTTTGAAGATGGCGAATTAATTAACTAATACTAATCAAATTAAAAAACAAAAAAGAAACAAATCCGAACAAAGTTCAAATTTTAAAAGACATTTCGTTTTACAAAAAGGCCAGTATTTGTTTTAAAGTCTGATTTCTGAATCAAATATATTAATTAATCTATAGTCCACTAATTAATATAAGTTATTATTTATTTACGTATAAATAATTCATTATTTGTTAAAGAATTGAATTTTTGAATTTAGTTTATCGCTGTGAATTAATTTTATAATTTAAAAATACTAAATCTTCTGAAATACAATACTTACTTATATTAATCAATATGAAATCTAAATTTTTTTTTTTAATTTTTGTTTATTACTTAAATGAATTACTTACTTAAATAAAATTTGTGATTAAAATAAAAATTACCACATTTTTATTGCATTTTATTTCATAATAGACCGCGCTTCCACAAACGCATTCAATAATTCATGAAAGGTATGCATTAGTTAGGCGCTACCTGAAGCGATAATTCTTTAACATAAAAGATGGCAAGTAAAAGCAGATCAAAAAAGGCATGCTTTTATTGCAACTTGTCTGCAATTAAAAAGACGCTACGTGAGAGCGCTACAAAATGCACTAAAAGTATTCATGATTTAATTGCATATTATATTGAGTTAAAAATGTGCAACTTCCGAGACCTACTTTTTGTGAACTCGCGAACAAAAATCATGCCTTCCGTAAGGGAAAGAGAAGGCAATTAAAATTGATTTTTCCCTTACAAATTTGCCTCCAGCGAAGCAGTATTTTTTGCTGGGTAGCCAGCAGCACACCTATCAAAATGTTTATAAACTTGTAAGCATATAGTATGAATTTCTTGTACATTAACTGACACTATCCAGGTCATCAAAAGCTATCCGCAAAGAAGTCAAACGTGGTATAGTTAAAACTAACCTCAAAGCACAACAACTCCGCGAGAACGCGCGAGGAATAGTAAAACATCGCTGGAATAAACTGTCTGTTCTCTTGTTGGAATTATTGAATTTTCAGTATGAGTTGGTACTTAGGAATCGTCGATCGATACTAACTCGCAGATTTAAATTTTCTCACACGAGTATCTATAAGTATATACGATTTATGATCTACCAGTGGTATCAATTCAGCCAGATTGTACTTCAGGTAGTCAGACATCTAATGATGAACTTCTAACTCAGTTCGAAACTGGTATTGCCAGTGAGTGTGCAATCCTGAATTGTCTATTTTTTCAACAAAACCTAAATTTTTCCACTTCGAAAAATGTTTCAGACCCTGAAAACTTGTAGTATGAACTTGTCGTACGTTATCTTGAGGGAGTAACACAATCGAACGAAATAAAAATTGGAACAGCTCAAATGACGTCGTACGTGCATCTCCCAAATGAGGTGCCAATAAAATCCAGAAAGCGCCAATAAAATCCATCCAATTATATTGGACAATCGTAGCATGACAGAGTGAGAGGTGGCTGAGGCTGTATGTATTTCAACTGAGCGGGTACTTCACATTGCACAAAAACATTTGGATATGGATATAAATACGATTACTCATACTGTACCACAAACGCAACCATGTGACAACTACAAAGGAGTATGCGGCGATTTTAAACCGGAATCCGAAAAAGTTTTAGCGCTGTGTAGTAACCGTGGACGAAACATGGATCCATCGCAGCACATCAGAAACCAAAGAGTGGACTCCGCTGAGTGAACGTGTTCCAAAGAAGGCCAAGAGAGTTTGTCGCCCTAAAAGGACGTGACGAGAGTTTTTTGGATTCATGCCTTGTGGGTTATCGATTATCGTGAAAAGGATAAACCGATCACCAGCGAATATTAGTCGTATTCGTAGTGTATGACCTGTGTTCCGAAACAATCTGAGGGAATTGGCATCAAATCCCAACTTTACTCTGAAATAAGGTTTTTCCTGAGCTAAGTCGAAAAGCGACATAGAGCACAATCCAAGTGTGTTATACAGTATCAAGAGCAACGGAGAATAGTCCAACATACATAACTATAAGTATATGTTGGCACAACGATGGAGAAAACTGAAGACGAGTATATCGTCACATAAATCGGCACATTATAAACAAAAAACAACAAACGCATCCCACTGTATTGTACACAACCCAAATTTTGATGAAGTGTTAACATGACATTTCTTTCAGTAATTGCAGCATAACACTCATGCGTGATGCAGACCGATATGCGAAAGTCTACGGACATACAATGGACAAGTTTCGCGGGAAACTGAAATCATTCAGAAACCCATTTCAGTGGAGACTGATAATAAAAGAACAAATTTGTGATAACGAGGAAATCGTACAGAATTGCAGTATTTTCTGTCCCACGACCGCAAGCCCATACAAAAACCAGTACAGAAATATCAGTCGGTTGAAGTGACTGAAACATACCCTCACCCTTACTCATCCTTAGGGTCCATGTGTCATTAAAAATGGTTTAAATTTATTGAAGTCGACGAGCTATCAGATGCCCGAATGGGAGTGGTAAATTCGTTCAGATTCAATAGCAGATTGACATTTCCCAAAATATGACCTAGTATCCAAGTTAATTAGGATGTGTTGTATTTTTAAGGACTTATCGCCCAACATTATTATGGGAGGTAAAAAAATGGGTGTGGCAAAGTGGTATATTTTAATTACACCGTAGCTTTTAACAAAAAAATGGGTAGTACCAAATTTCATTAACATCGGTTTCGGTTTACGTAAGATATCGCATTAATGAAACGGAGAGTCACCATTTTTTGTATCGAATGTACAGACATGTGTATGCCAAACTAGTCTCTTTTTGGCGTAGAATACGTCTTACCTTACGGTATAGGAAGTCATGTCAGATTGTTATTGTTGTAATCTTTATTTCATTGATTATGAGGAAACGGCGAGATAACTTTTTTTAAAAATTTTTTTGTAGGTAAATGAAGATGTTATCTTTCGTTTGATATACATTTCATATTGGTTGATATCTTCCTAATATTTAAATTTCTCATATGAAAATTGTTTAAACACATACACTCAAACATATGTGTGGTGTTTGGTTGAGTGTTTAAGTTTGTAGCGTGAACACAAACTATGCTGCTGTTTCAGTGTGGACACAAACCTTCGGCTGTTGTTTTGATTGATGAAATATTGAAATTTCGTATATTTACTTATGTATTTAAGTGAAACAAAATGTTAAATCTGAATTTGTATTTAACATGGATATATAATTATAAAAAATATAAATCAAATTGATTTGCTTCTGTTATTTATCATTTATCCTTACTCTTTTAATTTAAAAACATATTTATCCTATTTTTCCTACCATAAGCTTATGTATATTATCAAAAGTAACTATCAAATAAATAAATTCATTTGCTTATGTTATTTATCATTTATTGTTGTATATGTTTTCTGTCTTATCGGATGGCGTATTCTACGTTAAACTTAATGGACGTGTCTCTGACACAGCCTGCAGGGACAGGGAACTGTGCGCTGTTTTTTTTTAATTAAAAAGAAGATTTCGACAAAATCTCGTCCAGAATCAAATTTCACTAAAATCGGTTGTGACTAAAGGCAAATATATTTTCGATCAACCTGACTGCCGCCAAACTTTCGTATGGGAGATAAAAAATGGGAGCGATAAAGTTTTTCATTTGTAGTTACAAGGTAGGTTTAGCGAAACCTTGTTCAGAACAAAATTTTGTTCATATCGGTTGAGGTTTTCGGGAGATAGCGCATCAATCAATAGGACTACCGTCCATTTTTTGTATGGGAGGTACCAGATTATAAGTGGAAAATTCACCCATTTTTCACAGTAGAAGCTCGCTTTACTAAATATTGCTTAAAACAAAATTTCATAAAGGTTGGTTGATTTTTTTGGGAGTTGTTTGGTCGATTAACCAGCCGGCCACTCTGATTTTGTATAGGAGGTTGCAAAATGGGTTTGGAATAATCACCATTGTTTTAGTAGTTCACTGGCGTTTGGTAAAATGAAGCCTAATATCTAGTTCATTAAGATCGGAAATGATTTACGCGGCTTATCGTATCGGCAAACCGGACGGCCCCAGCTAAGTAGAATGTTATAGATTATTAACCCATTTGTGAGTTCAAGCTAACCACATCTACCAGAAAAAAATTTTAGAAGCAATATGATTTTGTAAAAAATTTGTCACTTTGTATGCGAGGTACCAGAAGGGTCACTGTCATAATGCCTATTTTCAATCCCAACTAAGCTTGGAACAACAACAGTCACTGATAAGATTTCATTGTGAGCGGTGAAGATTTATGGTAGTTATCGTGTTGACCATACAGCCAGAAAGACACATGGCCATGGCTCAGTTGTCTTCAATAGTCCTAAAACGAATTTTTTTCAAACACACTAGCGTCAAATACGACTCCTTCTACACGTTAAATTTTTTTTCCGTATTAAATGTTATACACCCTCATCCCTATGGGTGAGAGTATAATTAAATTGATAAATAAAGAAAAATTATACCGATTTTAGGTGGAAAAGTGTCCAGTCAAAATTAAAAATTGGTAAATTTTTATAAAATGTTGGTAATTTGCAGACATAAATACTAGTAGGTTTATATAAATATAGTTTCAATTCTTTAATACACATATCATAAAAGATAATCAGACTTGCAAAAAAATTAAATTAAAATCTAGATTGCGTCGAAGTTTAAGCTTTGTAGTCCTTCATTTCCACCCAAAGGAAATTTAAACGGGAGTTTTGCGGCACTCCCCGTGTAGATGGACCATTATAAGGTAAAACCGTTCCATCCAATTCAGGTAAATACCGGCGTATCGGCTCGAAACTTATCGGCGCAAATTGGAGTTAGGAGACCGTCATTACAACGGATAATTCATGACAGTTCAATTCGTTAAATTTTCTGTAGTACAAAGTCCAAATTACAAGTAAGTTAAACCCTCAATATTTCCCTATTCACGTGGAATTTTGCCTTAAAAAATAATTGAAATGGCCGAAGAAGACAAATTGCTTGTTTATGTCTGATGAGACCCACTTTGATCTAAACGGCAATGCACACAAGCAAAAGTGCCGTATATGTATTGAATCTAATCCAAAAATTCTCCATCAGATGGAACTGCACCCAGAATAAGGACCTATGAGACCCTATGCAGTTTAATCAAGGTGATTGTGGGGCCATACTTCTTTGACGGGAGATGGTGTAGATGGTGTATAACTAATGTCAATAGTAGTATTAATAGTAAGCTTGAATTTATCGTAGCGGAATTCGATAAATGGCAGTGCTTCTGCGGTTGAAAAATTCGTGATAAAGTCACCACCCATTATTATAGGCATTGAAGAATAGTCGAAGAGGTATTTTGTGAAGTTTGTTGCATGATGGAGTTAAATTGTTCATGTGGTATATGAGTTGAATTTTTTCTTTTATATATTGCAACACCACCAGATCGGCTTTCAGCTCTTTTATATTTCACACAACAGTCAAAATCATTTATTAAATTACTTGTGTGAGGGGTCGGGGTGTACCTAAAAGAAACACTGTTAATAGAATGCAAAGATCGAAAAGTGTGAGAAAACAATTATAAATAGAAATAAAAACAACATTTTTATGTCAATACATACGCTATAGACACAATTTCGTGTGCCTCACCCCTGCAACACCACTCTTTCATTGCTCCCTTGCTCGCTCATTTTTGTTTAACACGTCATTATTCTCTTTCGCAGTCGCAGGAAATCTGGTTTTAGCAGCAGCAGAAAACCTGTCTGTGTGTTGTTTGTATGTGTTGACTTTGATCGATTTAGTCCCTATACGCCGCTATAGATGTTAACACATCAAAAATTATCACACACAGAAATACAACTGAGTGGTTTAGATAAATTAACCTCAAAGCAACTGCAACCCAGCGAGAATGTAAGAGGAAACGACAATATGGAGGAAATACACCTTCTGTCATTGTTGGAATAATTGACATTCAGATGGAATTGGTACTGAGGGAATTTCGATCGATACCAATTCACATTTTTTGATATTTACGATTGATGATCTATCAAATTTTACAGTGTTTATAGAGAGACAAATTCTGCTTAAAATACATGGTCCTGTTATGGAAAACGGAGAGTACCGACGTCGCTGGAACGCAGAGCTTTATAATCTCTATTCTGACGTGGCCATAGCTAGACGAATCAAAGTGGACCAATTACGTTGGCTAGGCCATGTTATCAGAATGGATGAAGATGAGCCAGCGCGAAAGGTTTTTGATAACGTACCGGATGGAAGCAGGGAAGAGGATGACGAAGACTCCCCTGGAAAGACCAGGCAGAAGAATCCCTCCTTATCCTTGGTGTTACCAACTGGCGAGAAAAGGCGAAGGATAGAGCCAGTTGGAAGAGTTTGTTGAAATTTGTTTAATTTGTTTGGTTAATAAATATGTCTAAGACGTCTGACCTCATGAGGTCGTAATATAGTCAATAAGAGTAAGATCTGTCCAATGGTACCACTTCAGGCACAGTGAATAGGCATCTGACGTAAAAGTTGGTGACATAACATGTTTCCCAATCTTATTTTGTTCAGGTAGTATCAGGTAGTTATTCTTATTTTGTCAGGTAGTATTCCTGCACATGAGAACGTGAGTACGATCGAAGCTCTGACCAACTTTCATATATTTCAAGGTCACAATCCGTTAGTATGAAACTTGAAATCGCACAGCTCCCTGACTGTCAGTAGCTGTGCCCTGCCCCATCATGGAATATAATGGGTAAGTATTTATTTATTTCATTTATAATAATTTAAAAAAATACCATAATTAAATCATTTTGACCCCGAAATATGTTGTTTGGATACTTATTACTTGTATTTAACGCAAACTTTTGCTGCTAGTTATGCGACTTATATCCAATCTCCATATCTAATTTACAAAATGTTTACCAAATTTTATTTAACAAATAAATGTTCAGTAAAACTTTATGCCGATAAAACAGAAAACAATTTAGACTTAAATATTCCTTGTCATGATGGCGTTCAACCAAGCGTTATATGTTTAAGCCACTTTTGGCCATTTGTAGTTTTTAGTGCAAAAGGGATTCAAACCACATCGAGACACATTCTAACCGCATGCACAAACTGTTGGTTTATGTGGCCAGGGATTTGATTATCCGGATGTTGAGGTTGCGGATGGGGTACAGTTAAACGAGAATTCAAAAATATGCTAACTCTTTTGAGTGTGCAAAAAACAGAAACAAAAACCAACAAGGACGTACTAAATCAAAGCAAACTAAAATGATTTATGCATGCATGCACTCGCATTGAATGGTCGAGATTTAGTGGGATTTTGAAATTTTAAGCCCTTAAAGCACACTCAGGTATGGTGGAAGGTGTTTCGAATATCATCTATTGGCTTTCTATAAAAGTAAATAATGTCTACTGAAAAGAACCATGTTGGACCAAGTCGCCGTAGAACAGATATATGCCGCATGTTGCAAATCATATGAAAATATGAATATGAGTACGAAATATTTAATAATTTAATTTTTCTGTTACGTTAGCCGAATTATAATACCACCTATTGATTGAGTATATACCACACATATCTGCTACTAGTCGTCACATTGAATGTCCTGTTAGCAAAGTGTACCAAATGGTTTCTGTATGTCAAGCCAATAAAGAAAACCAACTAATCGCACTTTTTGGAGGACAAAAAATTCTATCAAACGGCAAACAAAACCTGCGATAATAAAGCTATTTTGATTTTTCGGTGTTATATATGTATTTAATTGAATTTTGATGTGTTAACATCTGTAGGCGCGGGTAGGGACTAAACTCACAAAGGGAACAAATCCAATCAAAAAAGCACACAGATTTGTCCGACTGCTATCACCGATTGTTTGGCGTGAAACTCCCCTGAGACGGCTGGACCGATTTGTATGAAATTTTGTGTGCGTATCGGGTAGGTCTCAGAATCGCCCAATATCTACTTTTCATACCCCTAAATGATAAGGGTGACCCACCCCAGATTGTCAGACTGCGAAAAAAAACACACAGCAAATAGTTCTATTAT
Source organism: Phaonia tiefii (assembly GCA_963931995.1). NCBI lineage: Eukaryota > Metazoa > Arthropoda > Insecta > Diptera > Muscidae > Phaonia > Phaonia tiefii. The sequence goes on along the minus strand of OZ008368.1, from coordinate 223,827,243 downwards.
GTGGGTGCGGAAAAAGGCCTGCAAAGAACCATCCACACACACTTGTTGCTTATTGTTAATTTTTATTATATCTGCTTGTATCTGTTTCGCTCGATTTGGATTGAGTGCGTATGGAATATTTCTCTTTTAGATATCGATGGCATAGGTATGAGAGAGTGAAAGTACCAAGTATCACAAATACATGTATGATTACATACACAATAAACATATATATCGGTATTCTTGTTATCTGTGCTTGAAATATGAGGAGAACGTGTGTTTATTTACCTCAGACAATTTAGTTTTATGTTTTGTTAAAATTTGCCACAGATAAAACTTACACCATCATTTTTTGTAAAAAGAATGGAAAAAATAAGAGAACAGCATCAACGCAAAGCGTACGATCTGGAATATCCATATTAAATGGATATATCCATTTAAAAAAGAGGTACAACAGTTACTTCACTGAGTGGAACAGATAAAGAGAAAAAAAACTTCCACTACAATGAGAGCCAGAGAAAGAGATGATACGGTCTCTACTCAATCCAAAACGCATGAGCACATGTTGTGTTCTACTCTTTGTTGTATTTGTACCGATAATATCAGGTTTTTACTTGTTTTATTTGTTTGTACAAGAAAAATGAATGGAACGCTGCAGGCCTTTAGTGTGGAGCACTCTCATAGCAAAGAGAATAATGACGTATTGTACGTATACAAAAATGAGATAGCAAGAGAGCAACGAAAATTGTGTGAACTTGTGTAACGTATATACGAACATAACAATGTATATATGTACGTGCGTCTGATGCTTTGCATTTTCTTTGTTTTTGTGGGAATAAAACAAAAATTATTAAGCAAGAAAATAATAGCACATGTGCTTGCGCTGGTCTTTAAATAATTTTAAGTATCAATATTATTTAAATGTAACATAATCATATGATTGAACGCTGTTTTTTATTTTCCAATGTAACGTTTATTAATGTGTTAATAGAAATCGAACAGGTACCGTGCAAGAAAAGGTATTAACACATTGCCCGTGAGTTCGAACACTCATTGGATTTCTTTCATGGCTTTATTTGTCATACCAATACATAAATTGTTCTTTCCGGCTTGCGTACTATATCTGCGATTTATTGCAGTTGGGGTTGATTACTATGAGATCAGAGAAATAAAATCTAAAATAATTTATTCTTTTATATGAAATCTAAAACGAACTTTTTTATTTGCACCAAACTATGAAGGAGTGGTTATTGAGTGGTTATTGATGGGTTAGTCTATCACATGCAAACAACAAACTGCGTTAGCATCACGTACGTGGTTGTTGTACAATAATGGTGTCTGCCTGAAAGTAAGCTTGATGGTATTGATGTAGCGGCAGCGAACAAACAAGCAGGTCGTCGTCGCCAACGAATATTGAATAGTGTATTATGCATTTATGCTTTTTGTTTTATTTTATTTAATAACATTGTCGAAATGGTGCATTTATATTGAAATATTATATAAAGAGAATTAGACTCGCTTATGCTCTTTTCCTCAGACTCTCTACATGAGGGTGGAAAAAGAGTGCTATAAGTTCTCTATAATATACATGGTATAAATATAAATCAACATTTTGTTTTGATTTTGCCCATTGCCTGTATTTTGTCAACTCAGCTGATTGAAAAATAACTAAAATATATACAAAGTCGGAACAACTGTCATTTACAAAATGGGTGTGGTTTATTTGATATTTTGAAATGAAAATTAAAACGTTTCTATGTGACATTTCCAAAACAGCAATTGTAGGCGAACGGTGGTTATATACAAACAACAGTAAACATAAAAAAAATCTCACTCCGGAAATAAGTTCAAATCAGCTGGGCTAGCGCTTCAACCATTTGTGGATACCGTGATACTATTCAATACCTTTTGTCATCTCTCTGTTTATGGCAAAACGAAAACAATTATTTCAGTGAGCTAAATATTCCTTTATATATTTTAACAATATTACATTTAATGATATAACAGATGTAAGAAAAATTAAAGTGCAATAGCAAAAGAGCCTTCAGCCCAAAACCTATTATTTTTTTTATTTTCCAATGTAACATTTACTAATGTGTTCATAGATCGAGCCCGTGAGTTCGAACACTCATTGATTTTTCATTATCTATGAGCTGTGTCTTTTCTAATTGTAGACTCGCTGATTGGAACCTACACTTATGTATATACTTACACTTATTTTGCAAGACTCTTCCAAGAAAAAATAATCGATAGCTTTGCCGTTAACAAATTTAGGGTGTTCAGAGCAGGGATTAATCCCAAGTACTCTGGTATTGAAATCTAAAACACATAAAGTGTAATGGTTATTGTACAAAGACATCGGTAAACATTTGTAGGCATTCAAATCCGATTAATGTATTATAATTTTGTTCAAATGTTAATGAATCCGGACTTTTAATCCTTTTTTAATGTATAAGTATATTCTTTAAAGATGACCCCTATTTCTTTAAAGATGAACCATATACCTGTAAAGATAGCTATAGAAACAACGTTACCGTCCCGGGGAAATTTTTTCCCCCCAACTCCGAATGATGGACCTACAACAATGGACCAATTAGTAATGAGTTCGCTGAGCAATGTAGAGTACTTTTGGGACCACTGAGTTGACCACATATATCGTGCGATTTGACGTCTCTAGACAATTTTAAGTGGGTTACGTATTATCTATGCCTATAAACCAGTGTCAATTGCATCCTTAGAGAACAACATTACACCTGAGATACCAGACGCTATGCTTAAAAAATTGTTTAAAAATGGGACTCATAAATCGCTGACTTACAACGTCAGCATTTCGATGAAATAATTTTGAACAGTCAATGGCAATCAACTCAAATACAAATTTCTACCACTTTTGTATTTTTTTACAGTGTTTTACTTAACTTGCTGTGTTGTCTGTCAGTCTGTATTGTTCAAATCTAGTAACTCATTTCTAACACAGTTGCAGTTGACCAATCGAACTAAAATTTTGCACACTTGTCAGATTTGGATGACAATACATGAATATGAAAAAAAATACAGCAGACAGTTGTCCGAGGCCTTCGGCCACGGACTGTCCCTCAAGGCTGTGTCAGAGACACGGCCATTAAGTTTAACTTAGAATACGCCATCCGATAAGGCAGAAAACATATATAACAATAAATGATAAATAACATAAGCAAATGAATTTAATTATTTGATAGTTACTTTTGATAATATACATAAGCTTATGGTAGGAAAAAAAAACAACAGCCGAAGGTTTGTGTCCACACTGAAACAGCAGCATAGTTTGTGTTCACGCTACAAACTCAAACACTCAACCAAACACCACACATATGTTTGAGTGTATGTGTTTAAACAATTTTCATTTGAGAAATTTAAATATTAGGAAGATATCAACCAATATGAAATGTATATCAAACGAAAGATAACATCTTCATTTACCTACAAAAAAATTTTTAAAAAAAGTTATCTAGCCGTTGCCTCATAATCAATGAAATAAAGCTTACAACAATAACAATCTGACATGACTGCCTATACCGTAAGGTAAGACGTATTCTACGCCAAAAAATTAAAACATTAAAAATTTATTTACTAAAAAATTTAAAATAAAAAATATTTAAAAAAAATTAAGTTACAGTGTTTTATTTATAAATGCACTAAAAACTAGAAAATAATTTTTCTCTTAGCCTCAATAAGTACATATATTCTTCTTCATGATGGGGTTGTACAATGGTCCGACTACTTAGCACTTCAACAACAATGGTCTAGATACTTTCAATAAAGAGCGTAATTAAAATGAATTAGTTAATTAATTTTCTAGGGATCTCGCAAATAAAACGCTTGCATTTAAATTAAAAATGGTGACATTTAATTTTGACACTTAATTTGACATTTAATTTTGTCACCATTTTTAATTTAAATGCAAGCGTTTTATTTGCGAGATCCCTAGAAAATTAATTAACTAATTCATTTTAATTACGCTCTTTATTGAAAGCATCTAGACCATTGTTGTTGAAGTGCTAAGTAGGCGGACCATTGTACAACCACATCATGAAGATGAATATACATATTCAGGCTAAGAGAAAAATTATTTTCTAGTTTTAGTGCATTTATAAATAAAACACTGTAACTTAATTTTTTTTAAATTATTTTTTTATTTTGTGATTTATTCCAAAAATTAAAAACAAACGCTCAGCAGCTGTATGCACAAGCAAATCGCATGGGACTATCAAATTGTATCATGATAGAACAAAACCAAAAACGGTGTCAATAGGGACGTGTAGATGTTAATATTTAACACAAAAGCTTGCGTGTGAGAATTGGTGCCATAGCATTATGTGGACCTTGAAAACCACAATAAGAAAAATCTAACTGGGTAAAATTCCAGAATCTCAGTGACCAGTTCTCGTTGGAACAACGTGACGTTCACAGTCATATTATCCAATTTTGGTCAAAAGAAAATGTTTGATTTTTATAGGTATCACCCTGCATTTTACAGAAGAAGGTGTAATATTTATGACAAAAGAGATGTCAACTCTAACCAATTTCGTTTGATGAGTATGGATGAGGTTGATCGCTGGTAAAACCATCTACTCCTAAAAGAAACCCTGCTAATGTAGGAAGAATCAATATGTGTGTTACCGATGAAGACACCGATGCAGAAAAGATGGTGGTGATGATGATTTTGATTCGGCTTAAAGCTTTTTTTACCAAATCTAAACATTCTATTTAATGTATTAACATATATAAAAATTGAATTTTTATGCTTTCAAGTTATTTTAATAATGTAAACTCATATAACTCTATAATTGCAACTGTAAACCAGACATTGTTAAATGTTTCGTCGGTTAATGTTAGAAGTGTTTAATCTGTTAATAAATTTAATCGTTTTAAAAACGAAATCAGTCAGTTCTTAGGAATTCGTAAAATAATTGCAATAGGGGAGACTTGATTTAACAGTCAACTTCTTAATGTATACAATAAACTAGGATTTGACGCTGTACACTGTGATCGAGCTGATTGTTTTGGAGGTACATCGATTTTTATTAGTGGAAATTTAAAATACAAAGTGCTAATAAGTAGGAGTGAGGGGAGTTTGGATATTATTTGTGCAAGGTATTAAAGTGAGTAACTGAAAATTATTTATTGTATCTGATTAGCGGACAGAGAACAAACTATGTGACCACAACATATTAAGCTGTAGAGTAAATTTAACATTCCGACCAAATGTGTCGATACTAAATATCAAACAAATTCTGAAATATGATAAACTGTGTGAACAGTTTGTTGAAATATTAAGTTCTGCTGCCGTCCAAAGTACGAAAAGCATCTACTGATGTATGTCAAAATATAGCACCATGGGCACCTGAAGAATTGCTGTTATTAAAAAATCTAAAGGAAAAGCTTCTGAAGTAAAGACGTAAGTTCCCATATAGACGAAGTGAAAGCAGAGGTTTCCTCTGCAACTGGTATTATACAAATAAATACAAATTCAAAGAACAAACTGAGTATTGACGCGAAGTTGCTCACATATCGGTCGCATAGACACTCCCACTTTACATACTTACTTATCCGGTCACGAACAACCCAAAGGGGTCAGAGACCTTACAAAACGAAGACCACATATTTCGCCAACCAGTTCGATCTTTTGCCTTATCTCTCCAGTTGGCAATACCAAGTGTACGCAGGGCTTCGTCAACCTGATACTTACAGCGGAGTCTTGGTCTTCCTATTTTTCATCTTCCTTCGAGTTCGGTTTCGAAAACCATTCGTGCTGGTTCGTCTTCATCCATTTTACTGACATGGCCTAGCCAGCGCAATCGCGTTATTTTGATCCGCTTAACTATGTCAATGTCGGGATATAGCTCATACAGCTCATAGTTCATGCGTCGCCGATACTCGCCTTTGTGCACTATAGGGCCAATAATTTTTCGGATTATTTTTCTGTCGAAGACTCCTACAGATGATTCGTCTGCTTGCGATAACCCCAAGGATTCTGCGCCATAAAGCAAGACAGGTTGTATGAGAGTCTGGTATAGTTGGACTTTTGTTACTCAAGAGAGGGCTTTATATCTAAGTGCTTGCTTAGCCCAAAATAACATCTATTCGCAAGCACAATTCTCAGCTCGATTTCAAGGCTGACGTTGTTGTTTTTGTTTACGGCAGATCCGAGGTATATAAATCCGACTACCACCTCGAAATTATAACGGTTATCAATGATCACGCTTTGGTTTAATCGCGTGGAGGCCCTACTCGTTGAAACCATTAATTTTGTCTTGTCCTCATTTACCGTCAGACCCACTTTTCCTGACTCCTTCTCAATTCTCGAAAACACCGCAGTAACTTCTCTAACTATGCCTCCAATGATATCTATCTCATCAGCATACGCGAGCAGCATGTGACTTTTGCCGCTGATGGTTTGATTCATGTTGACAGCAGGTTTTCTGAGAATAATCTCTATTAAGATGTTAAAGAGAACGCACGATATGGTGTCACCTTGTCTCAGGCCTCGTTTAGTTTCGAAAGGTTCGGTAAGATCTTTAGCAACTTTCACTGCGGATTTGGTGTTGGTCAGGGTCATCCTGCACTTTATATACCTTCCTATAATTTACGCTGGAACAGTCAATAGTTCACTTAAGACTTTACAATCTGCACAAAAAATTACACTTAAAATCGTTTATAACTTGCCTATACGCTCTTCGTCATTAGATCTGTAAAGACATCGTGCACTAAATGTCTCTTATCTCTCTGTTCTGTCTGTTAGAGGTTTATATAAACAATAGTTGTGTTATAAGTGTATAAACCTATTAGAGGAATTGGCTCTAGTGCAGTGGTAACCAACCAAATATCCTTCCATCAATATATATCAAGAACAGAAATAATTACAAGGCAGGCTGATAACATACAGGTGGCAAGATATCGGTTAGCTTTGGCCAAAAAGCGCATAACCTTTTCGGGACCAACGGAGTATAATGACTTTCCTCATAATATTAAAAATGTGGCTATTGTTTCAGTTTTAAGCGAAACCTGACAACATATTTATTTGGAAACGTTGAATCACTTCTAATGTAATCATACGATATAATCAGAAGTATTGTAATTATTATATTTTTCTTTCTTAAGCAAAACTAAAAACATGTTTATGTTAAATACTGAAATTTAACTGATACTGTGTAGCTGTGTTGGACAAAACCACTCATTTTTTGTAGTTAACAGAATCAACTTAGGCAACTGAAAAAACTGAGTTGAAGATTTTGTATTTAGTTTGTTGTATGGTAGGTCCGGCATTAAGAATGGCCATTGCCATGACTTCGAATTCAAACCTAAGTTTCGATAAATAGTAATAACTAACCAAAGTCTATTGTATTCCGCAAAGCGTTTACCGGCCGAATTTACTTCCAAACACAAAAAGATGTAGGGTAATTTTTCGTACTTTATGGGTGGGTGTATAAAAGACATTAAAAAAATCAATGAGTGTTCGAACTCACGGACGATGTGCTAACACCTTTTTGCTACACGGTACTTGTTCGATTTCTATGAACACATTAGTAAATGTTACATTGGAAAATAAAAAATAATAGTTTTTTTGTATACACCGGGCAATGCTGAACATGAAATGACTCACTTTGTTTGGCCATGGCAACAACAACGAAACAACCAAACACACAACATCACACATACTTTGTCCGAAGTAGCTGACGTATACGTGTGTCACATAACCACATGTTTGCCATATCAACAGCAACGAAACAGCCAAACACACAACATCACACATACTTTGTACAAAGTAGCAGACGTATTAGTGTGTCACGACGATTGCGCAAGCCCTATGGGCTTGCAAATGAAATTTTGCGTGGCTATGCTTTATATCTCCGTTCAACAACAGCAACAGACACATGAACATACATACATTATTATGTTAATACATACGGTATAGACACAATTTCGTTTGCCTCACCTCTGCCACACCACTCTTTCATTGCTCTCTTGCTCGCTCATTTTTGTTTAACACGTCATTATTCTCTTTCGCAGTCGCAGAAAATCTGGTTTTAGCAGCAGCATAAAATCTGGTTTTAGCAGCAGCAGAAAGCCTGTCTGTGTGTTGTTTGCATGGGTTAACTTTGATAGATTTAGTCCCTATACGCCGCTATAGATGTTAACACATCAAAAATTGGGGAAGTCCGAAATCTGAATGTGGAAGATTTTCACAGTGTTGAGTATAATTTAACCATTTGTTTTCATGAGGAACTTTAAACAAAAATTTTTGTTGCTTAATTGTTGAACGCACCGGTTCCACTGTCCTTATTATGGTAAATCTATAATATATATTTTTGTAGTTCTCTTTGCTTTTGTTTGAACATTGTCAATTTCTCAATAATTGAATTCGCCTTAATATCTTCTATACGATTATCTTTACTGTGGTCCTTTTTGTTCTAATAATTTTAAGTTCAGTTTATAACTTCAATAATGAAAGTTCACATTGTGATTGAATTCAAGTTGAATTATTGAAGAGTTTTGATTAAAACTACCTTAAGAGAAAATAGGCCTCCAGGTCCACGATCAGAGCAGGCCCTAAAATAGTTGTGAAACAGAATGTTTAAAGCCATGATTAGCCCTTAACCCTGCTGTTAGATTAGGACCATTTGGTCCAAATTTTTTCTGTTTTCCCTTGTAACTTTGGAACGGTGATATATACTGACTAAATTTTTCTGCTAATGGGGTCTTTTAATAAAACAATGTTATGTGCGAAAATTAAATTTTCTAACTTTATTCAGGACTGAGAAAAATACAAAATGACGAATCTTAGGTTAGAGGACCATTTGGTCAATAGTACATTTTTTCATTACCAAGCGAATGTAAATTCATGTCAAATATTTAGAAGATGTTTTTGATATGTTAGCGGATGTTTTTGATATGTCAAATACTTGCTTTAGAAATTTTTGAACCAAAATAGTTACAAAGAATAAGATAAAATTATTATTTTGGATGAAAATTGCAGTATGGACCAAATGGTCCCTCAATCTAAGATTCGTAAGTTTTTTCTAATCTAACAGCAGGGTTAACCTGTATTTTCAAAAAGTACCGCATATTGTAGTTGTGGGTCAATTTTGTCTAATAGGAATTTATTTGAAAACTTACCTTCTATGAAGTATCTAATTAGTTTATTCGAATGCTTTTCGCATATACAATATTTACATTTGGCACACTTGTTTGCCTATCCTGTACTTGTTTGCCTATCTTCGGGATTCAAACACCGCACAACTACTTTAGCTGGACTGTCGTGGGGAATACGGGCTAGGTATGATATTACTTGCTGCACCAGCAATGTTCTCAATTTATCTAACAATACGACGTTGATAGATTTTTGCTCCTAAAAAAAAAATGGTTTCCCATTACATTCCATGAAGGAATTGGGGAGAGCTTCCCACAACCAGTGAGCTGTGCGCTTTCTAGTTTTAAACTCACTGATAAGGACCTACAGTTTAACACCGATTCCGAACGGTATTTTGAGAAGGTTTTTCATGGGTAAGTACTTGATAGTGTCGCCGTCACTATGCGAGGTGACCGCCACCGAAAGAAATTTAAGGTGGTCAGAGCCGGGATGGAACCCCGGATCTCATGTACAGGAGGCGCGCACACTAACCATTGCACCACCGACGGCCACATTCTCTCCATCCATTCGTTATTTATTGAAGTGAACACCACATAAGCGTTATATTCTGATATATCTAAAATATTGCAAGTCTATATTACACCGATTAGATATACGCTTTCAAGTGTAGTTTGGAACCAATTGATCGAAAGTGACAACGGCTGACTTCGTCTCGATATAGCATTGGATAATTTCGGGTTTGCTGTATGTAATGCGCCCAACTAAATAGCAAAACCGTTTTTCTTGGGCACAAACGCAACAATCGTGGTCTTATTATCAGTATCAAAAAATAATTGAGATTATTGTTCTGGCATATCTTTCATGTTCAAAATCTTTGCCGCAAGGAAAGTTTTGTTTTTACGGACAGTGCCAACCACAAACGAATTAAGTACAGACACATTAACTGTCCCATCTGACGTTTCATTTCACACTCTTCGTCGTTGGTTTATGGAAATGAGAAAAATTCGATAAAAATTAACTTACAGCAGGTAGAAGTACAAGAACTGTTTACTTAACTTTTTCATTTCGTTTTCGTGTAGAACTCTGAAATTTAAATGTATTTTGCACTTTTTTGTTGACTTTTTTTTTTGTATTCAATTGTGTTGTATTTAACAAAAAAAAAACACGAAATGCGGTTGTTGTTCATTTGTTGGACGTTGTGTTCTATTGCCTCTATCTGTTATTATTGAACTCATGTTTTCCACCATCCAATGCTCACTTACAACCATACCTATGACGATTAATTTATTGAGATGATTAATGTGTCTATACCCAATTCGTCTACGGTGTCATTCATCTTAAATTTTCTGTGAAGCAGTTCCGTTCCGAATACGTAGGTAATAAAAAATTAATTGAATGAAATGAATCTTTTACTAAATCCCAAATAGCACGCCACCCTTTATTCCTTTTTGGTTTGCAGTTTCAATCATTTCCTAAAAACACCTGCAATGACCATGCATAATTTGTTTTCGCGTCACAGAGCCCAAATTTGTATCCCATATTTTCCGATCTTTGGGGGAATGTTCTATTTGAAATGACATCGTCCGCGGTATGTGACTAATTACTTACGCGCGTGTAGTCGCCAGGATTATACATTTTTCTCACATTACTTTGCCAGCGGTCCCAAAAGTCTCTTATGGGAGCTAGTTTATCACGCTATCGTCTTTAATTTCTGGCAGAATTTTTATCAACTCCCTAAACTGTGGGAGCTTCAAAAATAAGTGTGCCTCTCCTATCGTCCCGCAAACATTCTACAGCTTCGCCAGTAGATCAAAATACACCAGCTAGCAGAAGAAGATCACAATATGACCTGGTTGATATTTCGTCGATAGGAATCTAATTTTAGTGAAACACTGAACGCCTTAAATAGTACTATAACTTTAGTATACATGGAAAAATAAATAAAATTATTTCCTTCTAAATTTGTCATTTCCGTTATAAGCTTTATTACTTATTAGGCATGAACAAATCGAAAGACGATTCAACATCACTTATCCTTGCAATTGTATAATGGGTGGGGCGTGCTGTAGTATCCTTAATATTTTCTTCGGAACGCGTTCCAGTACCACTAATCTTTGGTGGTTGCTCACTAGTAGAATAATTTCCGCCCGTGGATAGAAAATTTGGCGCTACTAGAGTTTCATCGCCAGCACAAGAGTCATATAGAGTAAAAAAACTTTAACCATAAGATAGATTTGGATCATAAACGGAGACAATATCAGATATCACAATATCTTCCTCTTACCTTGGAGTACCAATACGTGTTTCATCGTCGTCGGATTGATCTAACAGATTTTTGCTGCATTGGCATTCAAAGGAGCCATACCATATTTCAGCACACAACCCAATACATCGAACACTTTTTTTCGAATAAAACAAGTGGTGTAAGTTGAAGACATTCTCTTCATTTTACTCCCTTCCACATATTTTCCGTTTACACCTCTATTGATCTGTGTTGCAGTAAATCCTCACTCTATTTTCTTCAATATACGCTCTTTCATATATCTATATTTCAGAATTGAAAGCAAATATAGTTAGTCTACAAACAGCATACATGGGTTTTTTTAATTTGCATTGGATTTTAATTTCGATTAATTTATTTAATGCAAATGCAAAAGAATTACCGTTGTTCGCAATGGCAATTAACAAATTTTGAATTTGCATTTGCTCAGGCAATGCAAATCCAGGTTGTGGAATCAGATGCCAATTGTAATGAAATAGGGTAATGCTTTTAATTATTTTGAATTTGTTTGACGGTTAGTAATTCTGTTTTTAAAGTATTTTATACGTAGAGGTTTGTGGTTTCGTTAGGTATTTCCTCGCAGCACTTTCAAAGTCATAAACCTGTACTCTATAAAATATTTGAAAACTAAAATTGCCATATATTAGGGAAATGCTTTGAAAATAAGCACAATAGCCAATGGTATTGAAGGTTTTTTGAATTTGCATTTGGAAGGAAATTCAAATTAAACAACAAATTATAATTGTCGTATAATTAGTTTGCCCCGTGTATGACTAATAGGCAACTTTTTGTATCATTTTGATACAATAATTGTTCTGAGCAATTTGAACCCATAAATACAGTATATGCACGCTAAAAAGAACGCCTTTCTAACATATTTTCCCAAACATATGCTGCAGAAAACGTGTATATGTTTGGAACACACTTCAAACATTGATGTGTTTGCAATTCCCAAACTTACTTGTATTTAAATGCAAACAGTATCATGTTTACTGACAAACATGTATGCTTTTACGTGAAAATATATGCGTTCTACATCCCAAACATCCATTTACTTACGTGGAAACATTCGCGTGTTTCCCCCAAACCGACATATACTTACGGGAAAACAAATGCGAATTTCCTCCCAAATAAAATAATGTTTATAAACGAATTATTCTTCTATTTCAGTATATATGTATTATTTATTGTAATTAATTTTAACAATATAAATCCACATTTATAAATAATTAATAAAAAAAATTAATAGATTTTAAACCCCCCTTTCTAAATTTATTGGCATTGAATGTATTATTTGTTTTTTTTTTACATGAAATGAAAATCTGCTGCTCTTTTGCTACTCCTTTCTTTGTTGTCTCTTACGTTTTTGCTTTCAGAAGGTTTCAGCTATGCGTTGGTTATCTCTGTGCGTTGGTACACAAACCAGATATTTATATACGAATCAAGTTCAAGCAAATGGTCTTATTTCACGTTTATGCTTTCAGAAGGTTTCAGCTATGCGTTGGTTATCTCTGTGCGTTGGCACACAAACCAGATATTTATATACGAATCAAGTTCAAGCAAATGGTCTTATTTCACAAATGGTCCGCCGTTCCGATTTTCTCAGTTTCTCAAGGCTCGGACAGAAAAAGGGTTTAGCGTTGTTACCCTTTCCAGTTTTTCCCTCAAAAGCGTTTCTCACTTTGGTAGCACACATACAGATATTCGAAACACATACACAACAACCAAAGCAACAGTACAAACCGTTTAACCGTCCGAGCCTTCGTTTATTGTTTTTTCACTGATCAAGCGCTTTTGATATCCTCTGTCCGATGAACCATTGACGAATGAATACATGAAACATGAAGCTAAAACGAAATTCATCAGGAAATATACGAAACACTTCATTTGCAACTCACACGCACATTCAGGAATATTTATGACTCACTGACTGAGAGAATAATGCAAAAATACAGATAAACACTTACAAGACAGACTCTCTCGTTGTCCCTCTTTTATTCTCTTGCCCTCGAGAGAGCATAGACAGTGCAACAAACACTAAAGTCAACAAAAAAGTGCAAAATACAATATTTAAGAAAAGATACTTTTTGTAAAATGATAAACATTTTTTAAGAAATTTTTTATTTTTTTAATGTAATTTTTTAAAAAAAAGTATATTTTTAGGTCCCTTTTGTAAGAATGTGTATTATATTTTTCCTAAAAGAACCTTTCCTTAAAGAGAGGTGCTTGTTTTATTAAAAGCTAATGCTGTTTTTAAGAAAAGCTACCATTTTTAATAACAAGTACTTTCTGTAACAAAAAGCCTAAAGGCATGAATTTTTTTACAAAGAAGTACTTTTTTTAAGAAGAAGTGGCACTCTTTTTAGGAAAAGGTTATTTTTTTAAGAAAATATACTTATTTTCAGAAAGGCTACTTATCTCAAGAAAAGAAAATAAAATGTATTATTTTATTTAAGAAAAGGTACTTTTAAGAACAGGAATTTTTTTTATAAAAGGTATTCTTTTTAAGGGAAGGAATATTTTCTTTGAAGAAAAACTCTTTTTTACGAAACAACAAGTACAGTTTTAAGAGTAGGTACTTATCTCAAGAAAAGTTATTTTGTTTTACAATAAAGATACACTTTAAAGAAAATGTGGTTTTTTAAGAAAAGGCAATTTGTTGAAAGATAATGTACCTATTTAAAAAAAAAAACTTTTTTTAAGAAAAGGTACTTTTTGTAAGAAAATTTACTTTTTTAAGCAACGGTACTACTTTAAGATAAGGTATTTTTTGAAGAAAAGGTAGATTGTTTAAGACCAACAATAGGTTTTTTTTGAGAAAATTTACTGGTGTTAAGAAAACGCACTTACTTAAGAAAATGATATTTTTTAAACTTCTTTCAGTTTATAAATTCTAAATTTACTTTTTATTCGGTTCAAAACTACAATATGTAATAAACAGGTTCCACCTAGAATATTTCCCCTTAAACAAAAAATTTCCCCCTATATGTTAGTCTAGACACAAACCAAACCAAAAGTACGAGTGTAAGAGTAAGTGTTCTGCCAAATCTAATTACAACCTCAGGGTTGTATTTCATGGATTTGCCAGTCTTGCACTTTGGCTTTTCGAAATTTACATTTTATTGGGTTCAAAACTACAATATGTAATACACAGGCTCCACCTAGAAAACTTCCCTTTAAACCAAACCAAAAGTACCCAATATAGTTGATAATAATGGTATTACACAGTTAAGAAAAAGTTGTTTAACATTAACGTGCGATAAGGAACTCCGTTACAAAAATACAGAAATGGGGCCTGTATAGTCTATGTCTTGTAAAATAAATAATTTTCATGAAATTTCACCAAAAATTACTGCGTAGCACTAGAGATATTAAAAAATTAAAATAGCTTGGGAATTTTAAAATATGAAACATTTCGGACAAATAAATGTCAAACAATAAGGAATTTTGAAATTGAAAAATAGGCATTAGTTGCCAAACCGAAATAGGTTAGTGTGTGACTTAGATTTCAACAATAAAGAAATAAAGTAAATGGCTTCTCTTGACATCCCATGCAGGAATTGGGGAGAGCTTGCCATCACTACCCGAGGTGACCGCCGCCGAAAGAAATTTGAAGTGGTCATAGCAGGGATCGAGCCCGGGATCTCATGTTCAAGAGGCGCGCATACTAACTATTGTACAACCGACGGATCTCAACAATAAGGACGGTCAATGTACTGTACGATCCACTGCTCAAGGGAGCCACTGAGTGAAACTCTCGAGTAGGTCTGCTATAGATGGAGGCGTGTAATTATTCAAATGAACAAATTAACCTCTGAAAAATCAGTTGTAAAATAGAAGACCTATGGTGTAGTTAATATCAAAGAACAGTTACCGCAGATAAACTGTGTACCTGTATTATACACAAGCAATTTGCCAAATATTAAAAAAAGAGATGTTTAAATTGTACCAATAGTCTTTTGAGAACCTAACATAAATATTATCAAAAATTTAGTGTATCTAAGGCCTACAAGAAGGCCTTTTACAATCAACGTTAAACAAACATCTAGGAGAACACATGCATATACATACATACTCGTAAATGTTATAGCAGCCCATTATTAAATACGATAATCCACCGAAAGAGAATTTGTTAACTTTTTTATACCATTAGCTTCAAATGGACCCGAAAGGCCCAATCACAAATCATTTTAAAAAAAAGTTATCTCGTTTTACTTTTGTTGCTGTTGCTCTATTGTAAGTCCACAATGCAATCGTTGTTATTTTTGTACTTTTCATTCATTTGGCTGTGTACTTGTCTCTATCCTTGCCTCTACCATTGTTGCTGTTACTGTCGTTGTTGGGATATTTTCAATTAATTAACAGACAGATTCTTAAGACAATATTAGCATTATAAATTTCTGGTTCTCCTTTGAGATCCGTAACTTGCAGTCTCTAAGATATTTCAATGAATTTAATGCATTGGTCGTATGAGGGCTTCGGGTAGTTGGTTTGATTTGAGTTTACTTCAATGTGTGACTCAGATTCTAATCAGATATTTTCATTAGTCAAAAACATTACCTCTGTGTTTCATTGCAATTCACATGGTAATTGTTATTTAAATTTTTAATAATGATGTTACATATACAATTCTTGTTATTGTCTCCAGCATTGTGTTTCCTGCAGTTAATCTTATATGGTCTGGCTACTTTGGTATAGCAGGGCATCCATTGAATTTGCTACAGTAATGAAATTGCCTGGTTGTGTCTATTAATTAGCAAAACATTTGCAGTTTGCACGCTTCGCATGTATGACTAATGCGATTTGCGATTTGTACATTCATGTATTCTAGGATGTTTCTTATAAACTTGTTTTTAAATTTTTTTTAAAAATGATTACTAGTTGCGTTGTGGAACTTATATTTAAAACACATATTCCTTTTTTTCCTCCAATTTATTGTTTCTATAAATACAATAATTACACAGTACGACAAAATCCAAATTTTTTGAGTACGCATGAGCAATGTTAACAGAATATGAAAATAGGCTTAAAATAAAGAAAAACGTGTATCGGCGTTTTTGGCGTAGAATACGTCTTACCTTACGGTATAGGGAGTCATGTCAGATTGTTGTTGTTGTAATCTTTATTTCATTGATTATGAGGAAACGGCGAGATAACTTTTTTTAAAATTTTTTTTGAAGGTAAATGAAGATGTTATCTTTCGTTTGATATACATTTCATATTGGTTGATATCTTCCTAATATTTAAATTTCTCAAATGAAAATTGTTTAAAACATACACTCAAACAAATGTGTGGTGTTTGGTTGAGTGTTTGAGTTTGTAGCGTGAACATAAACTATGCTGCTGTTTCAGTGTGGACACAAACCTTCGGCTGTTGTTTTGATTGACGAAATATTGAAATTTCGTATATTTACTTATGTATTTAAGTGAAACAAAATGTTAAATGTGAATTTGAATTTAAGATGGATATATAATTATAAAAAATATATGAAAAAATTAATTCATACATTTTTTGTTAAATGAAAGTGATGCCAAGTAAGCAAAATAACAATGCTGTTTGACAGCAGCTGACAGTTGACGTTTAGAAGTCACGGGCGATGTCTTAACACTTTTTGCTACACGGTACCTGTTCGATTTCTGTGAACACATTAGTAAATGTTACACTGGAAAATAAAAAAAAGCGTTCAATTATATGATGACGTTACATTTAACTAATATTAATACTTAAAATTATTTAAAGACAAAGTGCAAGCACACGTGTCATTATTTTCATGCTCAACACTTTTTGTTTTATTCCCACAAAAATCAAAGAATGCAAAGCAACAGACTCTTGTATATACATACATACATTGTTATATTCGCACATACGCTACAAAAGTTCACAAAATTTTCGTTGCTCTCTTGCTATCTCATTTTTATATTCGTATAACCACGCCATTATTCTCTTTACTCTGAGAGTGCTTCGCATTACACAATACAACTATTCGCTGCCGCTACATCAGTGTGTGTGTTTTTTCGTTGTTTGACAATCTGTGTTTCACAGTCGGATAAATCTGTGTTTTATATTGTGGTAACTCACCCTTATCATTTAGTGGTATGAAAAATAGATGCTGGCCGATTCTGAGACCTACCCGAAATGCACACAAAATTTCATACAAATCGGTATAGCCGTTTCGGAGGAGTTTGACGGCAAACAATGTGTGATCGTGTGATTTGCATATATACGTGAAAAAATGGAATATGGGCATTTCTCCAATGTCGAATGCGACATTCGTACGCATTCAAAGTGAAAAAAGAACATATGCCAAAACATTATTTTATTTTGGCATAGGCGAAACTTATAGGTCTTGATTAGCACTATAATTGGTGCTAAGGTTGATTTTGGGCAATTGTTCGTTTTGAAGATACAGTAGAAACTCGATTCTTGCAGGTAATGAAAACACGGCTCGGTGCAAGTTTCGAGGTTGTCACAAGCACCGAGTATTAATTTCCCATACAAAATAAAAGGCATATACATCTCTTTATGACACCGCACCTCTCAATAGTCAGCTTAGAACTGATTCAAATTACATCATTTCATCAGCAGCATAAAACGACGGGGATTTCCCGAAATGTATTCAGTCTAAGAAAACGTAACCAAAGCAAGCACGTAAGAGTAATACAAAAATGTTGCAAGTATCGAGTTAACAATTTTCGGATGTCGCAAGTACTGAGTACGTAATGAAAAATATTTATATGTTGCAAGAATCGAGGTGTGCAAGTATCAAGTATGTGGAAGAATCGAGTTACTACTGTAATTAAAAAAAAACCAAGGCAGTCGCACACGACAAAAACAGAAGTCGCTTTCAAGGCGAACAGTTCAAACACAGATTTCAGCGAAACATAAAGAAATAATTTAATGTGAATAATTTTAAAATGTTATGCATTGACGTATCTTAATAATGTTTTATATTTGATTCAAAAATATTAAGCAGTTTATTGTTTATTTAATTTTAATCACTGTCATTTTGTTCCGTCATACTTTTTATGTTTGTGTTTTTACTTTTTATGTAATTAGACATGCATAAGATGATTATAAATCCTCCAAAATGGTATACACACAACTAAAAGAAAATCACTCATATATTCAATTTATTTATTTTTACAACTAAACTTATAAACTTGACAAAATCTCTTGAACAAAGAAAAACAAAAATAGGTATATTTATATTATATACATATGTAAAAACAAAGTACAAAAACCAACTTAACTGAGAATAGTATTACTAAATTCAATTAAAGTTTTTTTTAATAGAATATGCAGTCTTAGCTGCTTCTACCGGTTAGCCATCGCTACAAAACGAATGCAATTGGGATATACGTGAAATGTTTTTCACTTCCTTCCATTTTTCGTCCAACTTATAATGTAGAGACAAGTTTTCAATTTGAGCAGATGGCATAAAATACATTTTAATTCCATTTATAGTGTTTTCTGCACATTGACAAAACGATAGTGCATCGGGTAAAACAAAATTTTTAGATTTGGTTATTTGCCACACTTTTATTTTAATGACGGCTCCAACTCCATCAACGGCTCCCTTTCCGTGAGAACTATGAAAAAATTACATTCCATATATAAACATCCAATTTGCTTTATAATGTCATTCAAGATTGTCAAAATTAAGCGCAGCTTCCATCAGAAAATATTGAAATCTTTGAAAAACGCCCAGAGCTATGTGGTTATCTATTTTACGCCATTGTTGCCCCTTTACTTCATCATCCATATTAGCCAAATATGCAAGAGGAATAAATTCATCTTTTAAATCTGTTAGGCACATCTTACAATACCTTGTCATGCAATATTCATTCTGAATATCGCAGCAAACTGCTTTAAAAACTGTTTCAAAATCTCTGGAAAAAGATGGAATACTTTTCGTACAACTTTCCCAAAAAAAACCGAAATTTGCATGATACATGCAAACACACATATTGTGCTGCATTTTATTTACTAACTGGACATGGCAAGGTCGCATTGTAAAAAAAAGTTGATTTGCCTAGCTCTTCGCTTGGAAAATCTTTTTTAAACAACTCATATGATTCAGACACCGTCATTAATATCAAGCGCTTAACTACTAATTTCCCTTCAATTATAAGTGTGTCTTTCTTTCCTGAAGCTTGCACACTAACATTATCACTCTGATAAAAATCATTGATGGTATTAACTAGGCTTTCTGACACTGTTCTGCTGGATTGGTTTACGTTTTCCTTTTCTTCAATCAGCTTATATTTTTTGACCAGGACGTCAATAGCTTTCAACCTTTTGTGCATGTCCTTTGGCATTGATTTCTCCACTTTTTTAACCGCTTTCGCCAAGGTTTGTCTACATTCGTAAACAGCGTTTTGGTTTTGACGTGCGTTGGACATTTACTTTTCCAACAATTTTTGGCGCCTCTCTCGTTGTCGTATGCGATTAAATTTTCGTTTCCCTTAAATTATTTCGTCTTTACCTTCAGGCAGCGCTCTCAACGTCTGTCTGACATTCCGCATTCTTTCCTTATTTTTTAATTTATTGATTTGTAATTTTGTTTCATCATCCTTTAACCTATCTCTCCACCGTTTGCAGTTGGATTTATTTTTCTCGCAGGCGTTTTTACTCATCTACAGTAAAAAATTTAATATTTTGTACTTACATATACAAAAAAAGACATTTTAGAAAAAAAATTATTTTCAATTTGTACATTTTACACTTACGATGTCGCTCGCGACAAACTTTAATTAAGTACCAAGTGCAAAGTTCTTTGATGCGTATTGTACAAATACCTTCGGCGCACTGATATCAACTGTTCTTTTTCAAGGTCGCACACTACATTCAAATATACGGTAAAGTAAAAAAAAAATTTACCGCAATTGGCAATCAGATTATCACTTCGTTAACATCGCATAATGTCTCTCATTAAGAACATTAATCAAAACAAAACGTACAATAGAAATGTTCAAAACAGAACTTTTGCACTTGATCGAATTTGCACTTGGATATTTCAAAATGTGTTATGTATAAATGTAAAATTTGTTAACAATAGTTAAATTTGATGGATTCCCTATAAAAACATATTAAAACAACATACTTTTATAGACTTTGAATTTTTTGCATGCGGTTGACATTTCTGTAGAAATGCCCATATGCTGATGTTGATTCAATAATTTTTGCTAAAATACTTTGTGAAGCTAATCCAACGGCTCCTTCTGAAGAAATATTTGAAATAGAAAGTAATATTGATATGCTTTCTGAAGCATCTGTATCAACAACATCTTCTGAATTTGTACCAACAACAAGTGAATTAGGATACAAAGTACCACATTGTATTACACAAAAAGATTTTAATAACCTAGTTCGTGATTCACGTATGGCAAACAAAATTAGTGAGGTTGTTGGTTCACGTTTGAAATAATGGAATTTGGTAGGCAATGATTTTAAAATAACTGCTGGAGGTAAACGTGGTCATTAGGGTTGTTCTTATTTTTCAAAAATTAATTATCAGGCTTCCCCGGGGATTTTTTGCTCCTCTCCACTAAAAAATTAACCCTGCTGTTAGATTAGAAAAAACTTACGAATCTTAGATTGAGGGACCATTTGGTCCATACTGCAATTTTCATCCAAAATAATAATTTTATCTTATTCTTTGTAACTATTTTGGTTCAAAAATTTCTAAAGCAAGTATTTGACATATCAAAAACATCCGCTAACATATCAAAAACATCTTCTAAATATTTGACATGAATTTACATTCGCTTGGTAATGAAAAAACTTACGAATCTTAGATTGAGGGACCATTTGGTCCATACTGGAATTTTCATCCAAAATAATAATTTTATCTTATCCTTTGTAACTATTTTGGTTCAATAATTTCTAAAGCAAGTATTTGACATATCAAAAACATCTTCTAAATATTTGACATGAATTTACATTCGCTTGGTAATGAAAAAATGTACTATTGACCAAATGGTCCTCTAATCTAAGATTCGTCATTTTGTATTTTTCTCAGTCCTGAATAAAGTTAGAAAATTTAATTTTCGCACATAACATTGTTTTATTAAAAGACCCCATTAGCAGAAAAATTTAGTCAGTATATATCACCGTTCCAAAGTTACAAGGGAAAACAGAAAAAATTTGGACCAAATGGTCCTAATCTAACAGCAGGGTTAAGTATGGAAAATTTAGTGTTGACCAGAGGTCATCTAGTGGACCCGGAAATGACCTAAAGTATGTAAAATGGTCATATGGACAAAAATACCTGTTTTTATAAAGTTTTTCCAGTTTTCTGATTGTTTAAAACAAAATAAGACTTATATTCATGCTAATTATTGTTAATACATTTAACCCTTTGACGACGAAGAATTTTCCGCTGGGAATTTTCAAAATTTTATTGCGGATTCTTACTCTTAAACACAACATATCAAGTCTAAAGTGTTGTCAAAATTTAAAAATTGTTACTCCTTCTACGAAAAAAATCATGGGACATATGTGTCCCCTTCGTCGTCAAAGGTAAAAATTTGGCAACAAATGCATTGTATATTAAAAAGCATATTGTCGTTACAAAAAGTAAACATGGACACGCATGCACTATAGTGTTGGTATATTTACATTGCAAACAAACAAAAAAGAATTCCAACTGCTGATCGTTTGTTTACATTCACTTTGCATGATAATGCATGCACAAAACTGGTTCTGTAAAAACTGGTTCGCAAAGCATGCGAAAGCGATTCTAGCTATTAGTTTCTAATCAACTGTTCAACGGTTTGCATGGTGCAATTTGTGCATTAATTCGTGTTATTAGTTGTGTATAAGTTATTTTTTGAAAATGAGCAAATTGCGTCGGTTTTATAAAACAGAGGATGAAATTGTACAGCTTTTGAACGCGTCGGATAGTGAAGATGAAGAAAATGTGTTGGAATTAGACATCGAGGATAGATCTGTTTTGGACGATTTTACGGATTTAGCGAACGGAGCCGAAATCGAAATCGAAGATATTCTGCAGAGTGAAAAACCTTCAACGAGCAAATATTCTAAGGCTGATGCGTCAATGGCAAAATGTGTTCCCAAACCTAAAGTTGCCAAAGAGCTTTTAGTTAAATTTCAGTGGAAAAAAGACAATCAAAATTACATTTCGCCAGCTTATACTGACCCTGATTATATATACGGACAGGTTTTAAATCCAAAGGTAAGCGCTGATGAGGACGTACCAGCTGTTTTAGAAATCTTCAATGCCGTTTGTGATTTCGACACACTACTAGAGCACATAATTCACCAAACGAAACTTTATTGTGAGCAAAAAGGTACAATATTTTCTATAAGCAAAGAAGAGTTGAAAGCGTTTTTTGCGATGATTATAGCAATGAGTATTCACAGATTGCCAGAAATAAGATTATACTGGTCTACGATGGAAATATATTCAGTACCGTTTATTTCCAAAGTTATGACTCGAGATCGTTTCGAAAAAATCCTTTCCAGCTTACATTTTGCTAACAACGCTGAACAGCCAAGCCGTCATGACCCATCATACGATCGAGCCTTTAAAATTAGACCAGTAATAACACACTTCAACTCTGCATTTGGAAAAAATTTGAGCCAAGGCAAATGCCAATCTATAGACGAGCATATGGTAAAATTTAAGGGCCGCAATATAATGAAGCAGTATATGAAAGATAAACCCATAAGCTGGGGCTTTAAATTGTGGTGCCGTTGCGATGCTAAGAGTGGTTATCTATATAAAATTGATATATATACAGGCAAGAAGGAAGAGAGAGAGGTTGGTCTTGGCGAATCCGTTGTTATAGATAAGGCAGCAGGATTGGAAAATATGGGAATATAACTTTATTTCGATAACTTCTTCAATAGCCCAATATTATTACATAAACTTATGACCAATGGAATACGAGCCTGTGGAACAATCAGAAAAAATCGTGCACAAATGCCAAAATTTGACCCCGATAAATCTTTTGTTCGTGGAGACTTCCAAAGCTTTGTGTCAAAAGGAGTTTCGATTGTGAAATGGATGGATAATCGTGCAGTGCATATGGGATCCAATTTCATAAATCCAATCGACACCGTGAATGTCAAAAGACGCCAGGCAATAAAATTAATGTGACATGTCCAAAAATGATTTCCCAATATAACACAGGAATGGGAGGCGTTGATCTTATGGACCAAAAAAAGGTATAGTAAAATGTAAATATCTGCTAAGTATCTTTTTAAGTAAGTACGATTTTTTTATATATTTTCAGTCATACTATGAATATGATCGTAAATCGAAGATCAGATTTTATATTCGTCTGTGTTTTGATTTAGTGGATTTGGGTGTGCAAAACTCACACATAGTGTATGACATGATCTCCAGAAGTAATTCAAAACCATTTTCTATAAAACATCTGGAGTTTACGACGCAGTTGGCTACACAGTTAATAAACGGCTATTGTAGTCGAAAAGTTGGTATTGCTTCGACATCACGAGAATCAGTAACGCGATCAAGACTGGTTGCAACACCGGATTTAGCTGGACATTATCAAACAAGAACGGAAGGAGGAGTCAGAAAGCGATGTGTTGTTTGCGCAAAACAAGGAATCGAAAATCGAACAAACATAATATGTTTTGCATGTAAAAAACCTATGTGCTTTACTGGGGAGAGAAATTGTTTTAAAAATTATCACAACTAAGTTCGATTTTGATGCAGTTTATATGAACCATTTACAGGATCTCATAAATTTGTATTCATTTCTAAATTTTTGTTTATGTTTATTTTAAGTTTGTTACTGAATTGTATTTGTTTTCTTTGTTTTTTAATTATAAAATATTAAATAAAAAAAAAAAATCTTTAAAAAAATTCTACGCTTTTTTTACCTTTGACGACGAATGGGACACATATGTCCCATAATATTTTAAGCCGACCCGTGTAAAGTATAGAAATAGATTAAAATGCGTTGATTAACAAATTTACATAAGGCATTGGCACATCTAATACTAAAAGTATAACCAACAGTATCATTAAGAGCCCGAGATATTAAAAAACTAGAATTGCCAAAAAAAAATACAAATTTCTGACTTTGAGATGCTCTTAAACCCAATTGAAACATTAAAACCTTAATTTTATTACGAAACCCAAAGGAAGCATTTGTTTTTTTTCGAGCAACACTGATTTCGTCAAAATCCATTAAAAAATGTGCCTGTAATGTTGAAAAAACCAAATGGGACATATGTGTCCCGTTCGTCGTCAAAGGGTTAATATAACTATAGTAAACATTACTAATATTTTATGATACCAAATCTGTTTTTGATGTGTTAACATTTATAGCGGCGTATAGGGACTAAATCTATAAAAGTCAACACATGCAAACAACACACAGACAGGTTTTCTGCTGCTGCTAAAACCAGATTTTATGCTGCTGCTAAAACCAGATTTTCTGCGACTGCGAAAGAGAAAAATGACGTGTTAAACGAAAATGAGCGAGCAAGAGAGCAATGAAAGAGTGGTGTGGCAGGGGTGAGGCAAACGAAATTGTATCTATAGCGTATGTATTAACATAATAATGTATGTATTTATATGGGTCTGTTGCTGTTGTTGAACAGAGATATAAAGCATAGCAACGCAAAATTTCATTTGCAAGCTATGGCCAAACAAAGCGAGTCATTTGATGTTCAGCATTGCCCGGTGTATACAAAAAAACTGTTACTTTTTATTTTCCAATGTAACATTTACTAATGTGTTCATAGAAATCGAACAGGTACCGTGTAGCAAAAAGGTGTTAACATATCATCCGTGAGTTCGAACACTCATTGGTTTTTTTTTGAAGGAAGGAAGGAAGGCACAAAAATTAAAACGTGCTGCATCTAAAAAAAACAGAGATAATTGTAGTAATTCCTTATAGTCATCGCGGATTTGTGACAAAGTTAATTGTTCCTGCAGGTAGGATATAAGAGTTTTACGTTCCAGACTATGAATTTTTAAGGCCACAACTTGGTCTTCAATGCCAGTTTTAAATACTTGCTTATTTAAATTTGGCCAAGCCTTTGAAAAACGGTCAAACATGACTACTCCAGGTCCTGAGGTTAGAGAGAGCTTCGACTCAAAAACATGGCGCAAAATAATTTCATAAATATGATGACGGCATGGTAAATGTATTATATTTTGCTGAAATTTTCTTTCTAAAAGCACTGCAGCTCCTGCTTTAACTCCTGTATTAATAGTAGTTATATCGTAAGATATAGCTTTGACTTATTCAACAATATTCCAGTCTACTAATCTACGATAAACTGGTTCAGCGATATTTACGCCAGAAGAAGACTCTAACTTCGGAGCGCCAAGGAATTTAGTTTTTGTGGCCTAGTAAAACTGCGACGCGATCAACTTTATTACGACACTTTACATCTGACACCAATTTGCCATCAAAATGGGCAACTAATGCGCCGCTTGCGTTTGCCTGTATAGTAAAATGAAGAAGTTAGTAAAAATTATTTGTTAGTGATTTAAAAGATGTTTTTGACTAAAATTGATACTTCAATTTTATCTCAACTTACTTTTTCGCTAAATTCTGCAGCAATTTCATTGAATTGTGAATCACGATTGTGTTGGCGCATGCGATGAATTGCGAACGATTAATGGCAAGTTCCTTAACAGAATGTCAAAGTGGTTCCGCAGCTGCTATAAGAATATGAACCGCCATACCATCTGAGACTTTGGCATTGTCTAACGCTGATAATAAGTGTGGTGTAAAAATATTTTTTCTGCCGCGTTGTGTATCAGAAGTAGTTTCCAAAATTGAATTTTCCAACGGTGATATATCTACTTCGTTGTTATCAATGCCAATGTTCTCATCTTCATTTAGGTCACTTAAGCCCATGGTTGTTAAAAGTTTAGTACCTTCATTATATTTCCGTTTCCTTGCAGATGCTTTTTCCTGTCGTTCTAGTGCACGTTTTTCACACCCATACAGCATTTTATCAACTCCCGCCATGCAACCGGGACGTCCTTTTTGTCGCTGAATTTCTAAAAACTTTCTATCTTCTACAATTTTTATTTTTTCAAGTGCATCAAAAGTAGCTATGTCGAATAAATCGTCTAAGTTCTGAGTAAATTCATCAACGACTTCCTTTTGAGAAATTGATCTCTTCTCTGATTTAGTTTTTCCAATTTTTTTCCACATTTCGTAAAGCTTTAATAACTTATCAACACATTTATCCTCTTTTCTAACGGGTATTCTTGCTTGTTCCCAAAATATTTGCGCAGTCCTGATTGAAAGTTTTACGCTTTCTTTGGCAGTAATTTGCTCCAGTAATTTGATGCATTGTGTAACCAATTAAATCAATTCCGCGTAAGTTGGCCACATCATTTCGCGTTGTTACATTAGAAACATTTAAAACGTTTTGGTGAGACATACTAGTTGTTTATTTTAAATTTATAAATTTCGAATAATAGAACACTTGTTTACTCAATCACTTGCAGGTCGAGTGTGCGAGCTCGTAGTGCGCGGTTCAAAGCGGAAAACTGAACTGAACTTCTACTGAAGAGGAATAGAATGTTTGACAAGAGACAATGGTTTTGCGACAATTCGGCAGCAGAAGTAACGGTAAAATAACGATCATGTGCTTGCCAATGCATGAAGCAGAGGAAAATTGCGGACAAACCCAAATAGAAAAATAGAAAAAAGTTCAAGTTATAGAGTAATAAAAAATTAATGTGAGTCCGATCACAGGGGAGATGTGTAAACATCTAGTAATGAAGTTGGAAGTAAATTTTTACTGATAATGAAATTTAATTTGCATTACCAGTCAAATCATAGGACCGTATTCATAATAATCAGTAATCGGGTATTACTGATTACTGAAAATTCAATGCACCTCATTGTAATCATGTAGGCACTTTATAAAAATTGCTGAACAAAATTTTAGTAATCAGTAAAAATTTACTAGTTAAAGAATTATTTTTACTGAAACTTTAGTAGTACTGCAAAGTGCCCGTCTATGGTAAATGCCTTAAGTACAATTAGTTAATATTGGCTTATGGTAACTAAAATAAGATACATATATAAATTTTTGACTCGATTTTATTTAAAAATCTATGGAAAACTGCATCTATAGTAGTGGAATTGTTAGTTGTGGGGGTTTGTGGAGAATTGCTCATATGCAAGTGGGAAACGTCAAATAAAAATTTTGATAAAGCTTGCGACTGTGGGTTTGCAAAATTTGTATTAAAATCTCCACCCATAATAATTGTCATGAGATGGAGATTGTTACCCAATTGTCGTGCACCAGCTTCAGTGTAAGGCAACAGTACGTAATGAAGATATGTTATAATCTTAATTTATATTGGAATCTAATAGAAATTTTATTAGAATTAACATTACCTCCATTCAGCTTTGATACACTTTGTGTTGTTTTATGTCCTGAGTTATAATTTTTTTGGTGTTTTGTAAAATATTTTATTATTTTGTATTTGTTGCGGTTGACAAGTTATTAATCAGCTGTTTACTGATATGTAATGCATGTAGTTATTTTACAGCATAGATAAAGGAAATAAGTAGATATCGCACAGGTGTTGTCAAGTACTACCACTAGGTGCTGTGTTGTCGTTTTGTAACTCTCACTGAAGTTTCTCATAACTTTCATTGACGTTTGTTCAACACTGTGGGAAATTTGATGCATACAAAAAAAGTATAATTTTCCAGGTTGTTATTCGAACAACAAACTTCATTTTTTTATATCATTTTGTTCCCCACTTTCAAATTAAAATTTTGTTATTTTGATTGTGTCTTTTTGTTTACTGTTATTGTTGGTGTTCGTTTGTGTTGAATTTCAGAGCAACGGACAACAACACAAAAACAAAATCCTTGTTGATGTTGCCTACCACACCTATTGTTAGCACCTGTTCTAAATACATCTTGCAAGGTATATTTTGTTCGGGATCAAACATTGTAATTATTACATTCAGCTCCATCTAGAAAATATCCCATTGAACAACAAATTTCCCAAGGCATGTGCGATATCTAGTTAATTCCTTTACCAATGTTTTACAGCAATGGTTTTCGAAAATTAGTAGCTACTATTGCACACTAGATGGTGTATTACACTAATACACTCATACATAGCTCACACCGATTTGATAACGCTTTACGATTGGTTAACGATTACATCGCACATCTTAGTCTGAATTTGTGATTGTATTGTGAAAAAGATTTTTACCCCCAGCGTATAGATGTTTACACATCAAAAATTTTCAAGGTCCAGTTATATAATACGCAATGGTTGAAAAACAAGTGTTCCAGTTATTGGATAGTTCAAGTTAAGGGGGTTCAAGTTAACGCGACTTCACTATAGTTATGTTAAATGTATTAACAATAATTAGCATGAATATACTTCTTATTTTGTTTTAAATAATCAGAAAACTGGAAAAACTGTATGAAAACAGGTATTTTTGCCCATATGGTCATTTTATATACTTTAGGTGTTTTCCGGGTCCACTAGATGACCTCTGATCAACACTAAATTTTTCATAGTTCATTTTTTAGTGGAAAGGAATAAAAAAATCCCCGGGGATCGATGCAAAACAAACTTTAAAATTTTCCACTATTAATAAGAACACCGCTAGTGGTCATACTGTTCAATTTGATGAACATTTTGATTTATATGAAGATGAAAAAAAATTGGTTACTGCAATAAAGTTGACGAATTGTTGAAAGAAGTGGGACAACGACATGTTTCAAATGTATGGCGTCTATTCACCTATTCGTCTGTGGAAAGCCTAAAAGGAGTGTTATTGCACAATGGAAACAAACATCCATCAGTTCCAATCGTTTACTCAAGATTCTTGAGTTAATTTATTACAATCAACATAAGTGGATGATTTGTTGTGATCTCAAAGTTGTTGGAATTTTAACTGGTGTAAAAAAAGGGTTTTTTATGTGTTTGGGAGGGAGGGGTGTAAAAGACATCTACGTTATACTAGTCATAAATGGGATGCACGTGTACAATTCAAACTCGGTCAGTTGCGCATCGATCACATTCCTTTGACAGAGTCCAACAAAGTTATTTTACCGCCATTACATATCAAATTAGGATTAATTAGAAGTTTCATTTGTGCATTGGATCATGAAAGTGCAGCTTTCAAGTAACTAAAACCTGGTATTTTTGAACTAACTTTAATTGATTTTATTTATATTTTCTTGCAAGTTTATTCGATGGTCCACAGACAAAAATACTAATTCAAAATGATGTGTTTAGGAGTTTATTGAATCCTGTTGAAAAACGTGCATGGAATGGTTTCATTGATGTCTTAAAAAATTTTTTGGGAAATACGAAATCGTATAACTACAAAGATATTGTTAAAGAAATGGTTTCAGCGTAAGGTGAAATGAAAGTTAACATGTCTTTAAAAATTCATTTTTTGCACAACCATTTAGACTTTTTTCCTTAAAATTTGCGCGATTTAAGTGATGAGCATGGAGAACGTTTCCATAAAGATAATGTTACAATAGAAAATCGTTTCAAAGGAAAAGACATGACTCACATGATTGCTGAATATTGTTGGAATTTATGCCGTGATACAAATCCTGAAGATTACATGCGAAAAAATAAACGACCACCATTTTTCACACAAAATAATAGTTAAGATTTCATATTAATTTTTGTATTTTTACATTACATTTACATTACATTACATTACATTAATTTTTATTTTTTAACTTTACATGAAAATTAAAGCGCCATGTAGTGGAGAAAAAAATAGTTTTTTTAATACAAAAAAATTCAAATTTAATTCCCTTTTCAAAACTGGCTCAACTGGGGGTTCACCCATTCTGTTTTTATATAACTTTTTATAATAGTATTACTTTACAAGTGAACCTCCAGGGTCCTTCGAAGCTTAAAAATCGATTTTCTCAAAAGCAAAATGCCGAGACACGTGTTTCTTTAGTTTAAGCCTTTTTTTATATTCTGTTAACATTTGTCATGTGTACCTACCACTGTCGTATTGTGTTATATGAACAATTTCCATATTATCGTCCAATATCACCTTTCACATTTCAATTTTCTGAACAAATATTGTCATATTTTAAAATAGCGTTTGGGTTTATTTTTAAGTGCATTGAGGGAGCTGAAAATTTTGTTTGTTTTGGGTGAAATTTTGAATGTGAAGTTTTGTGCAATTTCGTACATGAAGCTTTTTATTGTATAGGAAAAAATATATTGGTTACACAGTTTGACCACATTTCTATTGTACATGCATTGAAGAGAAACTTGTTATCTTATACCCTTTTCACATTTACCGCGTTTCAGCTGAAACGCCGGCGTTTCGCTCTCTTTCGATGATTTCAGCGAAACACACTTTAATTGGGACTTATTTCCATACAACAAACATTATGCTCTTTTTACTGTAGTTTGTTTGAAACCACAGTAGAAATGAGAGAGAGCACAGTGTTGTACTCCAATAGTAGTTAAAAAAAGGAGTAAAATGAAAAAATTTCCATTGCTGGTTCAAAGCAAATGTCAGAAAAATGAGGGAAAACAAATCTGTTTGTTTACATTTCTAGTTTGCTTTGTGGTGGTACGTACTTATTGCAATGTGATTTATGAATATAATCATTTATATCTTTGAATGCATTCATTGCTTTATCATACAATGATATAAATTCTAATATTATAAAAATTACATTAATTTTTTGATATTATTTTATATTTCTTTATTCACAAATGTGCGTTTGTGTTGTTTACAGTCAATACAGAAAACACAAAACAGAAATGAGAAATGTCACATGAAACCACAGTAGTTAAAAAAAGCACAATGTGAACACCATGGTTTCGAAATGATCTCAAGAGAGCGAAACGCCGGCGTCCCAGCTGAAACGCGGTAAATGTGAATAAGCTATTACTTAGAATTTATCCATTAATACGAATAGATCTTTTGTAGAAGCAATATCCTAAAATCCTCGAGTACTACGAGTAGAAACAATCTGCTATGATTTAGCTCTTCGATTAATTCAACATCATTTGGAGTTGAGTAGCTGACGTATGATCTAGTTAAATTGAACAATTCACCCCTGTGAACTCGAACACATACTGTTCCGTTCTTTTGATTTAGTTAAATATTTTTTAAATTTCAAATAGAACACAAGTTTGAACATGTAAAGGGTTTTCAATAAGAGCGCTACACACGTTTTTTTAAATAAAACAAAACCGGTTTTAGATATCAATGAAATTCGTTATTCCTGTGAAAGTACGTTCGATGCCATTATGTACGGAACTCGATTTCTTTTGCATGGCCACCACGGGCACGCTTGCAGAAGTCCAGACGCCGAATCAATTTTTGACAGTTTTCAAGCATAAATCGGGCGATACTGCTGCAATTTCACGTTCGAAATTCGTACGAAGTTCATCAATCGTCGCTGGCTTGTTGGCATAGACCATAGACTTGACGTAGCCCCACAGGAAATAATCTAACGGCGTCAAATCGCACGACCGTGGCGGCCAATCGACTGGGCCATTTCGTGATGTAACACGTTCACCAAACTTGGTTTCCAATAAATTGATTGTGGCATTCGCTGTGTGGCTTGTGGCGCCGTCCTGTTGGAACCACATGTCCTCCAAGTCCATATTATCCAATTGGGGCCAAAAATATTCGGTTATCATTGAACGGTAGAGATTCGCATTCACAGTAATGTGCCGGTCTTGATCATCACGGAAGAAGTACGGCCCAATGACGCCGCCGGCCCATAAACCGCACCAAACCGTAATTTTTTCGGGAAGCAATGATGACTCATGTATTACGTGTGGATTGCTGTCTGACCAATAACGCGTATTTTGCTTATTGACGAAGCCATTCAGCCAGAAATGAGCCTCATCGCTGACGACCATATATTGGACGTAGCGCTCTTAAAGTTGAGGCCACTGACTCCAAACTTTGGTAGTAAATTTTAATAATTTCGACTTGTTGGCTCGTATATCTTTCCATGATAAAATGGCAAACCTTACGGAAGAGAAATGTCAAAAGAGCGGGAAAAATATGACGTCGTTTGCTGTCCCTATCGATTTACTTTTCTGGCGTCTCTGTTGAAACCCCCCTATACATAATCTCACAATAGCGGGATTCTTGTATATTTAATGCCTACGCAAATTTCCCACTCGATAGTACTCCCTCATCAATGATGTACCCAACCAACTTTTACCACTGGTATACCTGTGCGAATAAATATTGCAATGGGAAAGTAAACATTAATTATACATACAGATTTTTTTCCATGTTGACATTAACATAATGTAAATTTAAGTAAAACAAACAAAAATTGTTAACAATAAATTAAAATAATAAAAAGTCTAAAGCAAAATTTGCTTAATTAGAGTTACACCAACATTTGCATAACCAGTGTTAGATTATTTTATTAATGGGAAACAAAACATTCGAAAAAACATAAACAAACGACAGGAATTCGTACGTTTTGTTGTATATAGCGCTAGTTCTGGCTTTTTAATTAATTACATTTAAACTTTAATGATTTTTTATTGCCGGTCATAACAAGGTATTGCACTGTTTTTATAAAGGTGTTAATTGCAATTGTATAGAGGATAATCAGTAAACTTCTAAATTATGTTTTATATGTACTAGTTAAACGTTACCAATTATCACTGAGCGATATTTAAGGTAGACAGTGTTGCCAGTTTAGCATAATTAATACTTTTTTATCATCATTTTTTTTTGGCGTCAGCATAATTTCTATGAAACATGATGCTAAATGCTTTTTAGCATAATTTTCACGAAAGTTCTTCAAAATTATGTTTTTCATGAAATTTTTAGCATAAGTTTTTAGATAGTGCACAATTTTCAATCAAATTTTTTTTGTATTTTACTTTTTAGTAACATGTGACAGTTATATTTCTGAATATATATCGAATCTTTGGGCTGAAAACACACCGGACGTTTATATTTTGATGCACGGAGCAATACATTATTTCTTATGAGGATGAGAAACGAAACATCTGTTCAATACATTTTCTTGCCTCATGGGTCAAAAACGATTTGGCTGATTCGGTTATTTCAGTCTTAGAGGCGGATTTCTCCCGCATCATTAATAAAGCTTTAAGACTAAGGAACATTTATTTCTATGCTACTTATTTGACACTTTTACATTACATTTCGTGCAAAATTGATATATTGACCTCTTGGATGTAATGATTTTGGAATGTTTTTTGCAAAACAAACATTAAACATTATTAATCTAATTATTTGGAAAAAATAAATGTATTAATGTATTCCAATTTTGCGAAGATGAAGTATTTTGTGTTGTACAATAGCTTGTAAATACAATATATTCCGCGAATTTAAAAAATCTATGAAAACCAGTGTAAATACTTTCCCTAAAAAATGTTCCCTTGATTTTTTTAGTTTTAAGTACCAACATTTTTTTAAAAACAATGTAAAGCATACATGTGGGCACTTTCAATTTAATACGGACGGAAATGCAATACTAAAGTATGAAAATGGTAATGATTTCATTACCGTTAGGGTTTCGCTCTGAATTTCTGACAGTCTGTATTTAGCAACAGGTCATACTTTTGAAAGAAAAGAAAAATGACGCGGTTTTTTTCAGAATAATCAAAGAAAACTGTAGCTAAAGGTAAATTATCAAAAAATAGCATTTAACTTTTCATTAATGCCAAAAACGTGAATATTCTTATACAGAAAATAAAAAATATTTCAAAAATCCTTATCATAGAGTAATGTTTTTCAAACACTTAATATGACAAGCCTACCTACGGGTTTAGGTATCTTTGCATTGTTTCTCAAAAAGTTATGGATCCCAGATTAAAATTTCGGGACTTCCTACTAATAAGTGTAGCTACAAATAAAAACCGAAAATGGAAGTGGTCTTAAAATTAAACCCAAGAAACTTCTGATAAATCATCGGAGCTTTTGTTTTATAAAAAACAAAATTTTTTAAACAAAACTAATTTTTTATTTTAATGTTTTTATGAAATTTTTTCTATCAAAAATACACATCGCTGATTACAAAACGTTTTAACGTAGAATACGTTATACGGTAAGGTAGGGGTGTTGATCTGGAGCACAAAATTTTGAGAAAATGTTTGTCAACTTTCACCCACTTTTACTTAAATATTAAAACATATTTTAGCAATTTTTATATGTTACTCAGTTTTGGTAATATGTTTTGTTTCGAATTACATTAAAAAAATTATATGTCTATATATAAAAGTTTTATGTAGTTAAGGAAATAAATATTTAAGAGCATGATATTTTAGACTTTTTTTGTAAATGCCGCTGTTGTTGTTGGTTTGTAACATAGAGTAAATTTATAGTAGAGCCGCCATTTGTATCATCTGACGTTTCCTTTCACACTCTTCGTGATGCGGTCGGTTTGATAGAGAGATGTTTGACGAAAAGTGATCTACACCAGGTGGAATTACAATAACTTCTTGCCTTAATTTTTCATGCCATTTTGGTGAAAAACTGTGAAATTTAAATGTGTTTTAAACTTTTTTATTGACTGTTATTGTTAGCATACATTTGTGTTGTAGTTAATGCATTAATTTTAACACACAAAACGAAATGCCGTTGTTGTTATTTTGTTCGTTGTTTTGAACCATTGCCTCTATCTGGTATTAGTAAAGCAATTCTTTTCAACATCAAACGTATACATCACACGAGGACAAATGTCAGAAATTTGGTGAGTGAAAGATTTTCTCTACCCATATTTACTCAATGGTTTGTAAATGCCGCTGTTGTTTTTGTTGTTGTTGTGAAATCAAATGATTTTGGCTTTGCTGTGCTTAGTTTATTTATCGAGCAGCGTGTAAATGTGTGTGTGTGTACATTTAGTTTTGTTGGATCGGTCGGTTATTAGTTCGTTTGCAGGGGAACATAAAATGAAGGGAGGGGAGCGTGGACACTTGTGTGTGCTTGAAAGTTTACAGATCTTTGCTGTCGTTTGTTTACTTCTGCGAGCAGCGTGTAAATGTGTGTGTATGTACATTAATACAAAGGATTGGCGATGTATACCATAGAGTAAATATGGGTAGAGAAAATCTTTCACTCACCAAATTTCTGACATTTGTCCTCGTGTGATGTATACGTTTGATGTTGAAAAGAATTGCTTTACTAATACCAGATAGAGGCAATGGTTCAAAACAACGAACAAAATAACAACTACGGCATTTCGTTTTGTGTGTTAAAATTAATGTATTAACTACAACACAAATGTATGCTAACAATAACAGTCAATAAAAAAGTTTAAAACACATTTACATTTCACAGTTTTTCACCAAAATGGAATGAAAAATTAAGGCAAGAAGTTATTGTAATTCCACCTGGTGTATATCACTTTTCGTCAAACATCTCTCTATCACACCGATCGCATCAAGAAGAGTGTGAAAGGAAACGTCAGATGAGACAAATGGCGGCTCTACTATAAATTTACTCTATGATGTATACGCTCACTATATCAATGGCGTTTTTCCTAAACACATTTCTGTGAATACATTGGGAAGTAGTTGGAAAGCAGCTAATCTATTGTGCTGCCATATCATAAAACGTATTGCTGTAGCTGTACTTCAAATGAAGATGTCGCTATAATGTAATACGTTAAACTAGATATAGTTTCATCCTTAAACATATGGCATACAGTCTTCGAGCACACAAACTAAAAAATAAATTAATAAATAGGTTTAAATCATTTATCAAAAATTATATTTAATTCATATATTTTAATTGCAAAATGACTAACGTATTCTACGTCTGACCTATGCGCCCGTGTTATCTAAAACAGGCTTGTTATTTTTGATGTGTTAACATCTATACGCGCGCCTCTAGGGCAGTAAACTATCAGTTTAATACATACGCAAGTGTTAGGTTTGTAAGAGTAAATCATCGTTTGTTTGTTCGTTGCTTGGCAGTCGGTATTGAAAGTGATTATTAGGCGATTTTCATATAATATCCCACGCGATTTTCTCCGGAAATTCATAGCCGATTTTTGGATTAAAAAGCTAGTGCGGGTTTCGACGAAGAGTTTAGGCCAAAAATTAAGGCTATCCGATATCGGCGAGCCGAGATTGAAGTGTTTTAATTTGGAGTATTAATTTGGAGTAATATTAAAAAAGTGTTTTATGTTGATCTTCGGTTATATCGTACGAATATAACAATGTATGTATGTATGTACAAATGTCTGTTGCTTTGCATTCTTTGACTTTTGTCGGAATAAAACAAAAAGTCACTGGGTATTTAAATAATTTTAAGTATTAATATTATTTAACTGTAACGTCATCATATGATTGAACGCTGTTTTTTATTTTCCAATGTAACATTTACGAATGTGTTCATAGAAATCGAACAGGTACCGTGTAGCAAAAAGTTGTTAACACATCGCCCGTGAGTTCGAACACTCATTGGATTTTTTTTTCTCTGTTTATAAAAATTATACGAATTTGTGAATAAAAATCATACTTAAAAACGCTATAGTTGGTGCTAAATAAAACACACAGAGGCAGATATATACAAAATTAACTTTTTTTAATGTTACCATAATGTTTTTGCGTTTTCCACAATTTTTTTTTTGGTGTTTTAAGCATAATTTCTTTCCCTTTTGCACAATTTTCTGGCAACACTGAAGGTAGTATTCACTTTCGAGCAGTTAACAATTTCCATTAATAATTTACATTTGTACCAATGATCTGTAATTCCCACATCAAGAAAATTCTCACATGGACCATGTGAAATGAAACAGTAACATGGTGAATTAGCACAAAAACCCGTTGGTCACAATGAACTGTGTCTGCAACTTCATTTTTTTGAGAACTTTCTGTCAATTTTTCTAGCCTCACTGGGAATGTGCTAGAAAATCTGTGTCTGTAAAGAACTCGATCGAGAGAAAAATATTTTCTGCTTTCAAAACGTTGTGATTATATGTTAAACCTAATATTGAAATTCCAAAAAAGTTATTTAGTGTTTCTTTTTAATATATCTACAGACAAATGATAAATGATGGTAACATATATTTCCCGTTATATTATACAAAAAGCTGCTACCAATCGTTATGGCGGTTCCTGGAACCCTCCCCTCCGTATATCGGAACTTTGGGGGCCCATAACTTTGAAAATAGAAGTCGGCATCAAGTTTTGTATTTAAAGTTTTTTGCTTAAAACTGTGTGCTATACCACTCGCAATAAACATGTCTGTGCTAGGTCAGTGGGAACTACACTAAACTAGGCATTTCACAACTTTTAGCTGCTACTGTGCAAAATATTCCGCCAGATATATTCCTCGGCTCCAATTAATGCCGCACTATTTATTATTCGGTGCTGCAATGATTAGTGTGCGCGACTCTTGTACGACGGTCACTTAGCCATGAAAAAACTTCTCAAAATACCTTTCGGAACCGGTGTAAAACTGTAGGTCTCAATCAGTGAGTGTAAAACTATAAACCGCACAGCTCATTAATTGTCCGAAGCCCCTATCCCTTCAAGGGATGTAATGGGAAACTATTTATTTATTTATTACTTTTTTTATTGACTATTTTACAACCTCAGGAGGTCAGATGACTCACACATATTAATTAAATAAAAAAATTAAACAAATTTCAACATATTCCTCCAACTGGCTCTAGCCTTCGCCTTTTCTCGCCAGTTGGTAACACCAACGATACGGAGGGATTCTTCTGCCTGGTCTTTCCAGCGGAATCTTGGTCGTCCTCTTTTCCTGTTCCATCGGGTACGTTATCGAAAACTTTTTGCGCTGGCTCATCTTCATCCATTCTGATAACATGGTCTAGCCACCTCAACTGGCCTAATTTGATTCGCCTAGCTATGTCCACGTCAGAATATAGATTATATAGCTCTTGGTTCCAGCGACGTTGGTACTCGACGTTTTCTCTAACACGACCACATATTTTAGGGAGGATTTGTCTCTCGAATACTCCCTGCTGTTTTTCATCTGCTTGCGATATGACCCAAGTTTCGGAGCCATATTTCAAGACAGGTAAAATGAGAGTCTGGTATAGCTGGTCTTTTGTCTGTCGAGGGAGGGCTTTGTTCCTAAA
Organism: Phaonia tiefii; assembly: GCA_963931995.1. Classification (NCBI taxonomy): domain Eukaryota; kingdom Metazoa; phylum Arthropoda; class Insecta; order Diptera; family Muscidae; genus Phaonia; species Phaonia tiefii. The sequence goes on along the minus strand of OZ008368.1, from coordinate 223,788,790 downwards.
CTGCTTGCTGAGCCCAAAACAGCATCTATTTGCAAGCACAATTCTCCTAATTATCTCCAGGCTGTCGTTGTTGTTCTTGTTCACGTCGGATCCAAGGTAGACAAATTCATCTTCCACTTCAAAATTAAATCGGTTGTCAACGTTCCAGTGCGGACCAAGTCGAGAGGTTTCTCTAGCCGTTGGCACCATCAATTTTGTCTTGCCCTCATTAACAGCAAGGCCCACCTTCGTTGATTCTTTTCGATTCTTGAAAATACTCCATTAACCTCTCGCAAATTTCGCCCAATGATGTCTATGTCGTCAGCATATGCTAGCAATATATGGGTTTTCATGTTAATGGGCTTGTTCGTATTCACTGCAGCTTTTTTCATTATTATCTTCATTAAGATGTTCAATAGATTGCACGAAAGTGTGTCGCATTGTCTCAGTCCTCGCTTGGTACAGAATGGTTCAATGGTTCCCCACTATCACTGTTGATTTTGTGTTGGTCAGCGTCATTCTACAGAGGCGGATCAGTTTTGCCGGAATCCCAAGTTCAGACATAGCTTCGTACAGTTTTTCCCGTCATTAACTCCTGACGACCTGATTTTTTATTACTAAAATGTACACTTATATAATGCTAACGGATGCAGACATGTTGTTGGATTTTCTGTTTTTAAAAGCTTGATGCATTACCGAACAAGTCAGGCAGGCTCAAGATGTGTTGTTGTAATTAAAGGCGACAGCAACAGGTATATTGATTTTTTTTGTAGGGCTGACACTGTCAACTTCAACACCATGACCGAGCAGTAAAACAGATCAAAGAAGTGCAAAAATAAAATAAAGCTCCGCTCTTCTATCTCTTCCACCTTTGATTGATTTTGATTTTTGACAGCTAATTGGAATATTCCAATATCAAACGAAGTCAGTGGTGCTGTTTCTGGCATTGAGTTACAGAGACAGTTTCTAGTCACATGTCGAGAAACTGTGGAATTATTTGTTTCACATTTGCTCGTTGTGAGACGTTTTCACATAAGTTACAGAACATCGGTTCTGGTTCCCTAAAAAATGGTTAGTCGATTTAAACGCCGTCCGAGAGTTAACTAAACAAATAACATTTGAAATTTTCATATTGTACTCGAATTGTTAAAATTTGCGAGACTTATTCTTATGCTTTCGTCCCATAATAATCCGAATCATATTGATCATATAAAAATTAAAATTCAAATAATCATATTGACTAGTAAAGATAGTAGTTCATAGAGTAGTGGTCCTCGGTGGTGAAATGGTAGTGTGCGTGATTCTTGTGCATGGGAATGTGGGTTCAACTCCTTCTCCGGCCACCTTATGTTTCTTTCGGCTCGGTCACCGGCGACACCATTAAAAAGCACCACAAAATACCGTTCGAAACCGGGGTAAAACTGCTCACTGATTGTGATCCAATCCCTTCCTGGAATCCAATCCCTTCATTTACCATTTTTTATGGTACATGGAGTGGAGGTACAGTGGTTGTCATAACGCCACTTTAGAATTTGTATTGTATAACAAAACTACTTCCATAAAACGAAGATTAAAAAGGAATATATCTAGTATTATAAAACTCACTTGCTGCTTTACTTCCCAAAAAAATTTCGATAACTAGCTATACTCCTGAAATGTGGAAACTACATTTTCTAACAGATCTCTAAAAGTCGATGGTCATGCAAGTAGAACGACGACAAAAACAATATGTTATTCCCAGTTTTACAGAAAAATATAATAAAATAATATAAAAGATGCTTAATACTTTGTACATCGGTTAATCTCTGTGGTGAAAATTTTCCCAATACCCCAAAACTGACATAACCCATTAAGGCCCAAATGCAAACCATGAATAATTTTAATAATTTAATTTTTAATGTCAGTATTAAAACAGTTTTCCTAACATAATGTAAAAAAAAAAAAATAAAAAATATTTAAAGTTATGTTTTTAGAGGTGTACTAAGTTTAGTACAATGGGTGTTTAGGAGTGGTATTTTGCTAAACATCCTCTTTCTAAACATAAAATTTTCAGCCACTTATCACATGATGTTTTCACTCGATTTGAGCACGTAACACATATAAGTTAGTTTGGTATATTTTGAGGGTTGTGACCATTATTTTTTCTGTCTTCTCCGTCAAAAACCCGTTCACATTAAGGATATTGTATTTTGCATTTGTTCGATCGCAATTGGCATATTGCGATATTATATGGAATCCGAGTTACGACATACATAAAAATCGGATCGAAAGAGTTCAAAGAAGATTTTCTAAGTTTGCCTTACGTCACATATATGGGTACGATAACATGCCCGAGTACGAGACTCGTTGTCAGTTACTCAGTTTGAATACTCTAACGCAGCGAAGAATCGCACATAATATTATATTTATCAAAGAGCTTTTGCAACTAATACCTTTTAATGTGCCTACGAGAAATTTTGAGAAGCCATAAGTTGTTTTATGAATATCTTCATAGATTTAATTATGGTTTGAATGAAGTTGTGTTGAGAAGTTTGATTTTAAGTAACTATGCGTGCAATCATTTAGATTTTTTTATGAGTCGCTCAGTTTTTAAAAAGGCGCTTTTCGAATATATTGCCTTACAATTGAATTAATTATTTATTACTATTGTCAGAATTAAGTAAATAGTTGTCAGAATGGATCTGTAAGGGCTCAGCCCAATAGATTGAAGTGAATATATAAATCAATAAATTCCGGAGGACGTTTGCCTAGTTTTATTTTCCTTCTTGTCGCTCATATACGTGCGTTCTATAACCATAACTGATCAACACGATATAATGCAATATAATCTCTATGCATTAGAAATAGTCATGTTCCCTACGTAGATAAATAATACGCACCACCACTTCTTTCCTTTCACTGCAATTCGGTACATTCCTATAGACTGGTCCATTTGATCTAGCCATCCCCTGCCTTTATTATAGCTTTGGGAAACGTGAGGTACGTCAACATCAAGTTTTTCTTTCTTCATAGGACACCATCTTTTAACTTTCCCTATAGGCTCTACAGTATCGAAATTTGTACCAATCGTGCAAACATTATTATCTTTCCATCTAACCATATGAGTATCGTTTATCTTAACAAACCTTCCCTAGGCTTTTTAAGCATATCCTTCGATGAAGTCAATGGCCACCGTTTAGTTCTATTTTCGCGCAAGGTTCCAGGGCGTAGCGAAATAACTCCCCATGAAATAACTCCCATGAAATAACTCCCAACGAAATAATTCCCACCAAAAATGAAATAACTTCCAATAACGAAAAAATTAAATAAGTCCCACAAAAACATAAAAATTGCCAATAGCAAAGTGAAATAAGTCCCAAGACTTCTCCTACAGCACTTGTTATATGGGCCTTGTACAAACGGTCATTTTTTTGTGAGTTATTTCATTGTCATAACATTGGAAGTTATTTCATTGTGAAATAACTCCCACCAGGAATAATGAATTAACTCCCACAAAAAAACGAAATAAGTCCTACTAAAGTGGGAGTTATTTCATATGAAATAACTCCCACTTTTGTATTGAATTTTTTTGGGACTTATTTCGTTTTTCTGGTGGGAATTATTTCATGTGGGAGTTATTTCGCTACGCCAGGTTCCAGTAGCTCTGTATCCAAGGTTCTTCAGGTATATAAGCAGCTCGCAATTTGTAAAAAAATTATCAAAGTAAACTTTTGCTAACAAATTCTTCACAACGCGAGAGCCAAGAGGAACGGTGGTAGCCTGAGAAGTTTTACCACAATATATATCAAATGTATAGCAATAACCATCGAAACCCTTCAACTCCCAATTACGATATCCGTACCGCACAAGTCTACCCATTATAAATTGGTTGGCTGAATGGTGGCCAAAGTACTTAACCATTGATTCGATTCGTCAATCAATAGATTTTCATGTACCATTCCGAATTGACAAAACTTTCTTTGTAAAACATCACAAAGTGGGCGCATTTGGAACATCTTATCAGGAGATGTCATAGCCAAAGCGTTATCTGCAAAATGCAGGTTTCTTTTAATTTCGAAGAATCTATTTCTTGACATGCATTCTGAAACAAATGGCACGCCTAAGTCATCATCTAAGCTTCAATATGACCTTTCCGTAGGTAATTTATGATATCCAGTAAGTGTAAGTATGCCCAAGAAGCGGTTAACCGGTTTCCGTTTTGAAAACACTAGTACTTAGCGATGAAAAAGCTTCTCGAAATACCGTTCGCAATCGGCGTAAATCTGTAGGTCCCAATGGGTGAGTGTAAAACTAGAAAGCGCACAGCTCACTGATTGTGAGAAACTCTCCCCAGTCCCTTCTTGGGATGTAATGGGAAACCATTTTTTTTTTTAGTGAATTTTGAATGTAGATAATTTCTCTACTATTCCCTACACTCACTCTCGAAATCCAATTATTTACATCTACTCTATTGGAGATAATTTGTTAAAAGAGTTGTTGAGTTACAATTTGCTAAATTTATTCAAGCTCAAGACCTTTTTAACCCTTCTGTTACCTTAAGGTCATTTCGTGACCTTTTTATGTTATTTTTTCTTATATTTCTAAAATGAAACAAAATTTTGGGATTTCCGTTTACGAGTTTCAGCATTGGCAAAAATCCCTTCGAAAAATTGCACACTGACTTTTTTCGTTTTATAAAAAAGGTGGCAATATCAAAACTAACGTGTGGGCACCATAAGGTCATTCAGTGACCATCAGCTGTTTAAAGTGTCAAGCGTTAGTTTCGCGCCATATTCGTTAGTGAATTTTTGTGTTAAAGTGTCAAGTGATAGTTTCGCGCCATTTTCGTCACTAAATTTTTGTGTTAAAGTATCAAGTGTTAGTTTCGGGCCATTTTCTTCAGTAATTTCAGATATCTGTAATTTTTTTGTAAAATACAACGAGACCAAGCATCAGTGAGTATTTTGTGTCAATTGTATATTTCTGTTTAATATCAATGGACTATTATCTGATTCAGAAGACTCGTCGTTTGACAGAAAGCCAAATATAGCAGATTGTAATTGAAGACGTGGAAATTGATGAGTGTAGTGACATTGAGGGTGATGAGAATATATTGGAAGAATTAGCAGGTGGCGAATTTTCTGAAGAGTACATTGCTAGTGATGACGAAGAAAGTATGGCTGTAACTAATGAAAGTAGCAATGCCGTGTATCACTCAAAGGACAAGGGCATTGCGTGGTCAACAGAACAGACGGCAACTGAAACGCCAGAGCCAGAACAGAAAATATAATTCGACAGCTCCCCGGAGCTACAGCTTACGAAGTTCACCGAATATCAAATATCAAAGAATCGTTTGATCTGTGCTTTACAGCGCAATTGAAAAAAATTATTATAGAATTCAGCAATATCGAGAGCGCTAAAAAAATTGGAGAGAAATACAACCCAATTGATGAAATAGAATTGGATTCTGATTTTAGCAGGTACATCAGAAAGGATATTTATATGTAATAGTTAAAATATATATAATTTTAAAAATATACACAATTACAGGCGTATATCGTTCACATGGAGAAAATCTCCGCAGCCTCTGGGACGAAGTTTATGGTCGACCAATATTTCGCGCTGTAATGTCACTTACACGATTTTGGAAATAAGTCGTGTGCTGACATTCGATAACAGAGATAATCGCAGAACTCGGAGAGCGTACGATAAACTTGCTCCAATTCGGGATTTATACGAGAAATGGGTGGCTAACTTACCACTACTATTTGTACCATATGAAAACGTAACAGTCGATGAGCGTTTAATTCCGTTTAGAGGCAGATGCCCATTCTTAGTTTACATGCCACGTAAGCCAAGTAAATACGGAATAAAGGCATGGGTAGCTGCAGACATGTGTACAAAATTTTGTCTTAATTTTCAAATATATTTGAGAAAAGATTCAGCGTCTTCACAACCAGAGCGAAACCAAGGCCAACGGGTTGTGTTGGACCTAGTAAGTGGATATGAAGGACGGAATATAACAACAGACACCTTTTTTACCACTCGAAATTTGGCTTTACTTTTACTGAAGAAGAATATGACTTTGGTGGGCACTGTGAGAAGTAATACGCGCTTCTTGCCGGGTTGTGGCACACAGCAGGAGTTAAGACGATTGCCAGCACTAAGCAGTCGTTTCTTCTTAAAATGGGCAAGTCACCACTGTACAATACATTCCTAAAAAGTATAACATGGTTAGTGTCTTGCGTATTTTGCATGATAACAAAAACATTCTTGAAAACCATCCCAAGAAGTTGCCGGATCCAAAAAAGAGAAAAGCAAGTCAAAGAGCTACCTGCACAGTTTGCCCGAGCTCTATTTGCCGTAAAACATACGAGCATTGCACTATTTGCAAGAAACCTGTGTGTCCTCAACATCGGACAACGGTAACAGTTTCTACATCCTATTGCCTTGAATATACGCAAGAAATGAAACAAGTGTAGAACCAGTTCTCTTTATTTATAATCAGTTACATTAAGAAATGTTTAAAACAAACTAAAATTATAATCATTAAAGCTAAGAAATGTTAAAATCAAACATAAATTATAGGCAATAAAACTGAGAAATATTAAAAACACTAAAATTGTAAGGTTTTTATACGTTACATTAACAAAACACTGACCAGGTCATTCCGTGACCTTAACATCACATGTGTGATTTTTTATTAACATAACAGAAGGGTAGAATAATATAAAGCTTATTTATTAGCTTTATATTATTTTCAAAAAAGTCGAGCACAAAAATACTCCCCAAGGCTGTCTGTATAGCTATTTCGGATCTTGCCAAGATCTTTATCAGCAGACGTTTTTGGTATGTTTTCGGTGAATTCACCAAAAATATATATCTAGAAACGCTCATCATATTAATGAGAATTTCCTAATACATATGTTTGAAGAATAAGCTTTATATTATTAAAAAATGTCTTGAAAATTGGAAAATTGTAAGTTTAGAAAACAGACCGAGTAAAAACTCCCGCAAACGAAATGACGAAATTTGACGAAGAGCAACGAGAGCTTGAAACAATAATATTGTTGTTGGCCACCTTGGTTTGCTGTTTTGGAATGACAAAACAAAAACAAATCATGCCTGTTTAAAACCAATGGTTTTTTGACATGATAAAAAAGAGTTGTGGTGGCCGTCGGTGGTGCAATGGGTAGTGTGCGCGACTCTTGTACATGAGATCCCGGATTCGATCCCTGCTCTGACCACCTTAAAAAAAATTCTTTCGGCGGCGGTCACCTCGCATAGTGACGGCGACACTATCGAGTATTTAGCCATGAAAAAGCTTCTCAAAATACCGTTCGGAATCGGTGTAAAAACTGTAGGTCCCAAGAGTGAGTGAAAATTAGAAACCGCACAGCTCACTGGTTGTGCGCAGCTCTCCCCAATCTCTTCATGGGATGTAATGGGAAACTTTTTTTTTTTTTTTTTTTTTTTAAAGAGTTGTGCATGACAGTGTTCCAATCCAATGTTAGTGCTTGGTATTCTTCAAACATATGAATAAAGGCATTCTCATTAATATGATGAGTGTTTCTAGATATATATTTTTGATGAATTCACCGAAAACATACCAAAAACGTCTGCTAATGAAGATCTTGGCAAGATCCGAGATAACTATAAAGACAGCCTTGGTATCATTGGAACATTTTTTCCAATTTTTCATTTGTCTTGAGCTTGAATAAACTTAGATAATTTTAAATTTAGAAAACATACCGAGTAAAAATTAACGCAAGAGAAATAATGAGAGTTGTTGAGGTTAAATGTTTACGTATTATATCTGACTCAAAATTTTGAGTTTATTATTCCAAAGCGTATGCAATGTTGAGATTCATAAAAATACACACACAATTATTTAAAGATTATGTAGCGATAAGATCGTTATTCATTTCACTTGTCAGCAGTACATTAGAATATTGATCTATAATTTGAAACCCTTTTTACGAAATTCACTCGGATAGAATTGAAAGTTATTCTGTAAATTTCCTTAACACAATATTAAATATTATAGTGATGTGTTTTGGTATGAAAGCTCACGTAAATTGTTTGGATTACAATCGCTAAAAGATAGAAGATTTTATTATTTAATTACTTTCATATATAACATTTTAAACAACGGGATGAATTGTGCCAACTTTTCACATATGGTCAATTTATTTTCTACACCTCGAGATTTACGCGTTGAACGTTTTCACCGAACAAATTATGGGAATAAGAATGAATTAATAACAAGATGTTTACAACTTTGCAATAGCTTTTCTCCATTTTTAAATATTCAACGAGAAATACAAAATTTTAAATTACGTTTGTTTTAAATTTTTTATTAAATGAATGTATAATTGAAATTGCATGATAGTCTGTAAGCTGTATATCAGTAGACTGAAGTGAAATAAGTAAATAAAATATGGCTGCGAAATAAAATGTTGCAGGCAAAAATATATATGCTACAGAATACTCGCTCTTCGAAAAATAATATAGTAACTCATTTGAACTAACTACGATGAACTAAAAGTTTATCAAACTAGACATGAAGCATAGACAATTTATGGATATATTATAAACTACTTGTGCATACCATCGTAGGTAAATTAATAAGTTATTTGAAATGATAAGTTCATTACTGTTTTTCATACAAAATTCTGCACACAGTCAAATTCATCAACAGCATTGAAATACTTGGCAAAACATAACTGACAAGTACCCTTTTCTAATTGACATTTGTAACTAGTCTTCACAATTTATTCTATTGTACATTTTCTCATTGTTTTTGTTAGTAAATTTATAATTAATTGCACAATTATTCATAAAATGTAATCGTCCATTTTACATAGAATATAATGTATATTGGCGTAATTGAAATTTTAATAGATATTATTATTATGGCAATTTCAGTAAAAGCATATGAAATTTGTTCATAATTTACCTTTAATTTAGCAGACGCTAAATACTGTTGTTCATTTATTAAATTTGTAAAGGATTATAACAAAAAAGTGATGTAGTGTTTGTAAATTATAGGAAAAATTTAAACAGTAATGTTTGTTTTTAAATAAAGGCTATATTAATGAGTATAAATTCCTTTATACATTATTCTTCTGACGAAATCCGAAACAATATTACATAGTATTTAGTGCCAACACAATTACTGTTCATGTTAATTTGGCAAATGAAACATATCTACAAGAGTACACATTGTGATAAGAAGTTTTCGGAAGAGATAGCTGGGTTACGCATACGATTATGTCCTTTGTGGGAATAACCTTCCAAGTCAGGGAAATATATTTTATCCTTTCATATCTCAAAAACGATATTATGATTTTCATAAAATTATTTGTTTCACAAAATTGTTTGTTGTTTTTCGTTTCAAACCGGAACCGGGAATGTCAAGAGTACTAGACATTTTACCACAGCAATCAATATTTTTGTCGAAAATGTGCGATTTGGTTTAAGATACTACAAAATGTTTCCGCTTTTAATTGGTATTTTGGTATGAAATGTAAGTTTATATATCAAATTACTTCTCAAAAGTGTGACATTTTTTGGCCGATATATTAGGCAATTTTTTAGTGTTACCGGGTACAATCATATTAAACCTTATTAATTAAAAACATTGGTTTAATTTGAAACGAAATCTTTCAGATGAGTTGGTCGCCGAGACGAATGTTTGAATATTTGTTCATTGTTAACCTTACCATCTTCGGACGTTTTCATTTCACATGGACCTTGTCCATTTTGAACCCTACGTAAATGCTACGTAAACCCTACGTATTGCTTTTTGGTTTCTGCTGATTCGACTGTGACCTTTACGTTTAACCACCTATAGTCGGCACAAATGTTGATGAAAGCTTGTTGGTTTTGATTGCCCTTTTTAACAGAACTTCATCCCCTTCTTGAATATTAATCGGTATTCTTTCACTTTTCCCTACTTCTCTTTGTCCCAATCACTGATTTCCTCATCTCTTTCCGAAGGTTGGTCAATCGATGGGAGTTTATTACGAATGTTGCGACAGAAAAGCAGTTCTGCTGGTGTTTTTAATGTTGTTGAATGAAGTGTTGAGCGATACATTAAGAGACCAGTTTAGCCCCATGTTTTGGCTGATGGTTGATCGTTTCAAAATAGGACGGTGTTGTCTTTATACTTCACCGTTTTGCTGCGGCCAATATGGTATGGTGCTGCACGTCTTCGTATTGCATTCTAAACCAAAATTTTAAAACTCTGCGCTAATCAATTGTTATCCATTGTCGGCTGTAATACTTTGTGGTATTCCAAATCGAGCAAAAATAACACCTAGTCATCTGATTGTATCATTTGAGTTTTTTTTCATGATTTCGATATCCACGAATTGACTGTAATAATCCACTACGACCAAAAACTTCTATCCCGACGGCAACGGACGTAAGAAATAGATTGCCAAATGTTGCCATGGCTCTAATGGTAGTTCGTTTCTTTTCACTGGCTTTGGTGCTGATGGTGCGGCTAGCAAAGTGTAACCCCTGCAGTTTGCATCTAATTCTTTAACATCTTTGTCAATTTTGGGCCACCATACTTTTGCGCGTAACCGACGTTTCATAATAGTCATACCTGGATGGCCTTCATGCGCCTATTGGATCGTCCGTCCACGTACAATTTTTGACATGATGATACGTGTTCCTCGCAAAAGTATATCTCGCGCGAAATAAAACTCCGTTTCAAACAACTTGAATTGTTTTACCTCTTCCGGCCATGCTTTTTTTATATAAAATTTTCACTGCGAATAATGTTTGGTCCCTTTTCAGTTCTTCTTACATTCATACAAAATTCAAAAGACTAAACCCAATTTTCCCATTCTGGGTCACTGTTGTCTGCATGTTATGCATAGTCAAACGGTGGAACAGTTAGACCCAGTTCGCTGTAAACAAACGATTTCCCTATTTCTCATACTGCCGTTTATTTTATAACCGCTATTCAAACCATATTTTCCCCTTCCGGTATTTAAACCAATTTTATCTGTCTCCCACGGTATTTACACCAATTCCACGGTATTTAAACCAATTCCCCAAATTATGATTTTGGTGTCAGAATCATGTTCCGGAATTCAAGCACTTCTCCAATTATAAACATATCCCCAAATCGATCTCGGTACAGAAACCATTTGTGACCTGCTCTACGAAAAGGGACCTCTGCGCCGAGGTCTTTTTACTTTTTGAGTGATTCTGATAGAAAAAAAAAGCTTTTTCAAATGCCGCAAACCGCAAGTTTTATGTGTTTTAGTTTTTTTTACAAATCACCTGTAAAGATGAACATAATTAATAAAAAAATTGAAAAATGTGATATAAATAAATATAAATATAAATATATTATAATATTTGAAAATTAAAAAGAGTTCAATATCATTATCTTTTTTACTCCTAAAACGCTTTTTTGGTGGTTCTTCTGTAGCGGAAAAACGAAGCGCTTTTTTTAAACACGTTTTTCTCAATAACTTCTTTTCGGCGCAGAGGTCCCTTTTCGTGGAGCAAGTCACATTTGTTAAAATCTAGATGTTACGATGGTATTCAAGCCGTTTGGAAAAAAATGCATCAGTCTGTTTCTTTCAATTCGCAATCGGTTAAACATCATATTGGCTTGTATAATTTTCTCTATCCCGTAATTATCTCTATCCGGATGTAAACGCGGATAAATTTGTTTCTCAAGCCTTCTTTATAATTTACTGAATTCCACCACCGCATGCATTAATCACCGAATTTCATAAACGAGTGACGTCATCGAAAAATTTCATACGCATGCAAAAGTTTTTCCTTTCCGATTCCGATTCCGATGGCAGCCGTTGTTTGTACCGGTAAACTTTCTTAAGCAAACGTGTTCCAAATATTTTGGGCTTCAACCGATGGGTTTTGGGGTCTTAGGGCTTCACCCCTAACACCAGAGGGTTGGGGTCTTTGATTCAGACCATCGGCAGTAACGTAATTTTGCTACTTTCTTTGAGTGTTCCGTTAACAAATTGCCATTAATCAGATTCTGTCGCCAAATAATTTTTTTCTCCTCTGCATTTTCAATATCAAATTCCCTTTTTTTCAAATTTTCCTTTTTTCTATACTGAAAAATTATTTGGATACAAACCACTTTCTTATATTGGGTTTTGAACCAAAGAAAAACATAAAGAACTACACACAAAAGAACAATGGTTGAAAAAAGTGATCTTTGGGGTTTGGGCTCTTTGTTATGGGTTACGACGAAAAAAGAACAACGAAACTTTAAAAACTAATAATGATGTTCGATTCCTTGTACCTGAATTAGGGTAAGACCGTCCTCTCCCGCATTGTCTCATTTTTCGACTACCACTGTGTAATGGATCCATGCATATGAACCTGGGACAAAACAGCACACGACTGAATGGGTCTTCCAGGGCGAGCTAAATACAACATAAGTTATTCGTACACGAATCTCTTCAAAGCAAATGGTGGCCTTCTTCTTTGGTATAACTGGTTATGTGTCAACAGTTGCATTAGAGCACCATAGAACGGTAACTTTTGAATAGTAAGCAATCATTCGTTTGCCAGAAGTTTTTAGTGAACTAAGGAAAACGGACCCTGGAAAAAGAATCATTCTCCATTTCGACAATGCCAACTCTCACACATCGGCTCCAACAAAGGCGTATTTGTTTGAATATTGATTTAAAGGATCATCTGCTTAAAGCCCCCATGGTACACCTAATGATATTTCTTTATATTCCCGTGCATTAAAACAAATTGCGTGGTCAGCGATTTGTGATGCTTGACAAAGCGGTTTATGCCTTCAAAACGCATAGTTTGGTGCATATAAAAGTGCTTTGATCTGCTTGGAGAATATTTTGAAAATGATCAGGAATGTTATTTATCGGGGATGATATTTATTAATTCTGTTTTTTTTATTTAAACTATTTAATGTTCTTTTTCGAGCTCAAAACCATTTAATACATCTATCAGTAGAGGTACAGTTTTTAATAAAGAAGTTTTGTAAAATACATTAGCTTGATTTCTGGCAATCCGTGTTGTTATTTCAGAACTTGCCTCAGATATTCATTAGCGGTTGTTTGGAACAATACTATTGAATAATTCATTAAACTAAATGCAAATGAAACTGCATTTGAAGTTTCAATTGTTCACAATGCAAGTGTTCGAAAATATCGTAAACAAAAGACACCAGAAAAATATTTCCAAAAACTTTTTTTCCATCTCCAGAAAACAATGGGTTCCTATTTCACATGAAGTCAATACAATTCCGACCACCACAATTTGTTTGGTTTTCACTATTATGCCAGAGATTCAAACAACACCCATTATAAAAAATACATGAGGTGTTACGGGATACCCGGTTGGAACGAAGTTCCTTTCGCTATATATTATGTACTAGTTAGTTCCAACACGCCTAAGGCGCCTGTTGAAAAATACTATAATTTAAATGGATCTTTAAGAAATGATAATTTTTGTAAAATGGTCAACTTTTTTTAAGAAATTTTTTATTTATTGAATGTAATTTTTTAAGAAAAAAAGTATATTGTTAGGTCCTTTTTGTAAGAATATGTATTATATTTTCCAGAAAAGGTTCTTTTTTTAATGAGAGGTACTTCTTTTATTAAAAGCTAATGATTTTTTAAGAAACGGTACCATTTTTAATAAGAAGTACTTGCCGTACGAAAAAGCCTATGTGTATGAATTTGTTTTACAAAGAGTACTTTTTTTAAGAGCAAGTACTTTATAGAAGTTGTTCTCTTTTTAGGAAAAGGTTATTTTTTTAAAAAATTTACTTATTTTCAGAAAGGCTACTTATCTGTAGAAAATACAGGAAAAGGTATTATTTTATTTTTAAGAAAAGGAATTTTTGCAAGAAATTGTATTCTTAGAGAAGGTATTTTTTTTGAAGAAAAGGTTTTTTTTTAATAAATGGAATTTTTTTAGAATTGGTAATTTTATCAAGAACAGGTACAATTTTAACAGTAGGTATTATCTCAAGAAAAGTTAATTTCTTTTACATAAAAGTACTCTTTAAAGAAAATGTAGTTCTTTAAGAAAAGGCTATTTGTTGTAAAAAAATTTACTTTTTTGAGCAAAGGTACTTCTTTGAGGTAAGGTATTTTTTTAACGAAAAGGTACTCTATTTAAGAATATGAATAGGTATTTTTTATTGAGAAAATTTACGTTTTTTAAGAAAACGCACTTATTTAAGAAAATTTTATTTTTTTAAACTTCTTACACTTTGGCTTTTCTAAATTTACTTTTCATTCAGGCTCCAATTAGAAAACTTTGCACTGAACAACAAATTTCTCCATATATGTTAGTCTCGACACAAACCAAACCAAAAGTACGAGTGTAAGAGTAAGTGTGCTGCCAAATGTAATTCCATGCTCAGTTTTGTATTTCATGGATTTGCCAATCTTGCACTTTGGCTTTTCTAAATTTACTTTATATTGGGTTCAAAACTACAATATGTTAAACAGGCTCCACTTAGAACACTTCCCATTAAACCAAACCAAACCAAACCAAAAGTACCCAATATAGTTGATACTAATGGTTTGTAATAAAGTAGTAAAAAAAAAGTTGTTTAAACTTTTTTCATTTAGCCCCCATAAGGACCTTCGTTCCAAAAACTTCCGCAATAAAAATGAAAAAGTCTGGGAGCGTTGAATACACTCATATAGAGCTGATATTTAATAACGGAAATTTATCTGAGACTTCACAACGAATGTTACTTTAGCACGGCCCTTCTCAACTCTAATTATATAAATTTAATTACAGCGTATGTAGATTATATTTCACACGTCACACGTAGTTATTTAGTTGTGGGTCAGTTAACTAAAAAATTGCATCAATTCTACGGCCGTTGCCTTAACCATCCTACTCTGCCATCACAATCGCTTTTTCCACTATCAAAATTGTTAAAACATGAATCAACAACCCTCATTACTTTGCTTAAACAAGACGTAACCATGCTAATTATAACGAGCTATGTTAAAATTAGTACTTTTCCCATTTGACGAGTCACTATTCCCATTTCAGTGCACTTTTTATCATCTTGAAATAAACCAAAAATTAATTTAGCATAACAACTTTTTCTTGAACATTTTCTATAGCTTAAAAACTTTTTTGTTTTGTTTGAACAAAACGAATTCAAAAGTGCATTCTTTGTGCTTTCCTATTGTAGTGTTGCTGTTGAAGTCATAACCTCGAAACTCTGACTGTGCCATTCTAATCCTTAAGGAGATTTAGAATTTCACAATAAGCTCAAGTGCTAACTTATTTCTCTGTGAAAGTCATTCGCTTCCGATGTTGTATGATGTCATGACCATTACCCCTGAATCGTCTACTCGCTTCAGTATTATCAGCATCCTTGTCATCATCCACTTGCTTTAGTTTTTCATATTTAACACTCACACTTCCTATGGGTACTGGGAATAGTTATAACATCTGCAAAGTCTGTAGAGGACAAACGTGGCTGTTACAAAAATAACTATAAAGGGATGGGTTTGGTTTAAGTTAACTTAAGACAAGCATTCTTCTTTATACATACATACAACAGCGTCAAACCCTATAAAGACCATCTCTCTTTAGAGCAATTTTATAGTTTTAATATGTAGAGTAATCCATGGCGAGTTTGCAAGGGTATCTCGTTTAACATTTACCTCCTCCTCCATTTGGCTAAATTCAGTTAGGCTACATTACGTTAGAGTGGCAGCCTGTATGCCAGGTTCACTACGACATTGTTATTCATTACGTTACCACCGGGGCAAAGGGAAAATTATAATATTTTCCTAGCCCCTTCCGTTGAGTCAGTTTGATTACTTTGAAAATTCTTAAGTTGGTGTATGCCAGCATCAGCTAAGTTTGTTAAATCCCCAAAGAAATGTGTAGCCTGCCGCCTTCTGAAAAATGCGTTTCAGTTTCTCTGCGTACCGTTCAATGAGATCCGTCAAATGAGACCCGTGTCGCTCAATGTGATTCGCCACGATAGAAAAGATAAGTGGTACGTCGGGCCTCGAAACCGACAGCAGAGTATAAGTGCGTTTTAAGTCTAGACGGGGCCACATCAGATGTTAATGTACACAGTACCCTACTAGTGACCACCTGTCGTTAGTAACGGTAAGGGCAAAATTCCTCAAGAGGAGCTTTCAAGTTGCTAGAGTCATGCCCACATTTTCTGGTTTCAATGGAGCATGTACGTTAGTCCCTAGTCTAGAAAGTTCATCCGCAATGCAGATGCCTGGTACGTACCAATGGCTAGGCACCCAAATAAGACGAATATTAAACTTTTCAGTCATCTCAGTAAGAGGTCTGGGTCAGTCGGGGGAAGTTCCTGTATTGCGGAAGAAAGTTTCCAGGGATTTTTTTGTAGTTTGACTATTAGAGAAAATATTGATTCTGACTTTAATCGGATTCAGACTTCTCAGCCATACCGCAACTTCACTAATATATAATATTTCCTCCTGGTAGACACTACAGTGATCAGACAGTCTCTTCGCAAGGATAGCTCTATATTCTTAGATTATACACCAAAGCTTACTTTTGTATCACCTGATACCTGATCTACTATGTCCAGGGAAAGTAGAAAATTTCTTGTCAAAGATCTGTACGGCCAAACTTATATAAACAGTACCTGGTAGGTCAGGCATTGTGTTGAGATAGTTTGTGATAGTTTTCTAAATCTCACAGTAGTAGCCCTAACATACTGCCTAGTTACAACGTCCAGTGGTATTAAATGTAGTATTACTTTTAGAGTGTCGGTCGGTATCGTTCTAAAAACATTCGCTAAACTATTTCATTGTCGATCAGTATGCGGGTTTTCGTACAGCCGGCCACCAGACCATAACGCTATACAGCATTATCGGTGAAAGTTCGAGTGAACTATCCACGGATTCAGACCTCTACAGGTTCTTTTGGTATTCTGCACGTACTTAGGTGCAATCGCAGCCTTTTTAGCCCTTTCCAGAATGGTGGGTTTGAAGTTGAACTTGCTCTCGAGTAAAATACCTAAGTGTGTTGGGCTTTCAGAGAAGGGAATTTCAATACCCCCTTAAGCGACAGGGACAACAGTTGGTACCTGGTACCTCCTGCTGAAAAGAATCAGTTCCATCGTGGTTGGGTGTACCCCAAGCCCATTATCCGAAGCCCGTCTTGCGGTGGTACAAAGGGTCTGTTGCAGGAAGTCCCAAAGAGTACTTGAAACTGCTATTGCTACGTCATCTGAGTAGTCAACAGCCTTAACACCCATCTTCTTAAGAGAATACAGAATACTATTTATGAAGAGATTTCCTGGAGGAGGCTACAAAACGCGCCTTTGAGACGTTCCTCTCCTGGTAAATCTATAGGGGTCCAAAAACAAACAACTTGATATTGCTGGCAACGCCCACAGCCGTGAGTGCCGCTGTCATTGGGACTGGATTTACATTGTTAAATGTGCCCTCCATATCTAAGAAAGCTACCATAGTATATTAAAACAGCGGTTGCAGGGCGGTGTCGGTAGACTTACCCTTGCTTTAAGCGTGCAATTGAGTAGACAGTAGACAGTGACCACCCTATGTCCTAAGATAATTATCGGGTAATCTTTGCAAGGTTTTGAAGCAAAATAACGATCGACTAAGCGGTCGGAAATCCTTATGTCCCGCATGCGATGGTTTAACCGCTTTTGGAATGAAGGCAATATTAATTTCTCTTCATTTCAAATGTGTGTGTACCTGATAAATACATCCGATGTAGATCTCTTTGAGTCAGGGCACTGCCTGCCAAGCCACTGCATGTAGTTCCGCCCGGTATAAATTGCTCGGCCCTGGCGACTTGAAAGGTTTGAATCTTTTTATAAAAAAAATGGTTTTTTATTACATCCTATGAAGGGATTGGGGAGAGCTTCGCACATCCACTAACCTCTCCAATTTCTAGACTTACACTCACTGATTGGGACCTACAGTTTTGCACCGATTCTGAAATGTGTTTTAGCCAAAGTGTTTAGTGTATTTATAGCCCAAATATTTCCAGATTCTGTTACAATTTCAATTGACTTTACAATTGACTTTTGATGTACCCAAGAGTTCGACATATTGTGACCAAAATTATCCTAAGTCTGGAAACATCGGATGTGATTACCACATTGCTGCAGAGAGATTTCCACATTGCTAAAGAAATCGTTTTTTAAATAATATTATTTTCCAATACTTCGCTGCCCTTTGGGTAGTATCGTATGCCCTTTGGGTAGTATCGTATAGGCACACAGGAAGATATCTTCCTGACGATGCTACCCACAAGGGCAGTGAAATATTAGAGAATAAAATTATTTAAAAAAACGACCAAACGCTCGAACATTTTAGTTTTGAATCACATATGGCTAATTAAATTCCCAAACCAGCGTCATACCTCAATGACAAATATTAATCGTAACAATAGAACAAATTCATTGTAGTAATGGAACATATGCGTAGTAGTGACGAAAGTTTTCAGGTTAAAGAAATAATTTTCCTTGCTGCGATGTATCTCCCGATATATCTAAGCAATATAAAGTTGTATTTTGCCCAATTCAGAAATAGTTTAAGACAATTTCCAACTCTAGTGTTCAACGCTAAGGCGCTGATGAGAAGAGTCACAAATTTCGGAATGATCGTCCCCCAACAAGAGTTCAAATCCTGGTTCCGCCTATTTACATTTCTTCCAACTGCAAAAAAAAAAAACAGATACTAATAATTTCAGTTCGAATCATATATGTATGTATAAAAAGAAATTTAATTTTCTATGAAATACATTTTAGATATATGTCAGTGGTAACAAACCATAACAGCCTAACTCGAGTAAGGACAAAATTGGAAAGAAAATGTTGAGAAGTCACTGTTTCTAAATAAGCAACTCTTTTTTTGTTTTGTTAAGAAGTAAAAGAATTAATTTTCTTGGTATCTGTAACAAAGTTATCACAAAAAATCTGCCTCCTGATTTCCAGTAAAGATATTAATGAATCGACTTAGGCTGTTATGACTTGTGACCACAGATATTTTAATTTTAAACTTTAATATCATCTGTTGTTGAAGGGTACACAAATCTTTTTAGGTATTGAAAGAGAAAACATATCTTATTTGATCTTTGCAAATACTTACCAACACATTGTTATGTTTAACGAGAAATTTTAGACTTTAGATTAGATATTTTAAAGTTTTCAATGACATACTATAAGTATATATAATTTCGATAGGATACTAAATATCAAAGATTTGCGCGATTATACACTCAAGTTTTGTATAATTTAAACTACAAATTTGAACTTGCAAATAAATTAAACTGCAATTAAAAATGTGTACCATTTATTTAAATCCCAAAAGTTTGAAGATTTATGTAATTTCAAAAATCCACTAGTAGAAATTATTATAAATCGATTACACAGTGAAATACTAGAATATTAGGCTGTAAGTTTTCACCTTTTGGCTAAAATTCAAAAAAAAAAAAATTCTTTGATGATACTGGAAGACGTCAGATGCAGCCGGTAATTGATCAATATTCTATGTCTCACTAAAGTTGTTCAAGATTAGATATGAATAATATAAATCATTTGTAATTAACAACGAATCTGGATACAAGTCAAAGATGCATTTAGAATGTTTGAAAATAAGTGCAGGGTTCACGTGGAGTGTCTTAATAAATTACGAACCAAATACAAAATTTCATTTGTATGGGAATTTCTACACAAATGCTTCGAAATATGCACTAAGGTTAGTAATTTTTTTTAACTTTTTTTAAATGCTCTCGCAATATGATATAAGGCATAAAAAAATATTAATAACTGCGTCTTTACTTTTTTTATATTGCAAAAACCTTCCGCGCCAAATGCAATTACTGTTACTACAACCAGAGTTTTTCAGTTTTCGCTTTTTTTGTGACTTTTAAAATTACAAATTCTGTTCTTAGTTAAATTCGAATCTGTTGTTTAATGACTAGTTGTTCATTTAGTTTTCGAGATATGGAGATTTTAAAATTGATTTCAGCAAAAGATAAAGTTTTTTGTGGGTTTATAGATTACAGTTGGCAGTTCTTAGCTAGTTCTTTTTTTTCTTTTTTATTACAATTATTTATTGAATATTCTCCATATGTATGAGACAAACAATAGGTTTCCAAATCTTATATCTAATTAGATAATTCTAAACAGACTTTTGTGTAATTCATGGGGCCTAAAACTATATTGACTTGGGCGTAGAGCCAAGAGTGGGGGTTGCAACTGGCTTAAACGTAAGGCTCAATTTAATTTTTCCTTTGAGGCGGCGAAGGTGCTGATGTATTTTATTGCAGCTGCGATTAACATTCGGTTCTTCTAATTGCAGGGCGATCTCTTTTGAGTCGAGAAAATCTTTCTGAATGCCCAAGGCATCTCGCCAGAGGGTTTATGTGATGCTGTAATTTTTCTAAGTATTTTCCCATGCTTTTCTGAACTCAGATTTCATCATAGCACAGTGTACCGTGTAGAACATGCTAGGTGGACAAAATTATTTTATGTTATATGAAGATGCTTTTGTATATAGGTAGACATATTTAGGCATTATTGAAAGTTTTTTGTTTAATTTTGTAATAAAAAACGAAAAAATTAAAAACAGAAGAATATATTTTTAAAAAAGAAAAAAAATACAAAATGAAAAATAGCAACTTAACCTAATAATCATCATCAGAGTCTTCGGAGGAATAATCATTATTTTGTGGCATTGTGCGACAATATGATGACAATTCCGATCTTGACTCATCTATTCTAGGGCTTATAATTAACTTTAATACATCTGTACATATTTTTTCCGGCTTTTTTTTTGGGAGTCTCTCGAAGGCTATTGATCAAAGGATCAGATGTTATAATTAACATGGACAGTAAGTCTCTATTCGTAGCAACACGCGAGCACTTGCGGGTGTTGTACTCCCTAAATCTGCGGCTATCTTTGTTACGTGCTTCCTGAGCCTCTTCGGAAAATTGCCCAATTGGAAGCAATGCCGCTTTGGTAACCTCTGTACTGTGAATTAATATTTTATGTACAGTAGCAGGCATATAGTACCACGAATAGAGACTACGGTAGTGTTTTCTGGTTTCAAGACAAAATTTTTTGAATTCAACTAAGTTTATCTCGAATCCAGAAGACAATGTCCTCAAAATAACATCAAATTCGTTGATAATAGTAACATCCAACCCTGTGATCTGAGCACTCATCTCAGCATTCTTAAAAAAGCGACGGGCTGTGTTTCCGTCATTTGAAGAACCAAATCCTGGCTTTGGTTTATCTACAATGAGTCCCATCTCCTTTTTATATATTTCAACTTGATTTCGTCGGAACGAACCTTGATATCTGCTTTGTCTTCGTCGCTTCTAGCCTGCCATTTCTTAATATTCAACTTGTAGCTGATATGTAAAAAGCATTCAAAGCAACGAATCCAAGCATGAAGTGTAGATAAACCAAAGCCAACATGTTCTTCATTGCTAAAAAAGTTCACGGGGTCATCGTTCATCGTCTTGGGGATGGCGCCACAGATGAAACACTTTTGAGATGAACGAGTTTCCGTTAAGGCGTTACACACCTTTCCGTCTATCATTGTCTGCAAAAGTTCGTGTTTCACAGAGATTTGAGAATCACCAATGTTGATAAGTGTTGGGAGGAGAGAATTAACTTCTTCCAACAATCTATTTGTCTCCGCAAAAGTGAAGTCGTTCGTTTCTTTAGCAAATATAAATTTGATTGGGCGACAATACATATTTGATGTCGGCCGAGGATTTTGCCAAATAATTTTGGGCCCATCATGTAACCTGAGGGGAACGAAAGAAAATACAAAAAGAAACTCGTCCGTATCTTCAGTATTCTCAAATCTCTGTTTGTAGGCGCTGTGCCCAGAACTTCCATCACATCCCTATTTACTAACAAGTGTAAAAGATGAACTTGTTGGAAGGACACTGCTGATAACTTCATTCTGTGCTAGTACTAGACGTTCCACTGTTTTAGTTAATAAGGCTTGCAAACTTATTTCAGCGCGAGTTTCGGTTATATAAATGTGCCCCTCTGCAGGGTAACAGGCTTGTTTGGACTTAACTAAACAATAATATGACGGAAACACATTATGTCCTGCTAAGATGGGCGCTCACTAATGTTTCTAATCACATTGGCAATTTTCCTTTGCCCTGCTGAACGCACAGCAATTTCGGCAGAAGTCACCAACTCAGCGACACTTCGAGATTCTACGAGATCAAAGACGCGACGTTTCTTCGTCTTAAACGACGATTCCTCGAAATCTTTGTGGGGTCTTCCTGCAGGAGCCACAGCCTCACTCGACGTCGAAGGTTGTGGCGCAAAAGAACTCGTAGTAAACTGAATGTCTGCCTCATCCAGCCAAGTCTTATTTTTAATTAAAAAACGCTCCTTCGACTTTCCTGAAGCCAAACATTTGGCACCAATCTTGTTGGAAAAGCTGGATACCTTCAACTTTATTCCTCTTTGGCTGCTTTCCGTAATGTCACCAAAGTGAAATTTTGAAGAAAGATAGTCATATACACCCGAGTTTTTTTCATTCTTCGTGTGTTTCAACCACTCCTCAAAAAACGCTACCCTTGAAATAGAGTAAACGTGTTCTAAAAAAAGAAGAAGAAAAAATATGTTGTACTGAAGTGTGCTAAACAATGTGTATATTTTTATAAAGAATTAAGTTATTCCTACGATATATCTAAAAACTAGACCGGAAAGAGGTGAATGTTTGTATATTTAGAGCTATCAAAGATTTTTTTACGAAAAAAATTACGCTAAAATGTATAAATTATGTTAAAACAATGCTACAAGATTATTTGAATATATTTTGAGTTAAAAAATTTTTTAAATAATAGTACTTACCCACAGTATTAATATCCATCATAAAAACTTTCACAATATTACTGTAAGCCACTATGAGATGTGCACGAAAGTCTCCATAAATTGCAACTAATTTACCGGAAAAGTTGCGTTAAACTCATTAACTGACTTTTGACAACTATGACTCAGCTGTTATGCATTTGATAAACAACCGATTCTCGGAATTGGGGTTTGGGGGGTGTTGTTTACGTTTTACAACTAAGATTACATGGAAATGATAACATGAGTTTTGTCCACCTAGCATGTTCTACACGGTACACTGTGCATAGGTATATGCAAATCTCGGTGTATGTTTTCATTTCTGATGAACCATGGAGCTCCAGTAATACCTCTCAAAATCTGGGATTCGGATCTCTGTATTATTTCGATATTCGAAGCACTAGCGTTTCCATACAACTGAAAGCCATAAGTCCATATAGTTTTTATGACTTGGTTGTATAAAAGAACTTTGTATTCTAGATTCAGTGATGAGCAACTGTTTATTAACCAGTGCACGCTAGCAGCTTTAATCTTTATTTGCGTTTTCTTTGATTCGATATGTTTACGCCAGGTGGGCCTTTTGCCTAAGTGGATGTCAAGGTATTTAATATCATTCGCCTGGGGAACTTGAACACCGTTCAGTAAACTCGGAGATGAGAGGCTCCTGTTTAGCTTGAAAGTAATATGTCTACGTTTTCCCCATTTAGTTTAATACGCAATTTTTCCAACTAACCTTGAATTTGGGCCAAATGTTCCTCAAGCTGTTCAATTTAAACAACGTCTTTGTGTCTGCTCAATATTGCTCTATAATCAGCAAATGCATAGGTTGTTACTTTATTACATGTTGGGATATCTGACGTAAAGAGCACATACAAAAATGGTACTAGAACATTTCCCAGCGGGACTCCGGCGCAAATTTGAAAATCACAAGTCGTAAAGGACTTATTTTTTACTCTAAAGACCCTATTGGCTGTGTATGATTCAAAAACTTGACGCACAATTTGAGGCACGAAACGGCTGAAATTAGACCTAGAACACAGTATTGGCGGCGTTCCAATCTGTCGTTCGATCAATAATTGGTAAATTTCGTTTCCGAAATGTGGCCTAATGAACAGTTTTGCTCAAATTCTACATTAAAATCTGGAAAACTAACTGACCATTTATTGAGCAAACAACAGATGCATCATCAGCGTACAAACCATAACTAAGAACTGCCACATGAAAGATTTAAAAAGAAAAACAAATTTGAAATTTTAAAAGTCACAAAAAATGCGAAAACGGAAAAAATCTGGTTGGAGTAAAAGCAATTAATTGCATTTGGTGCGGAAGTTTTTTTTTTGCAATATCAAATAGTCAAAAAAAGATTCTTAATATTTAAAATCACAAAAATTGACCAGTTACAGATCGAACAGCAGATTCGTAATCAGCGTATTGATCTACCTAAGAACCGCCACAGGAAATTTTTGAAAGGAAACTAATTTTTTTTCATATAATTTAAATTTCTAATGTCTGGTTTGAGTAAAAGTAATTGCATTTTGGTGCGGAAGGTTTTTCGCAATACCAAAAATGTAAAGATACAGTTGTTCATATTTTTTCATACCGTACAACACTTGCAGACAAGTTCCTTGTTACTAAACATAATGGCTTACATTTGATGAGCACAAATCGTACAACGTTTAGAAACCACATACGAATTCAAACCACTCTACTATGCAATATAGCTGGTGCCCGTGTATGTCTATACCATCGAACCGAATTTCATAGCAAATACGTTTGGGTTTTAAACTTAGGTAATATTTGTGTATCATTCTGTACAACAGTGTAACGTAAGAAACAATATAATGAAGACTAAATATAAGATTAGCATATGTTTCTGTGATTCTGTCAATAATATTCTAAATGTGTGTTGTTTTGCATACAACAAATGAAATCTCAAATATCAGACTGAACCATCCAACGTTCAATGATCTCATGGTACAACCTAAGGTTTCTCACATTTTATACACCTTCTACACAGATACAAAAGCCGGTGTTATTTGCTGAAACCTCAAAATTCATTGATGTCCTGTCCCAAATTTTCATAGAAAGTATAATAAACTCTTTTGCGGAAGATTGTAAAATTCGTCTTCCTTTTTACATAAAGAATCAGAGCCAACGTACATAACGTTCAGCACCCAGAGGCGGAGTGGCAAAAAGTGGCAAGCTAAACAACGAATGCTGTTAATGATGATAATATTAAAAAACATAGAAAAAACGTTAAACTGAAAACCAACTTTAGCAAAGAATGTCTATCATAATCACCACCATAATAACAGCCACCCTCATCAGTGTTAGTAGCAGCGGTGGCAACATCATCATCATCAAATGCCACAACAAAAACTCATTGAACTTATATTTTTGTAAAAAAAATTAAAAGAAATCGTGTACATCAAAATACCATCTACTACAGCACAGAATCAACTTCTGTAGAAATGTAGACAACAAACACTAGACTGTTTAAAACGGCGCTTAACCTGATGTCAGGGGCGTCATTATATCTTATGAAGTGAATATAAATTATAAAAACACAACCACGCTGAGGCAAACACATATAGGCCCCAACACACTGCCAGCAGACATCACAGATAAACAGGAAAGTGGACAAAGGAGTGAAAACCCAAATGCCGACATTCTGCACCTCTGAGAAGTCAGTAACTTGGGACATGGCGCTGCAAAATTTTGTAGGTTTCTTAAACTGTTTGCGCTGGTAATCAATGATTTCAAAAAAGAAAATTCATAGTAGCAGTTAAATTGAAAACTACCTTATTATTGACATGGTTTTCTAACAATTTTTTAAATTATAAATACCTAATTCTTTGTGATAATTAAGGAAAAATAGAACAACTTTTGTAATTCTGGTGCTTGTGTAATACCAAATTTTTTAGATTTAGCAGCAGTTGAGAAAACACTCACAAAATGTAAAAGTAAGACTTATGGATTTACCTAATTGAGAATTTTGAACAAAAGAATTTGAGAAACAAAGGCATGGCACTCAAACCAAAAGACATGGTTCCGAGTGGATGATGGAAGTATCGTGGACACCAGCGAACTCTTTTTGATCACCTAATTATTATGACGATCCAAAATTTCTCAAGGTCAGAATAATTTCTCTACATAACACAGTGCAAAACGAAAAAATATAACCATATACGGACACCTCTACGTGATAAAAGACAAAAAAAAAAGACCCGCGTCTCCCAGTTTTGCCCAAAGTCATGCACTTTTTTCTATGGGCCCCCAAAGATTCTTGCAAAAAAGTGATCGATCATTTTGTCAGGCTCATATCTTGCAAATAGTTCGGAATTTAGATTTACTCTCTGAGGGAAAGTTGTAGCTCTTGTTATAAAGAACAAATAGGTAGCAAACCGTTCAAAACTCAAGGAAATAATCAACTACAGAAATTTACCTAACATCTCAATAAACAATTTTCTAGAACATTTGAACTTCCTAGGAATGATTCTTAACACCGTTTACTTCAACATTGATATACTATGCTATCTCACCGACCGCAGCAGCACAGGCAAAGCAGTAAACTCAGCACACGCAACAAAGGACGCAGCACACAATATAAGAATTATTTCTAGGAAGTTCATATGTCCTAGAAAGTTGTTTAATAAGTACATCTTTGTAGTTGATTAATTCCTTGAATCTTGAACGGTTTGCTATATATAAACCTGAACATGTAAAAAAAATCGGATTTTTTAAAGTTTGTTTCGATTTTGACCCCGAAGATCAAGTTTCTTTGATTTTATATGTTGACAATTTTTGTTCTTTATGACAAGAGCTACTTTCCCTTAGAGAGAAAATCAAAATTCCGAACGAATTGCAAGATATGAGCCTGACAAAATGATCACTTTTTTGCAAAAATTACCCCGAGGCCCCAAATCTTTGGGGAACCAGAAAAAAAGTGCATTACTTTGGGCAAAACTGGGAGGCACGGGTCTTATTATACCCTCACCCATAGGGATGGGGGTATATATCATTTAATACGTAAAAAATTTAACACATAGAACGAGCCATATTAGCCATCTTTGGACGAAATTCGTTTTAGGGTTTTTTAAGACGTTTGAGCCATGTCCGTCTGTCTGTATGTGTGCCTGTCTGTCTGGCTGGCTTTTTGGTCAACACGATAACTGCCGTAAATCTTTACAGATCACACTGAAATTTTAACAGTGGCTACCGTTTGCCAATATTGAGTTTGGGATTGAAAATGGGCAATGTGACCACGCCCCTACTGTTACCTCCCATACAAACCGACACATTTAGCACAAAATAGTATTTCTTTCAAACCTTTCTCCTGTTAAATGTGATTAGGTTCAACTCTTACACCGGTTAATAATCTGCAAATGCCTACTTAACTGGACGAAATGGGAGAGATTGTCACGCCCATTCTGGTACCTCCCATACAAGACAGGGTGCTCGTCCGCGTTGTCAATCCGATAAATCGCGTGAAATACTTCCGAGCTTAGTGAAATTAGGTATAAGGCTTCACGTTATCAAAGGCCAATCACCGATTAAAACAAGGGTGATTTTGCCACGATCATTCTGATACCTCCCATATAAAAGTTGGGCGGATGACCGGTTGATCGACACGATAACTCTCGTAAACTACAACCGATCTTAATACAATTCGGTACTAGGCAATAATTTGCTAAAAGCTACTATGTCATTAATATCTGACTATTGTGTCACGCCCAGTTTCGTACCTCCCCACAAAATTTGGGCGTATTTGCAGTTTTCCGACTCGATATCTCCAATATATCATAACCTATCCTAATAAAATTTTGTACTGATCAAAATTTTGGCAACAATGGCCATTTTTGTACTACGGATACAAAAATTTTCGGAGAGAACTAACTTATTTGGGTATTCAATAATATTTAGCGCAATGTCAATCTGCTATTGACTATGGTTAATTTTGGGTATGGGAGTTTTTATTTAACAGAACTCCCACGCAATGGATGATTAACGGTGAGGGTATGATTAAGTCGGTTCACCCAACTGAAAATTATGTACTGGTTTTAATGATGCAATAGCAGTTGTCGTCAGCATCAACCAAAGTTCCAACTTAAGTCAATTTTTATTTGTAAATTTATAATAAAAGAAGTAAAAAAGTTTATAACTTTGAAGACTTTTATAAATGTATTTATTTTATAAAACTAGTCATGCCAGTGAGTGTGCTAAACTGATTTGTCTATTATTTCCAACAAAAAGCAACTATTTTTAATAAGAAAAATGTTCCTGACCTTTTAAGTTTGTTGTATGAATTTCTCAGACATTAACTAAAAACTAACAAAAATCGGTCTTAAAATTCAAAGCTAAATTAACGTAACTGACACAAGTCCGGTCATCGAAAAGCTATACCACAGAAAAATTCAACTCTGTGATATAGATTAAAACTCACCTCAAAGCCTCTACAATTCCAGTACGCATGAGGAAAAGAAGAACATGGTGGAATGAAGCTGTCTGTTCTTGTGTTGAATTATGCACCTTTCAGTGTGTGTTGCTACATAGGGATCTTTGAACGATCTAATTCACATATCACACACTGACTTCAAAAGAGTCATAACCCAAAATTTACATAAATTTCAGTAGAGGCCAAAAACTGGTTTTGTTAAGTTGAAATATGTATGAAAATTTTCAATAATAGATGTATTCACTCGGGATTTTTTGGAACGAAGTTCCTTATCGCACGTTGCGGGATGGGGGCTAAATGAAAAAATTGTAAACATCTTTTATTAGCTACTTTATTACAAGCCATTATTATCAACTATATTGGGTACTTTTGGCTTGGATTCAAGGGAAGTTTTGTAGGTGAAGCCTGTGTATTACATATTGTAGTTTTGAACCCAATAAAAAGTAAATTTAGAAAAGCTAATTTGCAAGACTGGCAAATCCATGAAATACAACCTGAGCATGGAATTACATTGGGCAGCACACTTACTCTTACACTCGTACTATTGGTTTGGTTTGTGTCTAGACTAACACATCGGGGCACATTTATTGTTTAATAGGAAATTTTCTAGGTGGAGCCTGTTTATTACATATTGTAGTTTTGAACCGAATAGAAAGCAAATTTAGAAAAGCCAAAGTGAAAGAAGTTTAAAAAATAAAATTTTCTTAAGTAAGTGCGTTTTCTTAAAAAAAGTAAAATTTCTCAAAACGAATACCTATTGATATTCTTCAACAAAGCACCTTTTCTTAAAAAAATACCTTATCTTAGAAAAGTACCTTTGCTTATAAAAGTAAATTTCCGAACAAATTACCTTTACTTAAAAAAAGGAATTTTTTAAATAAGTACCTTTACCTTACCTTGCATTTTCTTAAAAAACTGCATTTTCTTTAAAGAGTACCTTTTTGTAAAACAAAATAACTTTTCTTGAGATCAGTACCTACTCTTAAAATTGTACATGTTGTTTCGTAAAAAAGCCCTTTTTATTTATTTATTTATTTATTTATTTATTTATTTATTTGGTTTCACATACAACAAGATACAAAGATCTTATAATTACAGTATATGATTTACAGAGGTTATATACAATTAATTTCAGTTACATTTTACATTTTATGTGATTAAGATTAAAATGTAAGTTTTAAGTTTTAGATTTCAGATTTTAGACTTAGACTTTATGGGATTAAGATTAAGATTAAAATGTAAGTTTCAAGTTTCCGATTTCAGATTTCAGATTCAAGACTTAGACCCAAGAATTTTAAAACGATAGCAGTTGCATATCACAAACAATAACACATTATAAATATAATTACTAATTTAATTAATTTAATTTCTAATTTACTAATTTATTGCAAATGGCACCGTGAAAAGGTACTATATATTCTTGAAATGTTCAAAAAGAACTCTTTTAAAACTTATTGCGTTGCCTAAAAGTTGTAGAGAGGAAGGAAGCGAGTTCCAAAGACGAACAGCATTAACAGCCAAGTGCCTTTCCGATATTAACCGTCGATGTCTTATTGGCGTAAGCAGCATACCTCTATTTGATCTGCCAAATTGTAAGATGTTAAAGAGGTATTCTGGTTCCTTTGTGTATATTACTTTGTGCAAAAATACAAGTGTCCTTATCTTGAGCAAGCTCTCGAGTGACACACCATATAATCTTTTTGAATATAACGTACAACTCTCAAATCTTTTCAAAGCAAAAACATATCTCAAAATTGCATTATAAGCGACGCTAAGTCGTGCCAAACATTTTGCGTCACAGCTTGAGAAAAGTTCGCATCCATATAGCAGTGAAGGCATTAAATATGTCTTTGCTATAAGCATGCGAATATGCTTAGGTGTATAAAAATGCGACACATATAAAGTACGAAGCATACCAAAAACTCGCCCAGTGGATCCTGCGATATGGTTATTCCATGTTAGAGTATCATTTATAGTAATGCCCAGATTTTTAGCCGCAGATACATGTTCAACTAGCCGGCCGTCAATACAAACTGGATAATCAGTTATCATTGTTTTTGGTTTTCTTGATATGAAAATGCATTTTGATTTTATTGGATTTAAATGAAGATTGTTTGCCAATGCCCAGTTGTTAATTCTGTCAAGGTCGGAATTGACTTTCGATACTCCCTCTGAAATTGATAATTCCGATGTGTTGAGATATATCTGTACATCGTCAGCGTACATATGTATATTGCAGTATTGGAGTTGTTCTGGAAGATCGTTGATATATAATGAGAACAAAAGCGGTCCCAAAACAGAACCCTGCGGTACACCATTTTTCAACTCCAAAGCAGTAGATACTTTGTCTCCAATAACAACAGACTGAAAACGATGAGAGAGGTAGGTAGCCAAGAGCTTAACAGCAGTGCTGGAAAAAGAAAATTGTTCACATAGCTTCGTACACAGCATATGATGATCAACACAATCAAAAGCTTTCGAATGATCAAGCAAGACCAATATCGTTATTTGGTTGTTATCCAAACTATCTCTTATGCCATTGATAACATCTGCAAGAGCGGTTATACAACTATGTTTAGGCCTGAAACCGGATTGTCTTCTAGTCATGAGATTTTGTTTATTCAAGTAATCAGCAATTTGTGTGTGCATTATTTTCTCAAAAACTTTAGAGAAATATGGCAAAATAGAAATTGGTCGAAAATCGTTGCATTGCCTGGATTTAGGTATAGGAATCACCTTAGCATACTTCCATGCCGCAGGATATTGACAGGTAGTCAAAATCGTGTTGAATATATGGGTAATATATTTTAACAAATTGGGCAATAGCAATTTAATAAATTTAGGGCATATGCCGTCAAAACCCATAGCGTTTGATTTTACTGTTAAACAGGTAGCAAGGACATCGGGAGCATATACACATTGGAATTCAAACTCGCGTCTATTTTGTGTAGTAGATCCAAAAGTTGTGTTTGCCAGCATTCTAGTGGATGTAGCATATTGTCTTGTGGAGTCAACTGTTGAATTTGGTGATAAAGCATTAGGAGCTATTGGTCCCTTGATGAAATCTTCATTTATTTTTTCAACATCAGTCTCCAATAAAGGAATCTCCTGTTTCCCTACGCCAATTTCCTTAATAGTTTTCCACTTTCTTTTCCCATTCATTGCTGAGCCATATTGCGCTGAGTAGTATTGTGCTTTTGCAATACGAATAGCTTTGTTCACCTGTTTTCTTAAGTTTCGATATTCATCATCATAAATAGGTAATTTAAATCGTTTCCACCTTGCATATGCACAGTCACGTTCGCTAATCAGGTATTTGATGTACGTATTAAACCAATTGTGTGCAGTCTGTTGTGGACGAGAAGTACGCACTGGAACTGAAGTGTTTAGTAGATATACTATATTAGCGTTAAGAAATGCCAACTGCTCTTCACAGTTTGACATTGTGTAAATTGCATCCCAATTAATATTGGTAAACTCATTCATAAGAAGCTCCTCGTTGACCTTGCTGAAATCGTAAAATTGTCTCGTATGAGCTACGCCAGTATATTTGGCATCATAAGTTAACATTATCATATCATGTTTCGAAAAGCAAGAGACACATAATTG
This sequence comes from Phaonia tiefii, assembly GCA_963931995.1. Lineage (NCBI taxonomy): Eukaryota > Metazoa > Arthropoda > Insecta > Diptera > Muscidae > Phaonia > Phaonia tiefii. Next base: position 223,756,906 of record OZ008368.1, on the reverse strand, counting down.
TTCATAAAGTAATATTTTAGACGTATTTCCAACAAGGAAGATATCAAGTAGAGTATGAGTTGTAGCTGTGAAGTGCGTTGGGTTAACGAAATTTACATTGTTCAATCCAATTGAAGAAAAAGTTTCCACTAGATGTGTTTCTTTCAATATATCGGAGTTAAAATCGCCAGCAATAATTACATCATCATACTCAATACTTATGTTCTGTACAAATTCTCTAAATTCATTGTATGGGATAGTGCGGTTAGGCCGATAAACAGATCCAATGAGTAATTTCCTTGAATTAAGAGCAATTTCAATAAAGATGTATTCAACTTTCTCATTTTCTTTCGATTTGTATAGTACTTTACAGCGTATGTTCCTTCTAACATAAATAGCGACGCCTCCACCAACAGAGGCACGATCCTTACGAAGTACATTAAAACCGTCTGCATCAATAACTTTATCTGGCATTCCAGGGTTGAACCATGTTTCGGAAACACATATTATATCAATACCAGAGCCTTCGAACAAATATCGGAATTCGTCTATTTTTCGGGTTAAACTTTGCGCGTTTATATGGCAAATATTGAGACCTTGGCGTTGCTTTGAAATGATTCTAATCATGCTTTTAGTAGTAACATTGGAACTCGTTAAAATATTATTAAGTTGGGTCATAAATGAAAATTATGAAGGCAGCGCAATAAGTTTTATTATAAGTGTTAAAAGTGTTAAAGTTTCTAAGAATATATTTAAAAGATTTTATACACATGCAAAATATATAGACCAAACAAGTACAAAGTTCTCCTAAACTAATCTTAATTGGAATGAATGGTGTCTTGTTCAGCATCACTTGTTTCTCGAAAACAATTATTAAGAACGGCGATGTCATCAATAATTTTTGGTTCATCAGTTGGTTCATGTTTAATATATACAAGGCCGCGCAAAGAAAATGCTGATGATATAACTTTTCTCCTTTTCAGGTTTAAAGCAGCTTGGAGGATTTTAAAGTTAGTTGCCGTAAGGTTCTCATTAATATATATGATTTTATTTGATTCATAACCAATATGATAAAGGCTTAGTTGACATTGTTGCTTTTTCTTAAATAGTGCAAAAGCCCTCAAGATAGCATTTTTATCATAAGGTGTAAAAAGTTTTACGGCAATGGTGGTGTCATGACGGTTACGTGCGGCTTTATTGTTATCGCTATGTAGACGGTAAATACTTTTATATGATGGTGTATTAAAGTTTATGGCCTGACATATATTAGCGAATACTTCGTGCAGGTTCTCAGATTCAAAAAACGGTATGCCACTTATTCTTAAATCGCAAGATACAGCCTTGTTTTCTTGCCTTTTTAACTGACTTTTTAGGGTATTCAATTCATTTTTAAGCTCATCATCTAATTGTGTTTGAAACGGACTGTGATTTGTTAGTTCATTTATTTGCGTTTTGATTGTCTTAATTTCACCCGCAGCTGTTTCGAGTAGTGTAACTCTTTCAATTAAGTCATTAACTTCTTCTCTTACTTCACAAAATCTCTTATCGAATTCATTTAAGAGTCTTTCTTCACTTTTCTTTATGAGTTCTTCAACTTGCTGTGTGATAGTATTTGTTATTTTAGTTTCGTTTTCTGAGAGTAGAGAATCAATATGAGCAAAACGATCATTAATACTCTCATTTATCTTGGTGAGTTTTTCATCTATCCACTGCCAAACCCGAGTGGCAGAGAGAGAGTCAACTTTAGGGGAACCAAACGCACTCAAGTCAGCCTCCACCGACTCCGCCGCTCTCTTCGATAAGCCCTGGCGCGTATTCATGTTGTTTTAAGTAAAGTATTGTCGTTCGTTCTATTTTCCAATATGTTTATGTGTAAATTATTTTCTTCGCAATCAATGTTTTGTTTATGTTATTACTGAGCTATGGGTTATTGTAGTTGAACACACAAGAGAAGAGAAGAGATTCAAAGGTGTTGTTGTTGTTGAACTTGTACTCTTTTTCACTGACAAAAAAAGGAAATTACCTTCTCTTAAAAAAAACAAAAAACAAAACCGTTTCCCATTACATCCCATGAAGGGATTGGGGAGAGCTTCTCACAACCAGTGAGCTGTGCGCTTTCTAATTTTGCACTCACTGATTGGGACCTACAGTTTTTACACCGATTCCTAACGGTATTTTGAGAACCTTTTTCATGGCTAACTACTCGATAGTGTCGCCGTCACTATGCGAGGTGACCGCCGCCGAAAGATTTTTTTTTTAAGGTGGTCAGAGCAGGGATCGAACCCGGGATCTCATGTGCAAGAGGCGCGCACACTACCCATTGCACCACCGACGGACAATACCTTTTCTTAAATGTACCTTTTCTTTTCTTGAGATAAGTAGCCTTTCTGAAAATAAGTAAATTTTCTTAAAAAAATAGCCTTTTCCTAAAAGGAGTACCACTTCCTTAAAAAGTACCTGTTCTTAAACAAAGTACTCCTTTGTAAAAAAAATCATACTTTTAGGCTCTTTCTTACAGAAAGCACTTCTTATAGTAAATGGTAGCTTTTCTTAAAAAAACATTAGCTTTTAATAAAAGAAGTACCTCTCATTAAAGACAGGACCTTTTCGGGAAAATATAATACATATTCTTACAAAAGGGATCTAAAACTATACTTTTTTTTAAAAAATACATTCAATAAATAAACAATTTCTTAAAACAGTTTATTATTTTACAAAACGTATCTTTTCTTAAAGATCCATTTAAATTACAGTATTTTTCAACAGGCGGGTTAGGCTGTTGGAGCTAACTAGTACATAATACATAGCGAAAGGAACTTCGTTCCAACCGGGTGTACCCTGAAACCTCATGTAATTTTTGACGAAAGGGACGACAAAGTGACGCCAGATCTTTACAGAGTATAGATATGACCCTTGGGTCTAGGTTTTAATCAAAAACTTAAAATGAAATACTTGGGAATTAACTTTCAAAATAATCTTTCGTGCAGTATACACATACGGTATGTTAAAGGCAAAGTAGCTCCTGCTCTGGGCATCCTTTATAAATTTAATAATAAATTTGATGTAAAAACAAAGCAATTAATTTATAATACGCTTATACATAGCCATTTCAGCTACCTTCCTATAATATATGCAAACAAAAAAAAAAGGCAGAATTAAAATCTCCTCAAAGAACATAAAATAAAGCAATCAAATTAGGGTTTAATCTTCCAATTACGTACTCCACATATTATTTATACAAATAAGTATCTAAAACAGTTTTACCAATATATGGGCTGTACAAGTTTCAATCTTTAAATAATATAGGTCATCATGTTATAGAATTTCGAAGAAATCAAAATGCTTTCAATACCAGAAATTGTTATAATATTCGCGTAAAGAAATGTAGATTGGAAATAACAAAGCAGCGAATTGAATAACCAGGATATTCTGCATATAACCGTCTTCCACAAAACTTAAAAAATATTTTGAGAAATGCAACATATAAAACATCCTTAAAAACTATTTAATTGAGAATATGGAAATGCTTCTATAGTGAACACTCTTATTATACTTTAGTAATATTTTTAACATTAATTAATAACTCATGGAAATTAAATATATTTCTTTTGATTTTAGTTATTTCATCTTGTTGCACATACTGCCAGATCGCCCTTATAATGCCCAAGTGGCGCAGGGGCTCACATTTTTCTACGAAATTGTATCTTAATGAAATAAATGAATTATAAATCAAAAAAATCAATGAGTGTTCGAACTCACGGATGATGTGTTAACACCTTTTTGCTACACGGTACCTGTTCGATTTCTATGAAAACATTAGTAAATGGTACATTGGAAAATAAAAAATAATAGTTTTTTTGTATACACCGGGCAATGCTGAACATCAAATGACTCGCTTTGTTTGGCCATAGCAACAACATCGAAACAACCAAACACACAACCATCACACATACTTTGTCCGAAGTAGCTGACGAATACGTGTGTCACATAACCACACGTTTGCCATATCAACAGCAACGAAACAGCCAAACACACAACATCACACATACTTTGTCCGAAGTAGCTGACGTATTAGTGTGTCACTATAACGTCGACTGCGCAAGCTTGCAAATAAAATTTTGCGTGGCTATGCTTTATATCTCCGTTCAACAACAGCAACAAACACATGTACATACATACATTATTATGTTAATACATACGCTATAGACACAATATCGTTTGCCTCACCCCTGCCACACCACTCTTTCATTGCTCTCTTGCTCGACAATTTTTGTTTAACACGTCATTATTCTCTTTCGCAGTCGCAGAAAATCTGGTTTTAGCAGCAGCATAAAATCTGGTTTTACCAGCAGCATAAAATCTGACCTTGATAGATTTAGTCCCTATACGCCGCTATGGATGTTAACACATCAAAAAAAATAAAAAATTTGAGATATGACGCTGTTGAAGTCAGTGTGCGATATGTAAATTGCATAATTTAGTTTGTATATATACGATCGATGATCTACCTATGGTATCGATTCAGGTACAGTGGTTAGACATCTGCTGATGAACTTGTCACCGAGTCCGAAACTAGTCATGCCAGTGAGTGTGCTTAGCTTATTAGAAAGATTTTCCTGACATTGTAAGATTGTTGTATGAATTTCTTATACATTAACTAAAAACTAACAAAATCTGTCATAATATTAAAATTCAAATAAAAAAATTGCTACTTTGCTAAAATTATAAAACCGACCCTTATGAATTACACTATGAATTTCAAATTAATTCGTCCAAATGTTTACCCCTGGACCCCTGGACTTGTCCATTTTTGTTCTTATTGCACCAGCGTGAAAAAATACGACGCTCAATGTGAATGATTTGGGTGACAACTTCACACAGAGGGAAATAATTTTGAAATAGATGCGCATATGCCAACAAATATAACTTACAAGAATGTAGCTTTGGATTTCTTTATCATATTTCACAGAAACTAATACATCTATCACAGTGTAGGTTTTGCAAAAATGTATGTATAGTTTGCAATATTACTTGTAGTCATCTGAACTGGTTTACGAGAAGCTTTCAATGGGCATTTACACAATAGTGTTGCCGACACAAAGCGTGATGATCGTCGTCGAAAAAAATAAAGGTGGTCAGAGCAGGAGTCAAACCCATGCTCTCATTTACATGAGTCATGCACACTAAACATTCCACCATCTACGGCCCATTTGACTTAATGGGAATTAATTTGTATCAAAAATAAAAAATTGCATGAAGTGTCAGGGGCCACCCTGTTGGAACGAAGTTCCTTTTGCTATATATTATGTACTAATTAGTTCCAACACGCCTAAGGCGCCCGTTGAAAAATATGATAATTTATATGGACCTTTAAGAAAATATACTTTTTGTAAAATGGTAAACTTTTTTTAAGAAATTGTTTACTTATTGAATGTATTTTTTTAAAAAAATTATATGTATGAATATGTATGTAAAAAGATGTATTATAATTTCCTGAAAAGGTCCTTTATGTAATGTACTTCCTTTATTAAAAGCTAATGTGTTTTTAAGAAAAGCTAAAATTTTTGAAAAGATCTGCTTTCTGTAAGAAAAAGCCTAAGAGTATTAATTTTTTTTACAAAGAAGTACTTTTTTAAGAATTGCTACCGTTTTTAGGAAAATGTCACTGTTTAAGAAAATTTACTTATTTTCAGAAAGGCTACTTATCTCAAGAAAAGAAGAGAAAATGGTAATATTTTATTTTTAAGAAAAGGTACTATTTTGAAGAAAAGTTTTTTTTACGAAAGAGCATGTACAATTTTAAGAGTAGGTACTTATCTCAAGAAAAGTTATTTTGTTTTACAAAAAATTTACTCTTTAAAGAAAATGTTGTTTTTTAAGGAAAGGCAATTTGTTGTAATATAATGTACTTTTTAAGAAAAGGTACTTATTTAAAAAAATTACTTTTGAAAGAAAGGTACTTTTTGTAATCTTTAAGATAAGGTATTTTTTTAAGAAAAGATACATTGTTTAAGAATACCAATAGGTTTTTTTTTTGGAAAATTTACTTTTGTTAAGAAAACGCACTTACTTAAAAAATTTTATTTTTTTAAAATTCTTTCACTTTGGCTTTTCTAAATTTACTTTTCATTCGCTTCAAAATTGGGTCAGGCCACGAGAAGTGTGACATAGTGGGTCAGGGATTTTGATGTTTGGTACATATATCGAAAGATTATGTCAATATATTAAACTTCACCAGAAATAAAAGTAAAATTCCTGAAGTTGTTGTTGTTGTTGCAATTTGAAAGTTGCAAATTTCAGAAATTTAGTATTTTTCTGAACTATCCAAAATTTTATATCTTGAAAACGACTTGAGATATTTCAATTCTGTTTATTTTAGTTTTTTAAGGACAGTTGTGGAAAAAAACAAAAAAATCAGAAAATAGGCTACACTCAAACAGAAATGTTCGGAAATGCTGTTTAAAGAAAACAATCACATTTTAAGTATAGAGCCGGAGCAAGAAAAATAATTAATCATTCGTCAGAATTTAGGAAATGTAATTATCTTTCAGAAACAGAAAAAAAATTTTATTGCTCTCAAGTAGTTTCTGAGATACACCATTTTTGGTGGGACGACCTTTACGCTTGAATAGCCAAAATGCAATGTTTACAACTATTTCTCTTTATTGTTGTTCTTATATTAAACTCCATTAAACTTTGACGCACTGAGCAGTTAAGTGCTTATGTACTGAAAGTATTTTGAAAAATGCAATTTGTTGTTGTTGTTATTTTTTGTCTATTCTTTCTGTTTTCGGCGCTTCTCTCTATTTTAGTTGTTGTTCTGGCGAACCGTAAATCAGAAAAATTGCAAAAAATTTGTCGAAAGCTTTTTAAGAACTCGTTAATAGTGAAAAAAGTGCTGTTGGTCCAATATGGTGAAAAGAAAAATTTGTTGCAATCCATTGGCAAGAAAAAACATAAAAATATTGGAAAAAAAACTGGTTTTGATCTCGCAGGACTGGCATAAAACTTTTGACAAATTCAAAGGCATGTTTATTTGTAATTCTTGCTGCAGCACGATGCATAAGAAACAAGAGGATGATGAAACGTCGGAGCCTCAAAGTATTGCTTCCGAAAAACTATTTTACAAATATAGAATTTGAGTTTTGCTCTTTACATGAGCATATAGAAGATGAAAAAACAACGAAACACGATTCAGAAACACGATAACAATTAGAAGTACTCAAAAGTTCCACCAATTTATAACTATGGATAATTTTGTTTTTCATTGTAAATTTTACTCAGATAGCAAAACCGTTTTTGAAAATACCGTTACAAAAAATAAATATTCTAAAAAAAATAAATTTAATTGAAAAATCTGAGGTCACAAAAATATCCTTTTGTTCATATCTTTCTAAACCGAATATTTTTCTTTTATTTTCTTTATTAATAAAGTTATTGTTAAGGGAAGTGCAACAAAACATTTTCCAACAACAAATTGCATTTTTCAAAATACTTTCAGTACATAAGCACTTAACTGCTCAGTGCGTCAAAGTTTAATGGGTAACTAAAGAACAACAATAAAGAGAAATAGTTGTAAACATTGCATTTAGGCTGTTCAACTTGAGAGGAATAAATTTTTTTTTATGTTTCTGAAAGATAATTACATTTCCTAAATTCCGACGAATGATTGATTATTTTTCTTGCTCCGGCTCTATACTTAAAATGTGATTGTTTTCTTTAAACAGCATTTCCGAACATTTTTGTTTGAGTGTAGCCTATTTTCTGATTTTTTTGTTTTTTTCCTTAACTGTCCTTAAAAAACTAAAAAAAAACAAAATTCAAATATCTCAAGTCGTTTTCTGGATATAAAATTTTGAATAGTTCAGAAAAATACTAAATTTCTGAAATTTGCAACTTTCAAATTGCAACAACAACAACAACTTCAGGAATTTTACTTTTATTTTTGGTGAAGTTTTATATATTGACATAATCTTTCGATATATGGACCAAACATCAAAATCCCTGACCCACTATGTCACACTTCTCGTGGCCTGATCCAATTACAAAATCCAACTAGAAAATCCCATAAAAATTTCCCATTAAAGAATAAATAGCTCCCCATATGTTAGTCTAGACACAAACCAAGCCAAAAATTCGAGTGTAAGAGAAAGTGTGCTGCCAAATGTAATTTCATGCTCAGGGTTGTATTTCATGGATTTGCAAGTCTTGCATTTTGGCTTTTATAAATTTACTTTTTATTGGGTTTAAAACTACAATATGTTAAACAGGCTCCACTTAGAAAACTTCCTTTTAAACTTGTTAGAACCACTGTGCCAGTTAATTAATGCCATTCACAATAGCAATGTAGATTAACTGTCAGACGATTACTTGCTATGTTGTTTACTTATTGTTTATCTTTCTTTTCCTTTACTGCTTTGTTACATTCTTTGATCTGTACAATATAATCACGCCACTTTTTCTTGTGTTTTATCTAAGACATAACACGTGTGTTCTAACTTCAACTTTTATTACAACAAACGTTATGGGCCTAGAATTACGCAAGAGACAAGTTGTGTAATTTGGTGGCAATATAAAAAGTAGAGAATAATAGTTGGTCTATTATTGAATCTTCGATAGAAAATATTTGAAAGCGCGGAACAATGAGTTCAAATTTTCAAATCGAAAAATTGAATTCGAAAAATTATCCATCATGGTCGGTTCAGATGCGGAGTCTGTTGATAACTCAAGACTACTGGGATGTGATAGAATCATACGTAAGTGCGTCAGCTACTGCCCAAGAGAAAGAAGCTTGGAAGGCCAAAGATAGTAACGCGTTAGCAACTCTTATATTGTCGGTGCGGCCATCTGAACTGGTACATATCAAAAGCTGTAAATCTGCGAAGGAGGCACGGATTAAATTGGGGAAGGTGTAGAAAGGCAAGGATCCAGCTAGGAAAGTACACTTTCCGATTTAAGTTTCAACAAGGTGAAAAGTATGCCCTACAAATGAATCAATTATGTTCTTTGGCAGACGACTTGAAAGATGTAGAAGTTAAAATTCCATATGAATTATTAAGTATATTTTTGATTTGCAGCTTACCACCTGAATTAGAAAATTTTGTAGTAGCAATCGAGAGCCGAGATTTACTACCATCTTTAGACGTATTAAAAAATAAGATTTTAGAGAGGGAACAACGAAGACTGGAAAAAAGTGATTCTGCGAATGAACAGGTGTTTGTATTAAAATATAAACATTTCAATAAAAGGAAGCAAAAATATTAGAAGTAATGCAGATAAGTTTAAAAATGTCAAATGTTATCATTGCGGAAGGCGAGGCCATATTCGTGCAAAGTGCAAGTATCAATCACATAAGGAGCATACTGCAATGTGTTTCGTAACTGCAGCTATCTCCGACTTAAGTGCGAATAATTGGATACTGGATAGTGGTGCTTCATCCCACGTTTGTCGAGATAAACGTTTGTTTGTTGGTATGAAGCACTATGACCACAATGTAATGCTTGCTTCAGGCGAAAATCTTAAAGTGCATGCCATCGGTGAAGTATATAAAGTTTTGGAACAAAAGTTATAAGCTTCAAAATGTCTTGTATGTACCTCAAATGAAGTCAAATTTTCTTTCAGTCAGTAAAATGGCACAATATGGATTTACCGTTAAGTTTTTAAGGGAATTGGCCAATATATTGGATAAAAACAATATATTTCCATTCAGAGCATATTTACTTGATGGGATTTATTAAATTAAATCCGTTCCTGAGTACGCAATGATGACGACCATAAAGAACAAGGAAAATATGTGGCATAAACGATTTGGACACCTAAATTATAACGATCTAAATAAACTGGAGGCAAATAAAATGGTTCGTGGCTTGGAAGGTAATTTTGAAAGTTCTACCGAATGTATTACATACGCATGTGTACAAAAATTTAATCCAGTGGGTACTAGTCTTACATAGCAGCCTTTAGAATTGGTTCATACAGATGTTTTGTGGCCCCATACGTATTAAATCACAAGGAGGTGCACTATATTTTATTACACTTATAGATGATTATGGTCGATATATTTCTGCTTACTTCTTAAAATCAAAGTCTAATGCACTAGCCTTATTTAAGAACTACCTAACAGAAACAGAAAGGCAACCGAGATTAAAATTGAAGCGACTCAGAAGTGATAATGGTACGGAGTATATAAACAATAATTTTAAAAAGTTCTTGGATGAACAGGGTATTGGTCATGAAACAACGGTTACATACACTCTGCAGCAAACCGGCGTTTCTGAAAGGGCGAACCGGACACTAATGGATATGACACGGTGTTTGTTGGAAGAATCCAAACTACCAAAATCTTTATGGACAGAGGCCATTAATAGAATCGTGTTTATCAAAAATCGTTCACCAATCAGGGTTCTAAGCGATAGTACACCCTATGAACGATGGACTGGTCGAAAACCATCCGTTTCGTATTTTAAAACTTTTGGATGTAAAGCTGTAGTACTAGATAAATAGCCCGGTCGATTAAAATTGGATGCTAAAGGTGTGGCCGTCGGTGGTGCAATGGTACTGTGCGCGGCTCTTGTACATGAGATCCTGGGTTCGATCCCTGCTGAGACCAGCTTAAAAAATTTCTTTCGGCGTCGGTCACCACGCATAGTGAGGGCGACACTATCGAGTATTTAGCCATGAAAAAGCTTCTCAAAATAGCGTTCGGAATCGGTGTAAAACTGTAGGTCCCAATCAGTGAGTGAAAACTGGAAAGCGTACAGCTCAGTGATTGTGAGAAGCTCTCCCCTGTCCCTTAATGGAAACCATTTATTTATTTTTAAAGGTGACATATTCGCGTTTATTGGATACGAGCCTCACACTAAATGGTACGGGTTGTATAATATTAAAACTAAAAGCTCATAATTGCTCGGGACATTAAATTTTTCGGAAATGAATTTGATGGCAATTTTTGCCAAAGCGAACATGAGGAAGATCTCAGTAATATTTTTGAATTTTGCAGTATCAACTCATCTAAAAATAATGCAGAAATATTAAGTTGTAATATACCAGATTTAGCCAATGAAAATTACGAAGAAGAACAGATGCCCAATGTCGATAAGCCTGGAATAATAAATGATGATGAGGAACAGATGTCTGATGAGAGTATTGAAGACGAATCTCTTTATGACGAAACAACGAATGAGCATGGTAAGCGAAAACGAGGTAGACCTTCTATTCTCCGAACTGGTAAAGTTGGTAGACCGCGGAAGATTTATAATACTGAAATCGAAATACATGAAATAAATGCCATAAAAGAATTAAATGCAGACCCAAGAACTGTCCCAGAGGCTATAAATAGCAACGAGAGCGAGAGATGGACAAATGCGATGAATGAAGAATATGAATCTCTTATACGAAATAATACGTGGGAATTGGTTTCAAAACCAGAAAGAGTGAATATAATTGGGTGTAAGTGGGTTTTCACTAAAAAACGACTTGCAGATGGTAAAATCGAAAAATATAAAGCTCGTTTAGAGGCTCAAGGGTGTTTTCAACGATTAAATGTGGACTATTCAGAGACGTATGCGCCTGTGATTCGACAGCCAACAATTAGATTGATTTTGGCAATAGCAGTTGTATATAAATTATTAGTTAAACACGTCGATGTGGTATCAGCTTATCTCAACAGTGATCTTGAAAAAGTTGTTTACATGAAACAACCTGAAATATTTACCGTGAAAGGCCATGCAGGCAAGGTTTGCAAGCTACAGAAATCTTTGTATGATCTTAAACAGGCTGGTAGACAATGGAACCACAAGATAAATGAAATACTGAAAAAAATTGATTTTATCTAATGCAAGACCGATAGTTGTGTGTTCATTAAAATAAACAACAGTGAAATTAATATAATAGCACTTTATGTTGATCACCTTTTACTAGCGTGTACATCAGAAACATCAATGAACGAAATATTAGACAGTTTATGGCGCCATATCAACGTAATTGAGGACCAGTGGATTTTTATCTTGGAATGGAGATTGAAAGACTTGAGCCAAGGGGTAAAATAGAAATCCATCAAAACAAATTCATCAGCGAATTAATGATACAATGGAACATGGAAAACTGTAAGCCTGCTAGTACACCGATGATTCATGGTTCGATTTTGACAAAATGTGAAGCAGAAAATTGTGGAGAAATGGAGGACGTTAAAAACTACCAGTCTCTAATACACAGGTTAATGTATTTGGCCACAATTTCGAGACCAGATATTGCGCATACAATTTCAAGATTATCACAGTTTAATTCGCATCCTCACCGTGAGCATTTTGTAGCAGCTAAACATGTCTTACGCTATTTAAAAAGTTGTTACTCTGACGCTGATTGGGGATCAAATGTTATTGATCGTAAATCTTTTAGTGGGTTTGTTCTCTTTTTCGCAGGTGGGCCGATTGCGTGGGAGTCGGAAAAGCAAAACATCGTGGCTTTGAGTTCAATGGAAGACGAGTATATCGGTATGTGCCAGGCGGTTAAAGAAGTCACATTTCATCGCAGCTTATTGTCAGAACTTCGAAAATGAAATAGGCAGCAGAAGACTTTATTCTGCGACAACCAAGGCGCTTAGTTTCTAACCAAAACCCATATGAAGTTAAAGAGAAGTAAGCATATTGATATTAAGTTCCATTTTGTTAAAGATAAATACAATGCAAATGAAATATGTTTGGAATATGTACCATCGGAACAAAATGTAGCCGATATTTTGACTAAATGTTTATCAAACCATAATCATGAAAATATTTATAAATTGTTTAAAGTAAAATTCAAAAGCTTGATTATTTCTTAACTGTAATAATTTAACACTTTTTGTATTTTTGTAATTTTTGTATAAAGTTATTTTTGTGAGACAGTGAACCTACATTGAGGGGGTCTTTGTTAGAACCACTGTGCAAGTTAATTAATATCATTAACAATAACAATGTAGATAACTGTCAGATGATTACTTGCTATGTTGTTTACTTATTGTTTGTCATTCTTTTCCTCTACTGCTTTGTTACATTCTTTGATCTGTACAATATAATCACTCCACTTTTTCTTGTGTTTTATCTAAGACATCACAGGTGTGTTCTAACTTCAGCTGTTATTACAACAAAACCAAACCAAACTAAAAAGTACCCAATATAGTTGATAATAATGGGTTGCAATGAAGTAGTTAATAAAAGTTTTTTAACATTTTTTCATTTGCACCCAATCCCACAAAGTGCGATAAGGAACTTCTTTCCAAAAAAATTTGCATACAAATTATCTATCCAAATACAAATTGGTAATAGCTTTTCAATTTAATAATGTTGAGAAATTAATACTAGTAAAACTAGGACTTGCTACACTGTGGAACAATGTCGCGGTCATTGTCTGGGGGTGAAAAATTCCAAGTCAGTGTCAAAGTACCCGGCCAGTATAGTAAACCATCTAAATGGCCGAGCTTTGTTTTACATTTTGTATGTTTTCCTTACCTTGACGTTTCTTTCATTAGTTTTTCAAGTCTAACCAAAGAACCATTGATTCTTTTTCATTTAATTTTTCAGGAAAATTATAGCTAAGGCTTTAAATGAACAATTACCTTAAATTTTAAGCGGAAAATGGAAGTGAGCAAGGCAGTTATAAAGAGCTTATGCTATTGCTGTGGTAAATATGTACCAAAGCCCGAAAATAGGAAAATTTCAGGGCGGATTTTGTTCAAACATAAGACATGTACGTCAACCAAAATGTAATGGTGAACAAATATTGGGTAAAAAATATTGTGCCTAAAGGTTAAAAAATCGCCACACAGTGGTTCAAAATCGATTTCCATCCAGATATTCGCTATTTTCGAATTTTGAGAACCGAAAAATGTTGATGTCTTTTTTCGAATTTCTTGCACTGTATCTCATTCAGTTTTAAAGATATTGCACTCAATTTGGTTTTTATTATAAAGCGAGTTTAGTTTTATTTAATATAGCGGCTAAGATTTGATTATAATAATTACTGTTCGGAAGAACTAGCTATTTGAAAAATATCGTGGTTGGAAAAAATTTTGAATTTGGACAAACAGAACTTCTCTTCTTCAAAAGTGTCCAACGAATGTGATACACAGCTGAAAAGGCTGATTTGTTTCCCAATTTCGCAGGGTAACTTTTATTGTCGCCCGATTGAACACAAACGAGATAGTGCTAATTTAATGACAAAAATGTGATTTTTATAGTACCTAAAGATGAATAACTATTTTTGCCTTAACAACTTTAAAAAGGTACGTACGCAGCTGAAAAAGTGATAAAGTTCTCTTTCGCATTTTCATTTGTACCAATCGGAGTTAATTTGCCTGAGTTATGTTCCAAACATCAACACAACATTTAGCTTATAAATTGTACTCGTATTGTAAACAGTTGGTACTTTAATTCATCAAAAGGCAAACATTGGCATTATTGTAATGTTTTTATTCGTGAATATTAATAAAATTCGCCTTCATAACAGCCGTGGACACATTTTCGACACTAGTTAAATTGTTGAACTTAACCATTTTTGAAATAACTTCAAATACGATATTTCAGCACAATTTTCTGAAAATCATAAATTTGGGGGTAACGCCTGGATTCGGGTTTCTTTTGTTTATGAAATATTAATATATGAACTAACTACTGCAGTGACATTTTTAGCCTACAATCACCTGAATTTTTTTTGTAGATCCACGTATTTTTAGGGTTCTCATCAAAAATACTATGAATTATAAGTGAGGTCCTACCTGGTATCAAACAGCATGTACTAACCGTTTTTCCCAGCATACATAATAACTAAAGTGCACAGAATTCAATGAACGATGACAATAGTGGTCTTCATGAAAGCTCGAAAGAACCTCGTAAACTCGAAAACATCGTAAACTTGCACAGCAAACGTCAAAACAAACAAATTTCCCATACAAAGCGACTTGCTCAAAAGTGGAAAGTTTTCGAGGCAAATTTGCTGCGCAAACGTGGGATGGAGAAACGTGTAAACTTTTGACATTTCATTGTCATCTGACTAGGATGGATAAATAAGGTGATAGCACTAGAACAGTAGAAAAAGTACACATACATAATACATGCAATTGCTACTGCTACCACCTTATGTATCCATCTTGGTCAGCTGATATGGTTTTGAGCACAACTACGCTGAGCAACTTTACCTGGTGCCTCATGCAATGGTGCGAGGGAAACTTGCGCTGAGCAAAAGTTCTCGGCTTTCACGTTTGCATGAATGCCGCTAATAATAAATTAAATTCCAATTCATTAACGGAATCTGTCAGTGAATGTAGCTGTCTATTTAGGTTATAAAATACACGAGTGTACTTTGTTTAATTTGGTGTTACCAGGCCACTAAAATACTAATTTAGATGGCAAGGCTTACCCACTGTAATACCGTTTGGTTACTAAATATTGGATTCAAACGATATTTATCAAAATTCTTAGATGTAAGAATCTCGAATAAATTCGCAGTAAATGCGAATTTTGAACCACTGTGCGCCGTTTGGATTGGAAAAATAGAAAAAATTAATCTATGCCATTCGGGATTTGGAATAATCTGGCGACGGTCACAATCCATTGAATTGCTACGCATATGCGAATAATGGAGTTGCATTGTCAAAAACGGAACGCATTGAGAAATTTCAAGTGCCCAAGACCATTTCCTCATTCGGATTACATTCCTATGCGAAAATTTGCCAGCCCAGATATTCTATCTTCTACGACTGCTCCGACTTTTGCACCAAAATATGATTCAAGTGACGGTCTCCAACATAATCCCGAACCATCTGTATCGAATCAGCATATTTTAATAAATCTAAATCAGATTGACTCAATTGTTGCTAAATTGGAATTTGCACAGCGTAGATCAGAAGAACTGAATTCGATTTTGAAATCAAATCATCTTTTGGCACAACTTATCGAAGTCGTCCGGTAACATTCCAAAGTGTATTGGTTGTGATTGATGAAAAATGTCAGCATATTACCCGGATGTTCCAAATTTAATGGACGCAATAGAAATAAAATATGAAGCAGATATTGGTATTATTTATTGTTTATTTTACTGCATTAAACCCATAAAAACCTTCGGTTCCAATCGCATATAGTACAGAAGCGAAAGATATACAAGGTGGCGCAAAAGTAAACTTCCGATGTTTTTTGGCTGTAATTTAAAAAAAAAATGAAAAACTTTGATTCTTCTTGTGGATTATTTTTAATTGGTCTTTTAATTTTTTTTACGTCAAGTCGAGAATATGATGTCATGTAAATGGCCGCCGCAACAGTTGATTGTCAATTGAGCCCTTTTTATGGCATTTTCCATCACTTTGGCCAAAACTTCCGGCAATACGTCCTCACATTCTTGACGGATATTGTCTTTAAGAGCTGCAAGAGTCTGAGGCTTGTTGACATAAACCCGCGACTTCAAAAAGCCCCACAAAAAGAAGTCTGGAGCGGTCAAATCAGGCGATCTTGCTGGCCAGTGCAAGTCGCCAAAACGTGAGATTAGGCGCCCGGGAAATGCATCCTTCAGCATATCGGTTGTGGCACGTGCAGTGTGTGCCGTTGCAACGTCTTGTTGGAACCACATGTTTTCCAATCCCAATTCATCAAGTTGCGGCAAAAAGAACTCGTTGATCATTGCTCTGTAGCGCTCACCATTCACAGTAACCGTTTGACCAGCGCCGTCTTCGAAGAAAAAAGGTCCGATGACTCCTCCAGCGAAAACAGCACACCATACAGTGACTTTGAGCGGCTGTAATGGCTCTTCGTGGGTTACACGCGGATTTTCAGTGCCCCAGAAGCTTAAATTTTGCTTATTTACGTACCCGCTAAGATGGAAATGCGCCCATTACTCATGATTATTTTTGATGAAAATTCATCTTCCTCTTGGTGGTGATTAAGGACGGCTTGAGCTTATGTTAGACGCGATTGGCGCTCAGAAGGTAACAGCTGACGCACCGTCTAGACTTTGTACGGAAACATCTTCAAATCTTGTACCAAAATTCGCTGTAAAGACCGTCATCTGATACCCATTTGCGTGGCACGTCGTCTGATCGATGTCGACGGCGCATCCATGACATCCTCGGCTACAGCAGCAATATTCTCTGCACAACGGCTACTCCGCGGTCTGCCACGCCTGGCAGCATCTCGTGTTGTGCCAGCCTCTTCGAGGCGAGCGGCTAAACGTCGCAGTGTATCACCAGTAGGCGTTGGACGGCCAGGAAATCTGCGACGAAATTCACGTTGTGCCAAAGTCATCGACCGATTATTGGTCAAATAAATAGTCAGCAATATTCCGCGTTCTGGAGCAGTGTAGCGTAACATTGTTTATTAACGTGTATTTCGCATGTGTTTACTACACAAATGTCAAAACTGACATTAGGGGCCAATCGCAAAATTTATAGCATTATCTGATAGGAGGATTACTTTTGCGCCACCTTGTATATGATGTACCAGGAAATATTTTCAAACTTGTAAACTACGCAAAATACGTTGATTTAAAAGTAGTAGCACTGTCTTGCGGTCTTCGAAGCGCCTATATACTTATAAAATAAATTTATTTTTTGTGCGAGTAGGACACATGATTTACCAGAGACCGATATTCATGCCACGAATGGAAACACATAGAGCACAGTAGGTCAGAAATGATCAATATTATTCGTGAACCTCTAGTTCCGAAAGAGAAGATATTGTCGTCTCCACTGTTTATTAAACTTGGAATTGTGAAGAATTTCATCAAAACTGTCGCCAAGACAGAGATACATTTTTCTCGTGCTCTTAAAATTAAAGAAGGTAGTTGTAATAATATGTCCATCGGTGGTGCAATGGGTAGTATGCGTGCCTCTTGTACTTGAGATTCTGGGTTCGATCCCTGCTCTGACCACCTTAAAATTTCTTTCGACGGCGGTCACCTCGCATAGTGACGGCGACACTATCGAGTACCATGAAAATGCTTCTCAAAAATAGCGTTTGGAACCAGTGTAAAACTGAAGGTCCCAATCAGTGAGTATAAAATTAGAAAGCGCACAGCTCACTGGTTGTGAGAAGCTCTCCCCGAGTCCGTCATGGGATGTAATGGGAATCCATTTATTTTATTTAGTTGTAATAATATATTCACTTTTTAAATTTTGTGGAAAATTCCAACACTTCAAAACGTATTTCGCATGATTTTCTATCGCAACGATTTCAGTTTTTCCATTAGACGTGCTAAATGTTCCAGCTAATTAAAAATTACTCATTCAACAATATTTTGATTGACGCTAAACTGGATGCTTGGGAGGCAATAAAAAAAGTAATAAAAGGCTTGTTGGAAAAGCATCGGTCGAGACACAGCGACGTTTCTGTCGCAAGGATGTTAACAGTGTTCTCGGAAATTCGTGTTCACATGTCCTTAAAAGTTCATTATTTATACCATCATCTGGAGTAGTTCAGCAGACAAATGACCACCGAATCTGATGACCAGGACGAACTCTATCATCAAGTTGCTATGCAATTTGAAATGAGGTAATACAGTGAGTTATTTTTTCAAACTCATTCTAATGAAAAAAATCGCAGTTACAGTAGTAACAAATCGTCGAGTGCAATACTTGCAGAAGTTTGCTGGCGAAGTAGGCATGTGTTCGAATAAAATGGTGATTCTGATGATGTCACAAATTGGCATTATGTGTGTTTCAGAAACTGATGACAGCGATGATTACAATAGCGGAACAATCATCGTCTAAAAAAGCTAGTGCAATGTTTATGAAGACATACACTTTGTTCTTCTTTAAATTTTGTTTTTCTTTAATTTTTCATAATAATTTCCATAAAATCAACACTTTTCTGTAGTACAACTCGTGTAAAGACGTTATTTTTCAAACAGCAATTGTTTTTTTGAAACAAAATTTACGTATTTCATTGATATGTAGTCAATATATTTAGGCTTTATTCTTTCAGCCCTTTATGGCCAGGAAATTAGAGTTGTTGACGACTTATTGGCAAAAATTTATGAGGAAAGGGGGAAAAATTAAAACTGTTTGAAGATTCCATTCGACAAAATTAGTCCAACTCGATTTTTTACAAAGCTTCAAATAATAACACAGATTATTTATTTATGCCTTGGCTAAAATTTTCCTGAAGAGTGAAAAAAATCATCAATGGTTCTGGAGTTATAACTGAACAACTAAGTAAACAAATATCAAGATAAGGAAAAATAAAAAAGTTCCTAAAAGAAATGATTGGCCTGAGAACGCCAACCCTTTTGGATGTTTTACTGAACTGGTCTAGTACTTTCACCCTTACTTGGAACTTCTAACTCCCGGAATGGTTATTTCGCTGTGTCACCATGTAAATGGAAATGTAATCGTAAAGTATTTATGGTAAGAAGTCAAGATTAGGAAACCCAATATTCAAAAATATATATAAGGAGCACATTCAAAGTAATCAAAAAATCAAACAACATCACAATTATTTTATATTTGATAGCCCTTCTTCTACTGGATATACTAACCGTGGTTATTGATATTTTGAAGGACCGAAATAATGTACACTTTGAAAAATAACGGCCCCAGCAACATATTGCATGGAGACATGTATATGTTTGCAAGCATAGTTTTCATGAATTGCAGCTCTGCTACCTTGTTATTTCTTTGTTGTCATTTACGTTTTTGTCTTTAGCCGTTTTCAACACACAAAGGCACATTTGTGGCACATATACAGATATTAAAACATAGTAATCACTGTGTCTCAAGCAAACACAATTTGTTTGGACACAACACAAGTATACTAAATGTGCGTCAAGCTACAAACACCCTATATTTGCATCCAAACAACAAAAGAAGACCGATTTTCAGCTTGTAGTATAACTACAAAACTATACAGCCTACTAACTGATTTCCTTAGTACTATTGACAAAATCTGCGATCACAAAGTATACATCTCTCATGTTTTCAGCTACAGCTCTACTTAAACTTGTCTAAAAATATAGACAAAAATATATGTATTTTCAGTACATATTTATTTTTTTTGCTCACTTTTAATAGTCTTTTGGCAACAAAATTTGCCTATCATTTCTAATTTAGAAATGACAATTGTGTTTACAGAAAGGTGATACCAATAGAGACGTTAAATAAAAACTTAAATTTAAATGCCCCCGTAGAGCATAGTGCCCCCATATCTTGACTGTGTTTTGCTTTTCGATATGCCATAATATTCTTCATAAAACTTAAACTTGGAATATAGAAAGTGATTTTCAAACGTCCACATTCAATACATGAAAGAAAAAAACAAAACCGGTTAAAGATAATTCCTTGCAAATTCCGTTTGCTTAATGACGTATTTCTGTATTTTCTTTTGCATGCATATGAATTGGTAATATAGACACTTACCTTAGCTGCGTTTGTGCATTCAAGATAGGTCATCATTGCGACGGTTCAAACAAAGAGCAAATAAAATCCTCAAAATTTTTAGCAGGCAATCGTTTTTGACTTTGCGATAATTTCTTTTGTTCCATCATTTCAAAATCAGTCTCAACTTAACTATGACTACAATTGAAATTATGATATCAAATTTTTCCATACCAATGAAATATTCAAAATACCCGAAAAAAGAATAAAAATGTGTATTCACAGTTAAGGTAACTCAAACCTAGCTGGGAAAAGGAAAACTTTCTATAATGTCAACTCTCCACAGATTACATGGACAATAGCAATAACAAGAATATAGAAAGAAAGAAATCCATGAAACAAGTCAAAACTTAACAAGTAGAAAAATATAAATTTCCGATATGGACTGAGGGTGATGACCATCCCAGCAATATAAAGAAAAACGAAAATAATTGAAATTTAAGAGCATGAAAACTAAGATTTCCCAAAAGGTAGACAAATGAAATCATAATGTTTGTCGATACTTTCCCTTTCTACTCATTCATTTTGAAAGGGTTTTATTATTTGCTCCTGTTATTATTGTTGTCTTCTATCAGTTTATGCATCAATTGGGAATTCGTCTTGCTTTTTGCATAGATTGTTTTTCGAATAATTTAGCATCCAAGAAAATTTAAGAGCAAATTATTTTCTTGTATAGATGAAAATGTAGCGACAGTTTATTGACGTTTCACACCCAAGGATGCTATGATCCAATACATTTTTTTTAAAGGCAAAATGACATACTGCCGTTAAGTAGCGGACTGATGAACCACAGTGCATCTTAAGACTATATGTTCTAACATTGTTCTAAGTGACTGCTAAAGCACTGTGATGGCTGTATCTTTATTGTGCTAATAGCGTAATGAAATAGTTTGAGAAATATGTTGTCCTCTAACAGGGTTGGAAAAAACATGTTAATAAGACTCTAAACTGTGGTAAAATCGAGGTAAACTGTGGTTCATCACGGTTCTTCTCTTCTCTCACTTTGAAATAAATTGACAATATTAGCTTTTGTACGTGGTTCACCAGAATAGAAACACATTCAGCATTTTCATATACAAGTCGTCGGCTGCAATAAAGTTTTATAAAAACTAAATAAAATTAAAGTTGTAGTTTGTGGCAGTACATTATGAAATCAACATGGGTAGAAAAAGTGGTTTAAGTTCATCGGAAATGGTAAAGTTGATGTTTACCACTCTGAAAAATATTCTTATCGCGAAATCGGTGAAAAATCGGACGAAGTCATAACGCTGTAATGAGTTATATTAAAAATCCATAAAGCAACAATACAAGTTGGAAACGAGGAATTTACATAGCTTTATCATCCCAGGACAAGCGAGAAATTCCTCAAATTGCCTCAAATTCAAAGCATTCCACCATAAAAATCAATCAATTAGCAGGAATAAGTCCAAATAAATCAACCCTTCCTTGTGCTATTCTCATCAGTGGACATCTACAGCGCCGAAAACATCACAAAATTCAGCTTGTCAACAACAACGCCATTACTTGTCTAAATACCACAAGGCATAGGTTGTGCAACTGTAATTAAGTGATAGGGAATGGCGAAAATAATTTTTTTCCGATGAAAAAGTTTAACTTGGATGGTCACGATGACTATAGCTTTTATTGTCTCGATGTGCGTAAGAAGGAACAATTTGTGGGCCGTCGTCCCAGCAGAAATGGCGGTGTCATGGAATGGGCCACAGTTCCATACCACGGAACTACTGACCTTGTCGTCCAAAGTTCCCGACTGATGGGGAATCATTATAGAAATCAAATGGATTAAGTTTGACCTAAGATTAAACACATTTTTGAAACCCTGGAGTAGATTTAGCAACACGATAATGAACCTACACATACGTCACATGTGGTGAAAACATGGATTTCTAGCCAACATATTGAAACTTTAAATTAGACGCCCTACACTGAATGGAAAAGCATCGTCACAGGGATGAAAATGTTCATCACCCCAACAACTTTCGTCATCGAAACTGAGCTAACATACAGTTTCATTCCCGCTAGGAAAATGTGTTCATCAACTGCAAATTGTTCGTCTATGAGAAGAACGTATGGTTGTTGCTGCCATGAATTTCATTCATTATTGCAACGAATTTGTTTCATTGCTGCAATGAATTTGTTTCATTGCAGCTATGCATTTGTTTCATTGATTTTATGCACTTATTTCATTGCCGCAATGATTTTGTTTAATTGCTGTAATGAAGGTGTTAAAGTGTGTTTGAAATTTTTTATTGTTTATTGTACATAAATACACTGTTAGTAGTTATTACATTGCAGGTGTTTTTATAAAAAAAATTCATTTTTTGTTTCGAAAATGGTCTGAATTTGCTCTATATATATTATATTCATTCCACTGGTCTGGTGAAAGATTATGGTAGTCGAGGGGTTGAGTGTCATTTGTGGCCGTTGTACTCAGGTCCTGCAATTAAAAACCAATATGAGGAATTTATTTTTAAGATTTCTATTTAAGATATGTACATACATTCGTATTATTTCATTGTACTTTAAATTGTTACTTTTTATGAGCGTCTTACTTGAAACACTTTGTTCGTTTCATTTCACCGTTTTCATTGACTTCGAACCAAAAACCAATAAAACGAAACAGGCGCGACCGAATTTTGATTAAAACACGAACATTTTGTTACGATTTGTCACGATATTTCACACAGAAATGTTCAGTTACATATTTCCGGGTAGTTTTTCTTCTATCGATGCGTCACTTTATTTCCTGTCGTATTGCTTCTTGCATTTTGTTTGTTTACCTGTTTCATTTATACACTGAAAGAATAAGACCTCCTCGCATGGATGAACGATTTTCGTTAATCTTTTTACGTTGCTACAATGAAAAGTCTCGTATATCCGACAATTTGGTAGTCGTTGCAAAGAAAAATTTCATACATGATTTCTTTGCCAATTTTTCATTTCGTTTCTGCAACAACTTACATTTCGTCTTTGCAACCATTTTACTTAATTTGAATTTTGTAGAAAAACGGGCTAAAAATTAAAAAAAGAAGTAAGTGCTTGAGATTGGAACTATTGATATTTGATTTCTATCTTGCTTTTTATAGTTTATTTTTATTATTTATTTATTTGGGAGGTTTGCCAACATTTATAGTTGACGAAACAATTTCGTTATTGCAACGAAACTAATTTGTCTAAAGATAAAGAGAGAAATGCAGTCAATAAAATGTACGAGTGTAAAAAATAGGCCAGCAATAGAATATGGTGAGCGTGAATGCTGGGTCACGTACACATTTTAAATCAGTTCTTTTGCAACAGCCGAAATGGTAGACATGTCTCTCCGCCGGAATAATATACATACATTTGTTAATCAGACTAATTAGTTATAGTTAGTAATACGAGTAATATAATTATTTGTGAAAAGTTATTGTGAAAAGTAAATTGTGTGAATTTATGTGTTTGCTGTGATCGTTTGTGTACATTGAGTGTCTATAAATCAAATAGATAAATAAACAGAATGCAAGGAGCAACATGACTGCAAAGTAAGTGACACATTGATAGCAGTAAAACTACCCCGAAATATGTATGAACATTTGTGTGTGCGTATGAGCTTGACGGTATAAATCGCAGCAAATGTTGGTGTTTTATACCCATAATTCGGTCGCGCTTGTTTCGTTGGATTGGTATTTGGATTCGAAGTCAATGAAAACGAAGAAGTCAAATGAAAGCGAAGAAGTCAAATGAACAAAGTCTATCAAGTAAGGCTATCATAAAAAGTAACAATTAATTTAACGAACAATGAAATGAATCGAATCGGAATTTTAGCAAATTTGTTTTAAATACATAAAAGAGCAGTGGAAAAAACTGTTTACAGAGCAATCACTGGCTTAAAGACGTGAAGATGTGGCGCTACAATTGAATGACAGAACCGTCAACACAACAACAATTGCATATCTTTAGAAAACAATGATGTGGTTCTATGTTAAAGAAAGTTTTAACCATAGACCAATTGCTGTGATGAAACCATATTCATGGTAAGTACAAAGGTATATACAAATCGCAAATATAAATCGTAATAATAAATTCCTTATATTTGTTTTCAATTGCAGGACCTGACACACCGGCCACAATAACACTCAACCTCTCGACTACCATAATCTTTCTCCAGACGAATGCAATGGCCACAATATATTCAGCAATTTAAGACCATTTTCGAAACAAAAATTCACAAAATTGTTATAAGTTTCAAACACACTTCTAAACACACACTTCTAATCGGTGCGTGTAATCGGAAAAAGGACGAAAATTCGTCATCACCTAATCGCCTAATCGGAAAAAGGACGAAAATTCGTGATCACCTCCATAAAAATCTAAAAATGGCTATATCTTCTTAACGGTGCGTCTAATCGCAAAAAGGGCGAAAATTCGTGATCACCTACATAAAAGTCTAAAAATGGCTATATCTTCTAAACGGTGCGTCTAATTGCAAAATGGCCGAAAATTCGTGATCACCTCCACAAAAATCTAAAAATGGCTATATCTTCCAAACGGTGCGTCTAATCGGAAAAAGGACGAAAATTCGTGATCAGCTCCATAAAAATCTAGAAATTGTTATATCTTCTAAACGGTGCGTCTAATCGGAAAACGGACGAAAATTCGTGATCACCTCCTTAAAAGACTAAAAATAGCTATATCTGCTAAACGGTGCGTCTAATCGGAAAAAGGACGAAAATTCGTCCTCACCTCCATAAAAATCTTCTATCTTCTAAACGGTACGTAAAAGTAAGCCACAATCATACCGCCTGACCAAAATCCATACCAGAAAATTACTCGTAGTGGGTGCGTTTGTTACCCATGCATTGCATGAGGATTTTCTGAGCCCCAACTACGACAATTTTCTCTATTCACGAAGCCATTCAGAATGAAATGCGCTTCGTTGTCGCCAAAGATATTGCATAGTAGAGCGAATTCATGGAACGAATTGTATGACTCAAAAGCACTGTCGTCATCTGGCGACATCAAAACGTATTACTCTCTTTTGTCATAACTTCGTCCATTCATAATTTTGATGTGAAACATTGATGCCTTTTGCAACATTTATGCTTTTTGTATTGTTTTATGTAATAACATTGTCGAAATGTTTCATTTATACTGAAATATTCTATAAAGAGAATAAGACTCGTTTATGCTCTCTTACTCAGCCTGTCTACATGAGAGCGGAAAACAGAGTGCAATAAGTTCTCTATACTATTCAATACATTTTGTCGTCGCTCTCTTTATGGCAAAACAAAAACAATTTTTTCAGTGAGCTAAATATTGCTATATTTATTTTAACAATATTACATCTAATGTTAAAACAGATATAAGAAAAAGAAAGGCCTTCAGCACAAAACTATTCTTTCTCTTATTTTCCGATGTAGCATTCACTAATGTGTTCATAGAAATCGAACAGGCACCGTGTAACAAAAAGGTTTTAACACATTGATTTTTTTTTTATAAAATGGGCATTGACTTCACTTTGATCCATTAGCCATTGAACGACTAGCCGTGGCTTTCAATGGTCTGCTGGTTTGAGCTCCTGAGAAAGCTGATTTTGTACGCATGAAGGTTGAAATCTTTTGTGAAAATTCGCTGTTTGTGAAATTTGAAGTTGTTGAGAACTATGCCGTATTGATGTTTTCGGCGCCACTCTCGTTTACAGCAGCAAAGTTTACAGGAAACCGACCCGCACGTTGACGCACAGAAGTCTTGCTAACCATAACCGACCCACTCTCTTCAAATATTTTAACCACTCTTCGAATGATTGACACATTAGTTGCACTCTCTTGACTGAAAGTTCTTTGAAGTTTGCGAGCAGTCTCAGCTTAACTTTCCAAATTTTTCTAATAGTTTTTCACAATTTCAATGCGTTCATCTTTTTTAAAGCGCTCCATTTTTAATAATCGTTTATTCCGATTACAGCTGCCAAATTTCAGAGTTGCCATTTGCACACAAAAAATTTAAAAAGTGTAATCTTATTGAGACAGCATTTGCATACTCCTACATTCCGTAGCGGAATGGCGTTTGGTAAAATATTGTCTAATACCACATTAAAAAACGTCCTGTTGGGCGACTAATTGCACGATTTATCTTGTAAATTAACCGCGCGAACTGAGAGTGGCAAAATGTTTTCTTTTTAAAATTTCAGAGGGTCTGTTGGCAAAATATTGCCCAGTAGAGACATTCATTAAGATCAGTTGTATATTTACTGAGGGAATCCTCCAAAAACATTAGATTATAAAAAGAAAATTAAATAATTCTGCAACAAGTTTAAATAATACAAATGAGCCCGTGCTGATATATATATCTATGTTAACTTATAGTTCTCGAGATATTTTGAACAGCAGAAGGACAAATAGATGAATTAGTAGAGATTAAGTCCTAATTCAAATTTTAGTATATATATTTTTGAATATGTAAAGGGTTTTTCAACAGAGACGATACAAAAGTAAATCGATAGGGGCAGCAAACGACGCCATATATGTTCCCGCTCTTTTGTCATTTCTCTTTAGTAAGGTTTGACATTTCATCATGGAAAGATATACGAGCCAACAACGAGTCGAAATTATTAAAATTTACTACCGAAATTTGGAGTCAGTGGCCTCAACTTTAAGAGCGGAATTCATCGGAAAATCATCTTCAGCGATGACGCTCGTTTCTGGCTGAATGGCTTCGTCAATAAGCAAAATCTGCATTATTGGTCAGAGAGCAATCCACACGTAATCCATGAGTCATCATTGCATCCCAAAAAAAATACGGTTTGGTGCGGTTTATGGGCCGGCGGCGTCATTGGGCCGTACTTCTTCCATGATGATCAAGACCGGCACATAACTGTGAATGCGAATCGCTACCGTTCAATGATAAGCGAATATTTTTGGCCCCAGTTGGATAATATGGACTTGGAGGACATGTGGTTCCCACAGGACGGCGCCACAAGCCACACAGCGAATGCCACAGTCAATTTATTGGAAACCAAGTTTGGTGAACGTGTTATCTCACGAAATGGCCCAGTCGATTGACCGCCTCGGTCGTGCGATTTGACGCCGTTAGATTATTTCCTGTGGGGCTACGTCAAGTCTATGGTCTATGCCAACAAGCCAGCGACGATTGATGAACTTCGTACGAATATCGAACGTGAAATTGCAGCAGTATCAGCCGATTTATGCTTGAAAACCGTCGAAAATTGGGTTCAGCGTCTGGACTTCTGCAAGCGTGCCCGTGGTGGCCATGCAAAAGAAATCGAGTTCCATACATAATGGCATCGAACGTACTTTCACAGGAATAAAGAATTTCATTGGTATCTAAAACCGGTTTTGTTTTATTTAAAAAAACTTTTGTAGCGCTCTTATTGAAAAACCCGATATATCCAAATATATAAATTATTTCGTAAAAATTTAAAATAATTGCAAAAACATTATTATATTGATTGATTTCTATTTCTATATTGATTTCTCTAAAACCACATTCACTTAAAAAAAGTACAAGATTGTAAGTCTTAAACGCTTAAAATAGTCAGTTCAACCTACTTTTAAATTCTTTATATATGCATGTATGTATGCCGAAAAAATTTTGGATTGATTTTTAACCCTTTTCCCGTGATCCAATTGAGCTGAAATTTCGCAGGCAAACTAATGGCGACGACAGAAATGAACTATCAAAATTTGGCGGGATTGGATAGAGGGGCATGGTAGTTCTCAGAAAAATAAAATATCCATTTATTCCTGCTCCTGTTAAGGGTATTGGTTAGGTGGGTATGTTGGTTAGGTGCACATATTCTACGATCAGCTGTAAATATGGGCGGGATGGGAAAAAGGGCGTGGTACCTCCCATGCAACTCACAAATTTAAAATCCATCATTTATGCTCCTGGTAACGGTATTTGAACAAAATTGGGTATGTTGGTTAGTTGTACATATTCTAGGATCTGCTGCAAACATGGCGGGATTGGACAAAGGTGTCATATATAAAGAATTTATAGTCAAGAACTAAGTTTTCTCCGGGTTGGGTTTTTACACATTGAAATGCGTACAAACCAGTTCATAAATTTCTGTCGGGTGGACCGATTTAAATACCCCTATACGCACCCTTACTTTCAACGAATGGGCGTGGAAAATGTGAGCACATTCAATACCAGATTGATGTTGCGCTAAATATTATCTATTACCAAACTTAGTTAGGATCCTAAGTGTCATTGGGGACCTTTTGAGACTACCAACCAATTGTCTGCTCAATATATATATAGGAGGTACAAAAATAGGCATCGCTAAGTTGTAAATATTTTATTACACGTTTCTTTTGCCAAACTCAAAACTCAACTGAGTAAAATTGTTTTTAAATCGGTTGTGGTTTACTGGAGATATCGAGCTGGCCAACCGTTCATCCGTCCAACTTTTGTATAGGAGGTGCACAACTAGGTGTCGCAAACAAGTGTTAGCAAGTAGTGCCTACTACCGACTTGCGTTACGATCGGTTTGGTTTACGAGAGTTATTCTGTCGATAAACCGGTCATCCCCCAACTGGCGTATGGGAGGTAGCACAGTGGGTGTGGCAAACAGCTCATTTTGCACAGGAGAACGGCATTTGACTAAATATTGTCCAGTATAAAATTGCCGAACAACCCAAAATGTGCGTGGCAAAATCATCCTTGTCTTAATCCGTGAATGGCTTATGATAACGAGAAGCCGTGAACCTAAATTCATTAAGGCTGGAATTGTGTCACGTGGTTTATCGGATTGACAAGCCGAAAGACCACAAAGCTTTTGTATGGGAGGCACCAGAATGAGCGTGGCAATCTCTCCGTTTTTTCCAGTTAAGAAGACATTGGCAGATTATTAACCACTGTGTGAATCGGAGTTAAAATCACGTCCGCCAGAAAAAAGTTATAGAATAAATATGATTTTGTACAAAATGTATCTATTTGCCCATCTTCAATCCCAAACTAAGTTTGAACAAATAATAGTCGCTGACAAAATTTCATTGTTATCGGTAAAGATCTACGGCAGTTATCGTGTTGTCCAGCAAGCCAGCCAAACAAACAGAGAGACGGACATGGCTCAATCGTCTTAACAAGTCCTAAAACGAATTTCGTCCAAAGATACTAAGGGTCTAATATTACATAAACTTTTTTTTATAATTTTTATATACCCCATCCCCTATGGATGAGCTTTCCCACAGGAGAGCGGACAATATTTTTGTGTAAATTACTATATCCCCAGAGGATAATGTTCTTGTATTTTCTATAACAAATATTATCTGTAGAGATATGTAAACGACTCTTACCAAGGGGAACTTCTAGTCTTCTGAACAGTATAAATAAATCATATATTTAATAAGAACCCGTAAGAACATTCGCACAATATTTCGAGTGTTTCATGATACTTCGTAACGTTTTCTCTTAGGGTTGTATGTGTCTGATTGCAGAATTACAGTATGCATATGCATATGCTATTACAGTATAGCTTATACCTCTAAGTAGTATTTGTTCATGGACTAGCAGTACTTGAAGTCATACCTATAGTGGAGTAGTATGTTGAGAAACCTATCAAAAGTTTTTCTCACCTGAAATCTTAATAATTAACAATGGCCCCACATACATTAATATGCACATTGTCGAATATTCACTAGAATTCACAAAATTGTAGATTTGCTCCTGTGTGTATACACTTGAGTAAGATCGTGTTTGAAATAGAGTAGAGTTTAGATATTGGGTGAAATAGTTTCAAAATGCTGTTTTTTGTACTTTGCTTGGATGCTTTTGGTAAGTTGCTGACAAATGAATTGTGACCAAAATTGTAATCAATATAACTGAAGAATTGGATTAGAAGCTGCGTTGAAGATATAATATGTTTTTAGCAGCAACCATTGAGAGGTCTTGTTTTTACTAAAGGTTTGCACTGCATAAGTACGTGTATTAATTTCAGCAAAGAACATCAACATTTTGAAAAACTCAGAAAAACTCAGTAGACAAAATCGAACCAAGTCACAACCATACTAAGGTTTATCGCAACCGACTTATAACGCAACCGACTTATAACTAGTGCTTATTTCGTGATTGGTAACACTTAGCTAATGTCTGATTTGACAGATAATTAGTTTTATCCTTCCGCTGAACGAATATGGTTGTGTATACGCTTGAACCTATGCGTTTTCGCTTCGCTAAGTGGGCCTTCGATCGACTTACAGAAGATGCCGATTATGGCAAAAAAAACCATCTTTTCAGATGAAGCTCATTTTGATCTTGGCGGGTATGTAAACAAGCTAAATTGTCGCATTTGGGGCAGAGAAAACCCGCACGCATACATTGAAAAGCCGATGCACCCAAAACGAGTCACTGTTTGGTGCTGATTTTGGTACAGACGCACAACTGGGCCATTTTTCTTCGAAAATGAGCAAGGAGTGGCCGTTACAGTCAATGGTGATCGTTATCGGGCCATGTTGAACGCATTTTTGTTCACAACAATTTAAGGGGAGGATATTGGCAACATTTGGTTTCAACAGGACGGCGCTACGTGCCACACAGCCGAAGCTAAACTCGATGTTTTGCGCCCTGTTTTTAAAGATCGCATTATCAGCCGCAGAGCTGATGTCGTTTGGCCACCTCGGAGCTGCGATTTGACACCGTTGGACTATTATTTGTGCGGTGGCGTCAAAGATAAGTGTTGCGCCGACAAGCCAGAGATAATTGACGCTTTAAAGGACAATATTCGTGAAGCCATTGGTGAAATACAGCTGCACACAATCGATAATGTGCTTAAAAATTGAACCGATCGTGTAGGCTACTGCATGGCCAGCGGAGGCACCCATTTGAATGAAATTATTTTCCGTTATTAACCAGAAGGATTGTACTTTCAAATAAAAAAAGAAATTTGAGAAAATATTCAGTAGTTTTTTTTTATAGCATTTTCAAAAAAAAAAGTTATTTGGCGGACCCTTTAGAATGCAATGAGAATTAAATTAATTAATTAAACCGCATAATGTGAATTCCCAAATAATTTCTTCTCACTAAATACCCGCTATTTCCCATATTAGGAACATATGTAGACATAAGAACTAAGTTGACATATTTTTGATCAAAGATTATATGTTTTGTAAAATCTGGCCAAATGTTGAAGGCGTTGGAGAAGGTTGTGTGAAAGATAAAACTGGTTTCCACAGGCTTATTACATGCTTGGTTTCTTTAACAAACCTATATTTTCCTTACATATTTTCAAACAAATTAATTTACTGTTGCGTAAATAATTGCCTGACGTCAAGTGCTTGTTGTTTCCTCAAATTTTGATATCTTTTAATTAATCTTTTTGTTGACTTGTAAGCTGGTAGTATGAATTTGTCATACATTAACCAAAAAGTTACAAAATTTAAATTGGTTTTCACTTAACCGAAATATTTCTTTCCACCTGTTTATGTTTAGTATGTTATTTTGTATGCTTTAGTAGAGCAACAAAAGTATGAAAAATGTTTTTAAAAATAATTAATACTCGTATTGAAGTTTGATAAAGGTTACAAATTTTCCGATGACCGAGATAACCAACTTTGGGTTTCAATTGAATCAATATGTTCGGAAGACTCCCAATGTGAGAACTGGAATATTACGATACCTCATATATGTCGGTTTGATGTTTCATCTTAATCTGACAAGCCGTGTAGAATAAGCTGAATTATATATATTTCCTCCTCTGGGAATTCTCACTACTTTTGTATTGGCATTATCAAAATGTGTGCGACAAAGTTCCCAATTTTTCTAATGTGACTGGCCGTTGACAAAGTACAGGTGAATACCAGATTTCATTCAGATTGGTAGTGTCAACCACCTAGCTGGCCACCCAGGCTTTTCGACGTAGGTACCGGAAAAGCGGGCGAATTCGGTAATATTAATCCGGAAAAGTTTTAGAAGTTAGAAAATTTTCTAATTAATTTGTAGACTTACATGCGATGTACCAAAGAGGGAGTGGTCATAACCCATAATTGCAAACGTAGACTAAGTTTTCTCAAACAATAATCACAGGGGTAATAATCTTATTGACCAGCCAGCCAGCGAGACAGACAGATGGGCATGTCGCAACCAAGTTATAAAAAAGCCCCAAATCGAATTTCGTTCAAAGATACTTAGGCTGTAATATGACTCCTTCTGTGTGTTACATTCATACATCGTATCAAAATCAAAATAAAAATAATCATATAAGGTATCAGAGGACATACGGTTGGAACGAAGTTGTAATATGTATGTATGGACTAAATATTTCCAACACCCCTAAAGTGCCCGTTGAAAAATGCGATAACTTAAGTGGGTCTTTAAGGAAATATACTTTTTGGCAAATGATAAACTTTTTTTAAGAATTTTTTTTATAGACGGTAAATGCGGACAAGACAAAATTAATGGTTTCAACGAGCAGGGCCTCCACGCGATTAGACCAAAGCGTGAACATTGATAACCCATATAATTTCGAGGTGGAAGTCGAATTTATATACCTCGGATCTGCCGTGAACAAAAATAACAACGTCAGCCTTGAGATCAAGCGGAGAATTGTGCTTGCGAATATATGTTATTTTGGGCTAAGCAAGCACTTTAGAGATAAAGCCCTCTCTCGAGTAACAAAAGTCCAACTATAACAGACTCTCATACAACCTGTCTTTCTTTATGGCGCAGAATTCTGGGTCTTACCGCAAGCAGACGAAACATCTGTAGGAGTCTTCGAGAGAAAAATACTTCGAAAAATGTATGACCCTATAGTCCACAACGGCGAGTATCGGCGACGCATGAACCATGAGCTGTATGAGCTCTATCCCGACATTGACATAGTTAAGCGGATCAAAATAAAGCGATTGCGCTGGCTAGGCCATGTCAGTAGATTGGATGAAGACGAACCAGCATGAAGGGTTTTCGAAACCGAACTCTTAGGAAGACGAAAACTAGGAAGACCAAGACTCCGCTGTAAGGATCAGGTTGGCGAATCCCTGCGTACACTTGGTATTGCCATCTGGAGAGATAAGGCAAAAGATCGAACTGGTTGGCGAAATATGTTATCTTCGGTTTGTAAGGTCCTGACCCCTCGGGGTTGTTCGTGACCGGATAAGTAAGTAAGTACTTTTTAAAGGAGTGACACTCTTTTTAGGAAAAGATTATTTTTGTAAGAAACTGTACTTGTTTCAAGAAAGACTACTTATCTCAAGAAAAGTAAATGTATTATTTTATTTTTAAGAAAAGATATTTTTAAGAAAAGGAAGTTTTGTACGAAAAGGTATTTTTTTAAGAGAAGGTATTTTTTTTGAAGAAATGAGAATTTTTTTTAGAATTGCTCCTCTTTTTCAAGAATAGGTACATTTTTAAGAGTGGGTACTTATCTCAAGAAATGTTATTTGGTTTCACAAAAAATTTACTTTTTACAGAAAAGGCAATTTGTTGTAAGAACATTTACTTTTTTAAGAAAAGGTACATATTTTAAAAAAAAATATATTTTAAGAAAATGTACTTTTTTGAATTTAGAATGTTTTATTTAGTTCACCTAGAATTTCAAATTAGACATATATTAAGGCATTATAGAGCCGTGCTCGCATTGTTGGCTTTTTGGAAGAAAATGTACTTTTTTTAAGCAAAGGTACTTTTTTAAGATAAGGTATTTTTTTAATTAAAAGTACTTTTTTAAGAATATGAATAGGTATATTTATTGAGGAAATTTACTTTTTTAAGAAAAGGTTTTCCACTTTGACTTTTCTAAATTTACTTTTCATTGGGTTCAAAACTAGAATACTATGTACTAAATATTGGTTAATGGCTTCAACCAAAAAACTTCCCATTAAACAAGGAGTTTCCCAACATATGTTAGTTAGACACAAAACAATGCAAATGTACCACATATATTTTATAATACTGGGTTGTAGCATTGTAGAGTTAAAAAAATGTTGTTTAATTTTTTTTCATTTAGCCCCCATCCCGCAACGTGCGAAAAGGAATTTCGTTTCAAAAATGTGGGTTACTCGAAATATACTGCATGACGCACCAATTCAATTTGCTTTTATATAAATAATTGGTCTTGAAGATGGTAGACCGTAAATGACCTCCATGCTCATCCACGCATGTGCGACAGCTGATCAATAAATTATTCTTTGCAGCCTGAAGTCGGGATCGGCAAAATTATTGGCTTAATGTACGGCTTCACTTCAGTCAAATTCCTTGATTCCGTTTTATACACCTCTTGCTTGCCAGGTCAGGTGACTCTCGGGACCAGCCGAAAGTAGAGTTCCTGGATATTAATTTGTTTGGGAATTTTCTTTGGACTTACGCCATATTCGGTGTGGCAATGTATACAATTGCTCCATCTTGCTCGAATCAAATCCTTTTCGTCGTCGTCGCCGTTCTGGGTAAGAAAACTCATTCAACATCTTTAAATAATGGTCCCCATTAACAGTTAATGTTTAACCGTTTTCTTCGAAGAAGTGTGGCCCCAAAATGCACCTTGATGAAACTGCGCACCGCACAATAACTCGTTCTGGGTGCAGTTCCATCTCATACGTTGCCGTTTAGACCAAAAGGTGTCTCATCACACGTAAACAAATAATTTATCAAGTTGTTGTCTGCTTCGGTCACTGCAATAATTGTTTGGCAAAATTTCAGGTACACGGGCAAATCCAGAGGGTTTAACTTGCAACGGATATGTCATTATGGATTATCCGTTGTAGTGACCTTCTGCTAACTCCAATTTGCACTGATTTGAACCCGAACATAGGTATCTGGATGGTACTGTCTTCGTGCGACGCTTCCAGATTCGGCAAACATGTTTACACACCTCATAATGGCCCATCTACTCGAGTGCCGCCAAACTTCCTCCTAAATATCCTTTGGACGGAAATGAAGCACTGCAAATCATGGTATCGCTGCACTATCCAAATCCTCTTTTCGGTATCTTAAGCATCCATTTTAATAAATCTAAATAGTAACCTGCAAAAAAAAAAATAATCCGATTACTCACACAAACGAGAAAGTTATTATGTTTTGATTTTGTAGCACAATTCGAGCGCCACTCTGTACAAATCACTGCTTCTATTTTGGTAGTCGACAAAATTGACATACGCCTTTACATCATACCAATAACCGCTAGACTCTTTTAAAGTGCTTAATTTCTTGTATAAGATCTTACAAACTATTCTATTTGTTTTACCTGAATAAAACATAATATACCAGCATATGATATGAAAAAGGTCACATACTGTTCTTGTTATCTTTTGACATATTGAAGATATTTTTATACCAAGAAGGGATTTGAGTGATTGTGGCCCTAGGATATTAGAAAGGCTATAATTCCAAACCCACTCACAATCCATGTCAGGAATTGACCACAATGATTACCAGCCTGACCGTAATATATTTAGATCTAATCAAACATATCTGGTAACCATTTGGGATTATACAGCTTGGATGGCTTTCGATGAAATTTAATAAATTTTTAAGTAAGATCTATTTTGAAACAATTTCACATTCATTCATTCAATGCCAATTTTCCACCCTGTCTTTCTTCCTATTTCATGGTTGGTAGTTTCTATTGTTTTTGTTTGTTAATAATAAATGAAAGGGAAAAGTGAAAATGGGCAGAGCATATTATAATTTTAGTGCGGAGAAAGGAATTGGAAAAGATATAATAGAATGTAGGGGGAGATTTTGTTTTATGATTTATTTATAACAGTAGTAAGTTTCAAGTGAATTAAATCTATAAACAAATTTGTTTGCAATACCTAATACGACATTAATGCAATTCGATGATTTTTTATTCCAGCGATTATTCCATTTTAAATATTAAAAAGCGTTGAAATTTACGTTTTGTTTGTTTTTGTAGAAACTGATGTCCACCGTTTTGATTGTTGAATTTAGAAATTTAAAAAATTGTTGGCGGATTAGTAAAATTTTACCGACCACTAGGTGAGTTGTGTACATTCTCGCACCTTGCTTGCAATGGTGAGAAAGTCGAGGAATTAGTTATTAAGAATCTTGCAGAGCAGTCTGGAAAATACCACTTACGTTTTTCCTTGGTTCGATCAACATTTTCTGGTAGATGTATAAAAAAGTACTTTCAAAATGAACTGGTGTAGGTTGTAGACCTGGAAGAGTAAATCAGTTTTCAATTTTCAGAATTTTAGATACACCCTTAAAATCTGAAGTTATCAGCAAAAAATATATTTTCAACACTTCATGGACTATAATATTTGTAACTAATTAACTAATCATTGGGTTTGGAATCGGTCAGATATTATTAAAGTTACAACCATTTTGTAAATTTTGGAACGAAGTTCCTTATCGCATGTGTCTGTTGCTGTTGTTGAACGGAGATATAAAGCATAGCCACGCAAAATTTCATTTGCAAGCCAGATATCCTTCTCCTTTTCGGTCGACTCTTTCTTGCGCAGTCGACGTTATGGTGACACACTAATACGTCAGCTACTTCGTACAAAGTATGTGTGATGTTGTGTGTTTGCCTGTTTCGTTGCTGTTGATATGGCATACATGTGGTTATCGGACACACGTATACGTCAGCTCCTTGGGACAAAGTATGTGCGATGTTGTGTGTTTGGTTGTTTCGATGTTGTTGCTATGGCCAAACAAAGCGAGTCGTTTGATGTTCAGCATTGCCCGGTGTATACAAAAACAAGTAGAAACGGTGTTAAGTTCGGCCGGGCCGAAGCTTATATATCCTCCACCATGACAATTTACACTCAATCTCTCCACTCTTTGCATTCCCTTAACAGTATTTCTCTTAGGTACCCTCCCCTATACCCACCACCCACACAAACACTCCACGACACATCAAGCACAAATAACCCAGCAAGCCATATGAGTCCGAAATGAGTCTTTTCTGACACCTTTTCCGGAGCGTTCATGCTCTTTATGAGCCCACAAAACAATCATTATTGCTCCGAAAACCTTCAGAAAGAGGGTCATTACATTCGTAAATGGTCCGTCAGAAAGAGCTCTTAGATAATGTCAGAAAAGAGTCTTTTATGAGGGTTTTTTGGGCTCTGAAAGAGCTCTAAGATAATGTCAGAAAAGAGTCTTTTATGATGGTTTTTTTTTGGGCCTGAAAGAGCTCTTAATTTATGTCAGAATTTTAATTTAATTTATGTTATCAGTTGGTTTATAATGAACACTTTTAAGATTTTTTAAAATTTGCGCACTCTCATTTCTACTTGTTCTTCTCATATTTACACTTTATTATGTTTTCTATTTTTTTTTACAATTCTTATAAGTTTTTTTATCACAATCTTTCCTTGACCTTACTCAACAAAATCACACTTTGTAATGAAGCACACATTATAAAGTTGTTTCCTTTTGGTGTCTGCTTCGCTTTGTGCGACGAATTTCGTTATATCACAAAAACAACACACAGCTGTGTTTTGTTTTTCGTTCAAAGCACAAATAACAGTACAACAACGCTTCTGAGTATTACTGCGTGCCGACTCAGGACAGTAACAAGCTAATTTTTCTTTCGCTCCGAAAATGTTCTTTAGTAGGACTCTTTTCTGACTCCTTTTTCGGAGCGCTCCGAAAATGCTCTTTAGTTGGACTCTTTTCTGACTCCTTTTTCGGATCGCTCCTAGAATGGTATGCTGGGAAATCACCAACATATCAGTAGTAGTAGTAGTTGTTGTTGTTTTTGTTGGTGTTGTTGTTTTTTTATTATTGTGAAAGGTAAGTCCAATAAAATGTGGGTGCGGAGCACTCTCAG
The DNA here is from genome assembly GCA_963931995.1 of Phaonia tiefii. Taxonomy (NCBI): domain Eukaryota; kingdom Metazoa; phylum Arthropoda; class Insecta; order Diptera; family Muscidae; genus Phaonia; species Phaonia tiefii. Next base: position 223,718,789 of record OZ008368.1, on the reverse strand, counting down.
AGCAAAGAGAGTAATGACGTATTATACGTATATAAAAATGAGATAGCAAGAGAGCAACTACAATTTTGTGAACTTGTGCAGCGTATGTACGAATATTTATTTATTTATTAAAAATTAACTCACAATTCAAATTATAAGCTAATTATAAGAGGGGAGCAATAGCACCTATGGCCTTCAGCTCTTAAGTATGTAAGTACATTATTGTATATATTATATTATTGTATTATTTTGAAGTCAAATAGAGTTATAAATGTTTACAGGTTTTAAGTAATTAATTATAGTTGAAATATTTTCATCGGTTGGGGCAGCTAGAAGTTCTAGGGGATCCTTGTTGCCGAATTAGCGGAACTTTTCGTTAACCTACAATGGGCATTCTAATAGAAGATGTGATGGATCTGTAGGATAATTCAGGTTACAGTTACAAGGGTATGTGAGAGGGAGTTTTAAAATGCAGCCATGCGTGATTATTGTATGTCCAAGTCGAAGTCGACTGATTTTAATTAAGTCCAGTCTCTTAGTGTTGATGCTTGAAAAGAATCCGGAATTATTGATGTTTACTTTTTTATATCATGAGGATGTTCCATTGTACATCTTTATTCTTATGGTGGGTGGTTATATATTTAGATATATCTATGGGATTAAAATTTTCTGTTGTGATTAGAGGTGCTTTTACGGAGTATTTAGCAACATACTCGTTTCCAGCAATATTGCAGTGGCTCGGTATCCATATTAGTTTGATGTCGGGATATCTTTTGATAATAGTATTGCGAATTCGAGATGTGTATATATTATTGTTGGAGATGATTAGTATAGATTTGAGGGAGGAAAGAGGGTCGCTGCAAACGGCAAATTTACCAATTTTATTTCCAAGATATTCTATAGCTTTGGTTATAGCTATTAACTCTGCAGTAAGAATAGAACTGTGTTGTGGTAGGTTTCCCGCATAGATGATGGAATTTTCTGTTGTTACACTGTGTCCGATGTTGGTACAGCTTTTTGAGACATCGGTGTATATAAAGTGGTAATTTTCCAGTTTTTGTCGTATGTCCTTAAAAATAGTATGGAATTGTACAGGATTATGATCGCTTCTTGCAAATTGGCATAACGATATGTCGATGCTGTTAGATTCCCGGAGCCAGGGAGGGAGATTTTCCCCTCTAGTAGGTTGGGAAGAAATTGGTATGTTGAGTTCATCACAGGTATGTTTCATTTTAATGACTGTGAATGTAATTCTTGCAGGTTTTTTTGATCTCTTAATTTTTGTGAGTATTTTTTTTAAAGGGATTGTTGTTCCGTGGAAAGATTTATATAATTTAGTAGGAAGTAGGTCTCTTTGTATTTCGAGGGGTAGGATATTAGTTATTGATACGAGTAGTGCGGAAGGCACCCAGTGCGGATCTGATTGCGGAGTTGATTTGTTTATTAACTTTATCCTAAATCGTTTTCGGAGCATACCCGTAGATTGGTAGCCCATAATTAACTTTAGATAGGACAAGTGCTTTAGTAATTTAATTTAAGATAGAGGTGTTACAGTTGAACTTAGAGCTAGAGAGGCATTTGATGATATTTATTTGTTGTTGTAGAGACAATACTAAGTTATCAATATGTTTGTTCCATCTGTATCTTTTGTTGATATATAAGCCTAGTATTCTAAGGTTTGGGACTTCGGTGAGTTGTACTTCATTGGCTATTATTTCGCATCGGCAACTATTTTTACGGCATATATGAATGTATATAACAATGTATGTATGTATATACAAGTGTATGTTCTTTGCATTCTTTGACTTTTGTGGGAATAAAACAAAAAGTTTTAAGCAAGAAAATAAGGACACATGTGCTTGCACTGGTCTTTAAATAATTTTAAATATTAATATTATTTAAATGTAACGTCATCATATGATTGAACGCTTTTTTTTATTTTTCAGTGTAACATTTACGAATGTGTTCACAGAAATCGAACAGGTACCGTGTAGCAAAAAGGTGTTAACACATCGCCCGTGAGTTCGAACACTCATTGGATTTTTTTTAACTACTTTATTACAACTCATTATTATCAACTATATTGGGTACTTTTGGTTTGGTTTGGCTTAAAGTAAAGTTTTCTAGGTGCAGCCTATTTATTATATATTGCAGTTTTGAACCCAATAAAAAGTAAATTTAGAAAAGCCAAAGTGCAGGACTGGCAAATCCATGAAGTACAACCATAGATAAAGGAAATAAGTAGATATCGCACAGGTGTTGTCAAATACTACCACTAGTTGCTGTGTTGTAGTTTTATAACTATCAGTGAAGTTACTCATAACTTTTATTGATGTTTATTCAACACTGTGGGAAATTTGATACATACAAAAAAGTATCATTTTCCAGGTTTTGCTATTCGAACAACAACTTAAATTTTTTTGTCGCTGTGTTCCCTACTTTCAAGTTCAAATTTTGTTATTTTGATTATATGTCTTTTTGTTTACTATTATTGTTGTTGTTCGTTTGTGCCGAATTTGAGAGCAACGGACCACAAAACAAAAATAAAATCCCTGTTGGTGTTGCCTACCACACCTATTGTTAGCACCTGTTCTAAAAACATTTTTCAAGGTATATTTTGTTTGGGATCAAACGTTTTAATTATTGCATTCAGCTCCATCTAGAAAATATTCCATTGAACAATCAATTTTCCACGACATCTGCGATATCTAGTTATTTCCTTTATCTGTGGTACAACCTTGAGTATGGAATTACATTTGGCAGCACACTCACTGTTACACTCGTACTTTTGTGGTGGAGCCTGTTTAATACAAGGTGGCGCAAAAGTAATCCTCCTATCAGAAAATGCTATAAATTTTGCGATTGGCCCCTAATGTCAGTTCTGTTTTGACATTTGTGTAGTAAACACATGCAAAATACACGTTAATAAACAATGTTACGCTACACTGCTCCAGAACGCGGAATATTGCTGACTACTTATTTGACCAATAATCGGTCGGTGACTTTGGCACAACGTGAATTTCGTCGCAGATTTCCTGGCCGTCCAACGCCTACTGGTGAAACACTGCGACGTTTAGCCGCTCGCCAGGAAGAGACTGGCACAACACGAGATGCTGCCAGGCGTGGCAGACCCCGGAGTAGCCGTTCTGCAGAGAATATAGCTGCTGTCGCCGAGGATATCTTTACAGCGAATTTTGTTGCTGTTAGCTGCTGACCACCAATCGCGTCTAACATACGCCCAAGCCATCCTTAATCACCACCAAGAGGAAGATGATTTTTCATCAAAAATAATCATGAGTGATGAGGCCCATTTCCATCATAGCGTGTACGTAAATAAGCAAAATTTACGCTTCTGGGGCGCGTGTAACACACGAAGAGCCATTACTCCCGCTCAAAGTCACTGTATGGTGTGCTGCTTTCACTGGAGGAGTCAAAATGCCATAAAAAGGGCTCAAATGACAATCAACTGTGGCGGCGGCCATTTACATGGCATCATATTCTCGACTTGATATAAAAAAAATTAAAAGAGCAAATAAAACTAATCCACAAGAAGAATCAAAATTTTTCATTTTTTTTTTAAATTACAGCCAAAAAACATCGGAAGTCTACTTTTGCGCCACCTGGTACATATTGTAGTTTGAACCGAATAAAAAGTAAATTTAGAAAAGCCAAAGTGAAAGAAGTTGTAAAAAATAAAATGTTCTCAAATAAATGCAATAGCTTAAAAAAAGTAAATTTTTTCAAAAAATACCTATTCATATTCTTAAACAGAGTATCTTTACTTAATAAACTACCTTATCTTAAAGAAGTACCTTTGCTTAAAAAAGTAAATTTTCTTACAAAAACTACCTTTACCTTCTCTTACAAAAGTACAATATCTTACAACAAATTTCCAATTCATAAAAAACTATCTTTTCTTTAAGGAGTGCCTTTTTTGTAAACCAAAATAAGTACCTACTCTGAAAATTGTACCTGTTCTTTCGTAAAAAATACATTTTCTTACAAAAATTCCTATTCTCAAAAGCACCCTTTCTTAAAAATAAAATAATACATTTTCTTTTCTTTTCTTCAGATAAGTAGCCTTCCTGAAAATAAGAAATATTTATTTAGGGTAGGGTAGAGTTGCTAACTTCTCAGCCAGTGGTCGGATTTTTTGGTTTTGGGCTTGTTGGAAAGGTCTTTAAGAGGAAAAGTAGAAAAAAGTCAAATCGCCGAGAAAAAGTAGAAAAAGTCAAATCGCCGAGCTACAGAGCTTTCGGGAAAAAAATGGAAAAAAAATTCACATAACCTTAATTTGCATAGCCAGATGGCAGGTAAGTTATGTTGAAAGATAGCCATACGTCTTACCTTTCCAAAATGACCTAAACGAAGCCCAGAGGGCTTACCGTTCCAAAGTTATGACCATTTTACTGAAATGCAAAAATGTTTGTTTTTGTTTTCGGAAGCGAAACACGTTTAAGATTTTATTTTACTGAAATTTTGCGTTTCATTTCAGTAAAATGGTCATAACTTTGGAACGGTAAGACGTTTGGGCTTCGTTCCGCACCCTTGCGTTTTTGGACATGTTCCTAGTGAACTTCCTGAATCACCCTGTATATTATGTAGTAGTTAGTTCCAACACGCCTAAGGCGTCCGTTGAAAAATACGATCATTTAAGTGGATCTTTAAGAAAATACACTTTTTGTAAAATGATAAACTTTTTTTAAGAAAAATGTTTTTTTTATAGAATGTATTTTTTTTAAAGTACATTTTTAGGTCCTGTTTGTAAGAATATGTATTTTATTTTCCCGAAAAGGTCCGTTTTTACAGACAAGTACTTTTTTATTAAAAGCTAATGTTTTTTTTAAGAAAAGGTACTTTTTGTAAGAAAAAGCCATGAGTATGAATTTTTTAAAAGAGAATGTATTTTTTTTAAGAAATGGGAATTTTTTTAGAATTGGTCCATTTTTCAACAATAGGTAAATTTTTAAGGGTAGATAGTTATCTCAAGAAAGTTATTTTGTTTCCCAAAAAAGTACTCTTTAAAGAAAATGTAGTATTATAAGAAAAGGCAAATGTACTTTTTTAAGAAAAGTACTTACTTAAAAAACTAATTGTTTTTAAGAAAAGGTACTTTTTGTAAGAAAATTTACTTTTTTTAAGCAAAGGTACTTCTTTAAGATATGTACTTTGTATTTTTTTGTTTTGAGAAAATTTAATTTTTTTAAGAAAAATCACTTATTTAAGAAAATGATATGTTTTTAAACTTCTTTCACTTTGGCTTTTCTAAATTTACTTTTTATTGGGTTCAAAACTGCAATATATACTAAATTAGCTGGACTTCGTTTTGCCTTCAAAGTTTATGTAATGCCAAAGTGTGAACAAGAATTTAGTGGGCTCATAAACCTGTAGTTGTCTGGAATATTATGAAGAAGAATGCAAAATAACTGTTTGTTAGACGAATTGGTTTACGGACAATTGTTTGATATAATATATATAATAGTCAAATATTGACGTGTGTGGGCGACGCCTCGTCCTTTTGTGGCAACTTTCTTCCAACTAGTCGTATCTGTAGGCCAACTGTAACGTACTGTGAAATTTACAGAACGTTCAAACTATTACTATGACTGATATAACGGTTTCTTTTGAAAGAGACGTGGCACATCCCACTTCCACCCTGGATCTTATTCCTACTGTACAACAACATATATACCAAACTGTATCTTCATACCTCTGACAGCTCATGAGATATAGCCATTTTAAATTTCAACTTGTATGGCGGTGCCACACCCTTTATCCAATCATTACCAAGTAAAACTAAGGACTATTAGTAGGTCATCACTACCACATGGTAAAATTTCCATAACAATTGGTTAATTAGAAACGCCGTCAGAGCGATTTTTGAAAAGGGGCCGTGACACATCCCACTTTCACCCTAGCTGTAATTGCGGGATCACGAATTTTGCTGCCATATACAACCACACAATTTTTCAAGGCGATTGGTGAAACCGTCCTCCAGATATTGCGTTATCAAAAATAGAGTCCAATGGGCGGGCCCACAAGATATATCAAAAAATTCAAGTACCCCATTTGCGCCACCGATCACGCAGCTACATTCTGTAAACATTTCAAAAACATCAGTCCAACCGTTTTCGAGGCTATACGGTACTAAAAAATGCAAACAAACAAAACATACTACATATTACTCAAAATTAATCATTACCATTGAAAAAAGGCTTTAAAACTCATAATATAATCATTAATATATCATTTTCATAATTAAACTCATAATCCTGACTCCCTGACTTCAGTGGATGAAGGAACAACAGAAAACGACGGTTTCGGAGATAAGAGAAGACTGTCCAAATTATCCAAGTTAGGAGTTCTGGCACAATTAAATTACGTCAATAGAAGCTTTTGTTCCGTCTGGGAGACGACGAGATGTCTTCAGGCCATTTAAAAGTATCAAACATACCCTCCAACCATTTAAGTTTCAAACTAATAGAGACAAAATCAGTATTTAAAGTTTGTAATCCTTTCTTTGCCTCCTCAAATAGCTTAGCTCCAGGGAAGCCCGCTTTACTTAGCCGTAATTATATCATAATGCCTTCCATTGAAGCCAGCACATTTCACATGGGCATGACTATCACAAAGTCAACATTGAAGAAATCCTAAATCCTAAAGTATGCAAAATTATACTGGGTTGTATACAGGGTAATATCATAATACGGTTAAAAAAAGATGTTTACAATTTTTATACCCTCCACTGTAAGTGATAGAGGGTATATATCAGTTTGTCATTCTGATTGTAACATATAGAAATAAGGCTTTGCGACCCCATAAAGTAAATATATTCTTGATCCTTATAACAACCGGAGTCGATATAGCCATGTCCGTCTGTCCGTCTGTTGAAAACATTCTCACGACTTCAATCGGCGATAACGCGGTTTGGTTTTTGGCCAGAACGTTCCACGTATTCCTGAGCAGTTTGGTATTGAAAGTCAGCGAAATTGGTCCATTGGAAAAAATTTTATGATTGGAAACGTAAAAAAACTCATAAAATTTTCACATTAATTTTTGTAGTTTTATACTAAACTACTCATTTTGCCGTGTGGTGAACTTCCATCTTGAAAATCTTTGTTGTTCTTTATAATAGGTAAGTACTTTAGAATGTTTAGATGTACTTTCATGTGTTCACACATTTATATGAATTTTGTCCCACTTTATAAGGTCGCTGTGGCCTGATGGGTAAAGGTTTGCGCGTTGGAGTCTGAGGGTTGTTGGTTCAATTCTCGTCCCAGCATGTTGTTTTTTTTGATGTGTTAACATCTATACGCGCGCCTCTAGGGCAGTAAACTATAAATTTAATACATACGCAAGTGTTAGGTTTGTAAGAGTAAATCATCGTTTGTTTGTTCGTTGCTTGGCAGTCGGTATTGAAAGTGATTATTGGGCGATTTTCATATAATTTTCCCACGCGATTTTCTCCGGAAATTCATAGCCGATTTTATTAATTTTTGGATTAAAAAGCTAGTGCGGGTTTCGACGAAGAGTTTAGGCCAAAAAATAAGGCGATCCGATATCGGCGAGCCGAGATTTAAGTGTTTTAATTTGGAGTATTAATTTGGAGTAATATTAAAAAAGTATTTTATTTTGATCTTCGGTTATATCGTACGAATATAACAATGTATGTATGTATGTACAAGTGTCTGTTGCTTTTCATTCTTTGACTTTTGTGGGAATAAAACAAAAAGTATTGAGCAAGAATATAATGACACATGTGCTTGCACTGGGTCTTTAAATAATTTTAAGTATTAATATTATTTAACTGTAACGTCATCATATGATTGAACGCTGTTTTTTATTTTCCAATGTAACATTTACGAATGTGTTCATAGAAATCGAACAGCAAAAAGGTGTTAACACATCGCCCGTGAGTTCGAACACTCATTGTATTTTTTTTCTTTTAACAGTTCTTCAAACAATGCTTTTTTATTTTTAAAAAATGCTTTGCAGCTTGTTTTTTTTTTTTTGATGTGTTAACATCTATACGCGCGCCTCTAGGGCAGTAAACTATAAATTTAATACATACGCAAGTGTTAGGTTTGTAAGAGTAAATCATCGTTTGTTTGTTCGTTGCTTGGCAGTCGGTGTTGAAAGTGATTATTGGGCGATTTTCATATAATTTTCCCACGCGATTTTTTCCGGAAATTCATAGCCGATTTTATTAATTTTTGGATTAAAAAGCTAGTGCGGGTTTCGACGAAGAGTTTAGGCCAAAAATTAAGGCGATCCGATATCGGCGAGCCGAGATTTAAGTGTTTTAATTTGGAGTATTAATTTGTTTTAACAGTTCTTCAAAAATGCTTTTTTATTTTAAAAAAATGCTTTTTATTTTACTTGTGAACAAGTAACTTATTTTTATTTTTTTTAAAAAAGTAAATTTTTTTAAAAGAGTACATTTCTTAAGTACATTTCAAAGTACATTAAGTAAATTTCAAAGTACATTTCTTAAGTACATTTCATTAAGTACATTTCTTAAGTACATTTCTTAAGTACATTTCTTAAGTACATTTCTTTCTTAAGTACATTTCTTAAGTACATTTCTTAAGTACATTTCTTCTTAAGTACTTAAGAAATGTACATTTCTTAAGTACATTTCTTAAGTACATTTCTTAAGTCCATTTCTTAAGTACATTTCAAAGTACATTTAAAAGTAAATTAAGTACATTAAGTACATTTCAAAGTACATTTCAAAGTACAGTTTCTTAAGTACATTTTCAATGTGAGCATTTGAGCATTGTGAGCAATGAATTTGTGAGCATTGTGAGCATTTGTGAGCATCCTGCATTTGTGAACAAGTAATTGTATTTGTGAACAAGTAACTTATTTTTATTTTTTTTTAAAAAGTACATTTTCTTAAAAAAGGTCCTTTTTAAAATCTAATATTTTGCTTGTTAACACTAAGGTGGAGGGTATCAAAGATTCGGCACAGCCGCATTTAACACATTTACTTGTTGATGTGTAAACATCTATACGCTGGGGGTAAAAATCTTTTTCACAATACAATCACAAATTTAGAGTAAGATGTGCGATGTAATCGTTAACCAATCGTAAAGTGTTATCAAATCGGTGTGAGCTAGGCATGAGTGTATTAGTGTACTCATACGCTGCATACGATATACTCAACACCATCTAGTGTGCAATAGTAGCTACTAATTTTCGAAAACCATTGCTGTAAAATAACTACATGCATTACATTTCAGTAAACAGCTGATTAATAACTTGCCAACCGGAACAAATACAAAATAATAAAATATTTTACAAAACACCAAAAAAATTATAACTCAGAACATAAAACAACAAAAAGTGTATCAAAACTGAATGGCGGTAATGTTAATTCTAATAAAATTTCTATTAGATTCCAATATAAATTAAGATTATAACATATCTTCATTACGTACTGTTGCCTTACACTGAAGCTGGTGCACGACAATTGGGTAACAATCTCCATCTCATGCCAATTATTATGTGTGGAGATTTTATTACAAATTTTGCAAACCTACAGTCGCAAGCTTTATCAAAATTTGTATTTGACGTTTTCCACTTGCATATGAGCAATTCTCCACAAACCCCCACGACTAACAATTCCACTACTATAGATGCAGTTTTCCATAGATTTTTAAATACAATCGGGTCAAAAATTTATATATGTATCTTATTTTAGTTACCATAAGCCAATATTAACTATTTGTACTTAAGGCATTTACCATAGATGGGCACTTTGCAGTACTACTACAATTTCAGTAAAAATAAATCTTTAACTAGTAAATTTTTACTTATTACTAAAAAATTTTTCAGCAATTTTTATAAAGTGCCTACATGATTATGATGAGGTGCATTGAATTTTCTGTAATCAGTAATGCCCGATTACTGATTATTATGAATACGGCCCTATGATTTGACTGGTAATGCAAATTAAATTTCATTATCAGTAAAAATTTACTGAATTTTTTCAATAATCAGTAAATTTACTGCTTACTGTAATTTTTAATGCAGTACATATATACTGCAGTGTGCCCATTTACTAACCAAATAAGGTAAATAAAACTAACAAAAACCAGCAAATTCCTATGTATTTACAATATTGAAACTTTTGATACTTTTAATTGTTTAATTAAAAAAATATACTAAAAGCATAAGTACTTCCAACTTAGAAAAATTTCTCATTACTAGATGTTTACACATCTCCCCTGTGATCGGACTCACATTAATTTTTTTCATTTAGCCCCCATCCCGCAACGTGCGATAAGGAACTTCGTTCCAAAAAAATAGTATTAACATTTTTCAAACAATTTCACATTATCGTCTATATCTCAGGAACTAATAAGAGCTCACTCAAAAATTTCGGGATCAACATACATTATTTTTAAGAATTTTAAAAATTAAATTTTTTGAGATATAGATTCCTAAACTTTAAATCGTGAGACAGTGACCTTTACCCCCTCTTAATTCTAAATGCAGTTTTAAAGCTATTTGCAATACCTATTAAATGCGTTAAAAACATTTGAAGATACGAGCAATATCGGCACACCACTTATGTGTGTTTTTAATGAATTCTCTGGTTTTCGAAGCGTCATACTTCCGGAACCACAAAAGCTAGATACCTAAAATATTTGAATTTATATTAGTTTAATACTGTAGAACATTCATGATAATTTTTGTACAATTCTAAGAGGGTCAGGTCAAAAATTGCGTTTTTTTTTGTTGATTTAAATGGAGTTACCCAAACATAAAACACTTAAATTTTCCAACCTAAACGAGGTCCTTGAGATGGAATTTACCAGGACCACTTTTTCCACGCACAACAATGACACTACTCTAGACTCTTTTAAAACTTTGCGCTAAATCCTATCACAAAATAAAAAAACACTGAATTTTATTAAACACAAAAAAAAAGTAGAAGAATAGTAAATGCAATAACAAAAAGATTTGAACAAAAAAAATTATAAAAACTTACATCTAACTTAGAACTAAAAAACACAAATGTATGTTATATATTCTCCTTTCGATTATAATATACGACTCACCGGAAATGCTTCAGACGGAACCAGTCCGCGGTTTGCTACTGGCGAGGACTTTTTTGTTTTTGCTCGCAGCAATGTTTAGATGGCTGTAGCCTTGGCAGGTAATGTGCAAACAAAACAACCACGCCTACGCTAATATAAATTGTGTTATATTGGATTTGGTATTGTCTCTTTTAAAGTTGATAATTTAATTTCCCGGCCAATTTTGGCTATTTGCAATAATAATTCCGACCGACGGATATAAAAGGCGCAGATCGGGTTTGTCCTTAGACTGTATTTAATTAAAATCGCGTAGCGGGGCGTTTGCACTAATAAAAGGTGGTTGGTTACCTGTGTGTTTGAAGCATCCTTATGTTGAGAACTTTTTGATGATTTCACGTATACCTTCTCCCATTCCCCATATGCCTGGATATTCAACTTTGGATGGATACGGCTGGATGCTTCTGACGGATACGGGGATAAGAATTTGTGGCTGAAACAATCTCCTACACTCAGCTGAATGTCACTCAAATCACTGCAAACAAACCTGTTAAAAAAGAAACAATTTAGACAACAAAACTCAAATCGTGCGAGGTATTTATTTTTACTAATTTTTAATTATAAATTATATTCTCAAAATAAACACTGCACAACCACTTCAATCGGTTTATCTGTACTTTTATTCACTAAAAATATTGGGGGAGAGGTTCCCTTCGCTCGTCAAATTTTACGTCAATAATGGCAATAAAAGTATCCTTTGGTCTTTATACTCCCTTCTTCGCTGCAATTTTGCTAATTCCGTCTTCCATGTACTTTCCACCGGCCTTCATGTTGCTTACAAAATACCATTAAGTTTGAAAAGTGCAAATTTTCTTTTGTCAAGCTATTTTCGCGCCCACTGTATTCATAAATGAAATTCCTACTCATGAGATACAGCCCTAGTGATAGGTAGTGAGCTGACAACGTCAACCCTTACTCGCTACTATTATACTACGTTCGATATTCATCCATACAACATTAACATTTTTCCATCGTCACAGCTGCAGGGGTCCACAAATGAATCCACCAAATATTCACTATACTATAAAAGAAGTTTACAGACCACCAAAAGGAAGGCGGCCGTGAACCTTGGAAAATAAAATGGAGCAGACATCCAAAAATATTTTTGCTTGCCTGCATCTAGCCTCGTGCAACGCCACATTCTTGAGAGGACCAACCAGGAATGCAAAATATTCGTGCGTTATCCCAACCGCAACAACTTCACACGAAATTACAACGGAACTCCACCTAAGATTTAATATCATTGAAAACCTGCTGTGGAACAACATTTTAAAAAGTTGTTTTTCCAAAGAATTTATTCCTCTATTTTTTAAATATCACACAAAATGGGTGCCAATGGACATTTTACCTCTGGGTTTTGAAAAAAGCTTATCTTAGTTTTTAAGCTGTATATACTAAATTAAGCTGTATAAAGTAAATGGCCGTCGGTAGTGCAATGGTTAGTGTGCGCGCCTCTCGTACATGGTATTCTGGGTTCGATTCCTGCTCTGACCACCTTTTATTTCTTTCGGCGGTGTTCACCTCGCATAGTAGCACTATCGAATATGTAGCCATGAAAAAGCTACTCAAAATACCATTCGGAATCGGTGTCAACATTGTAGGTCTCAATCAGTGAGTATAACACTAGAAAGAGCACAGCTCACTGGGGTTAAGAAGCTCTCCCCAATTCCTTCATGGGATGTTATTTTTATCCAAAACTAAGTAATCGGTATATTTAATAATTAAATGGTACATTGGTAACTTATGGGGGATCGAATTAAAAACACTAGTTCTTTGGTGTTTCTTCATAATATTTTCAAAAACAACTTCAAGTTTTAAAAAAGCCTTTAGGCGCATGTACTTATATGTCTTTTTCTTCCAATTTACTCTGAAATATCTCTACAGTTCGACATGATGCATAAAACCACTACACGCTTTTGGATTCAACGTATCAAAATAATACTGGCTCACTGGGTTGCACAAAATATACATTTTCCAAGTGCAACAATCATAAACAGTGTAGTCCAAAGTTTTGGTGGCGCTTTTTGTTTATTTTTTCGGGGCAATAACATGAAAACAAATTGTATTATTTTCGAAAAATATCGGAATCATCAATATTGGTAATGATTCTCAAAACTCGGTTGTCTTTTATCATTTTAAACAAATACAATTTGAAATTGCAATTACCGAAATACAAAACTGTTGCCATCAACAATAAAACTTATCCCAGCTGGCGTAATTTAAATCTTAGTAGCAACTATTTCATGTCTGATTGTGGATATAAGAAAATGCCAGAATATTTTGTCGAGCTACGTAATAGATTTATAAATCTCATATATTATCTCCGATTAAACTAAAACTACATATGTTCCAAAGTATTCCATCTTACTCCAGTCCTAGAACTTTCGAATATGAGCTTAGTCGAAGGTTATCAAATCAAAAACATTTATGTTCATTGCTGTTTGTGCTGTTAAGTGTAACATGTTAGAGTAAGTGTAACTGAATTGGAGTCGGACGCAATTTATTTTATGTTATTCTATTGCGGCCAATTCAAGAACTAAAATCAAGTTGACGAATAATCTGTCCGTAGCACTGTGTGACAAATATGACCTCTTTCTGACCCATGAACGAAACTATATTCAAATGATACAAGAGGCCGCATATAATAAAACTGTATATTAACCTTTTAAGCCGCAGCTTTTGTCACATTTGTAATGGACTTTTACTTTCGCAGGGTATGCACGTTTAAATAATATATTTCTGTACTTCTAGTAGAGCTACAATGCTGATCTTGGTATAAACCGAAAGAAGAGAATCTACTAATTTTAATAAAAATATATAGGAAAATGAGACAGTATTGTATTTATTTTGTTAAAGTGAAAATTTAAAATAATTGTTTACTGTGATACTACAGTGAAAGAAAATCGACGCATGGATGAAACATTTTCGTTAATGGTTTTACGTTGTTGTAGTGAAAAGTGTCGTACATCCGACAATTTGGTAGTCGCTGTAACGAAAACTTTCATACTTGACTTCTTTGACAATTTTTCATTTCGTTTCTGTAGCAACTTACTTTTCGATTCTGCAACAATGTTATTTAATTTGAATCTTGTTGAAAAATGGAATAAAAACTAAAAAACAGTAAAGGCATCAGATTTAATCTACTGATATTTGGTTTATCTCTTACTTTTTGTAGTTTATGTTTATTATTTATTTATTTTGGAAGTTTCTCAACGTTTTTTGTTGACGAAACAATTTCGTTATTGTAACGAAACTAATATTTGTGAAGGGGTAGAGAGAAAAGCAGTCGAAAAAATGAGCGAGCGTAAAATTAAGGCTAGCAAGAGGAAATGGGCAGCGTGAGTGGTGGGCCACGTACACATCTCGAATCAGTTCCATTGCAACAATCGAAAGTGGTAGACATAATTCTCCGCCGCCATAAATTGTGTGACTTTATGTGCTTGCTGTGATCTTTTGGGTAACTTGAGAATCTATAAATCAAATAGATAAATAAACAGAGTGCAAGGAGCAACACGACAGCAAAGAAAGTGACGCATCGATAGCAAAAAAACTACCCCGAAATATGTAACTGAGCATTTGTGTGCGTGTATGACTGTACAAATCGCAACAAAATGTTCGTGTTTTTATGTTTCACCCCTAATTTGGTATTTGGATGCAGAAAAATACGAAAGCCATATCTGCATTTGTGCGGGCACTCGAAGTCAACGAAAACAAAGAAGTCAAAGAAACAAGGTGTTTCAAGTATGACGAACACAAAAAATAACAATACAACGTACAATCAAATGAATTCATTCGAAATTGTAACAAATTTGGTTAAAATAAATAAAACAGCAGTTAAAGATATTGCATACAGAGCGATCATTTTCTTGATGACGCGAAGATTTGGCGCTACAATTGAATGAAAGAACCCTCAACACAACAATAATTACATGACTTTAGAAAAAAATGATGCGGATCTATGTTAAAGGAGTAGAGCATAGGGGAGTAGAGCTTATGTTCATGAGAGGTACAGACAGATATGTACACATCTTAATAATAAATTCCTCATATTTGTTTTTAATTGCAGGACCTGAATACGACGACCACAATGACACTCAAATCCTCGACTAC